>OY744525.1:112783405-113218405 GCA_963556195.1 Sepiola atlantica
TGCAGCGAGAGATCTCTCCGGAAATTATTTGTCGAAATTAATCCTTTTCACAGGACCGGCAAAGGTGACTGAACACCATTTCCATGAGATCTCCCGTTTCTCACTCAAAAAGTTAGTTCAGCCAGAGGGTCAGGTGGCACCCACGTCCGGCTGGATGGACCAGTCATCAAGCAAAGCAGGCAGCAGCAAAGATAAAAACAGCCCTTCTCAGTGCTACTAATGCGATTTACTCTTTGCTACTTGCCTGCACCTGCAGTCCTGAGCTCCTGCACCAGCACTCTCCTGCTTCAACTGCACCAGCACCCTGCAGCTCTGACTCCTGCACCAGCGGCTCCAACACTTTTTCCAACAGCCCTTATCAGGGCTACTCATTCAAACTACTGCAATATTTTTTGCCAGCCAGCGACAGCAAGGGTACCTTGTCAACATCTATCGACAGCTACCCAGCCTTTTTCTCCAACGACTCCACTCCTTGTCGTCCAATTTTGCTGTTACCAGAGACGCCACTCCCGTCTTTCCAGTCTCTCCTGTTCCAGTGACGTGATCTCAAATCCCATCACTCATTGTTATTACCATTTCTTATGGTAAATAAACATACCTTTTCTTGAACCTATTACCAGTGTTTGTCCTCTCTTCCTTGTCATTGCTGTAACTTGCCTGTCTACTTTCTTAGTTGTGAGGCCGATCAACCCCACCGGTCGTTACCCCACAACAATATTGCTAAAACTATGTCGAATCTTTTTATATGTTAAATCACCATCTACCGATTTAAAAATAGTATTGATGTTTTCTTTAATCTTGGGTATCTAGATTAATTTGGCTTCAGGTTAAATTTCATAAAATTCGAAGCAAATAAACATTTTAAAAGAACTTAGGGAATTTTTTGAGAAAAAAGTATACATTAATAATCCATATTACAAACGAAAATATACTGATTCATAGTTTCAACAAAAACCAGCACAACAAAGGTTGATTTTATTTCCTAAGTACCTTGACTTATTCTCACCAGAGAGAAAGTCAACAGAGTTAGCACATAATTGCTCTCAAATTTGATGCTACAAGCTCAAATAAGCTCACTGTGTCAACTTATATCAGAAATCACATAATGGTACTGGCTCTAAAGTTAAAAATCTGTCAGAATTTGTTCTAGTTATTTTTATGAACAAAAGTTGTTTTTTTCATTAGTAAACAGTTGTGGAATTATCAACCTACATTTTAGTAACACCAACGAGAAGGCCGTCAAATATGACGAAGAATAAACACAATATATAAAATATGTTATTTATAATATTCTATCATTTATTTTATCTATCCTGTTTAAAATATCGGCACATATATCAGTATTTTTTCTATGATATATTTATTCGTAGATCTTGTTTTGTCATGTGCATGTGTTTATGTATCTTTTGTTTAATAATCAGTCTAAAAACATACAATAATAACATCATGATCCATGTCAGTTTCCTTGGTGATATAATCTTTTTTATAAATCTGTCATTTTATCATTATGTGAGGACACTTTCAATGTATGTACTATCCATACTATTAGATGTCATTAAAGCTTTGTGTATTTATTAATGCGTCAATATACTTTTAAAGGGGTTTCTTAATATGAGAGTCTGTCAGTCAAAAGTGGCAGAATATTGAAGACCTTTAATAAGGATGCAGCTTGTAATTCAGCGTGATGTTAATTATACAATACAGAGCTTTATTGGTATGTGGTGTCTTTAGTGTGTATTCACAAGTTTTAAAGCAAATTAAGTCGTATATATACTGTGGTCTCCAAAGTTGATTCGTGAGTAAATGAGGACCAGCACACTTGTCAGGAATGTGTTTATTTTAAATAACATTTCAAAGAGGAGACAAATAAATTAATAATAAACACACATATATAAATAGTTACTCTGTGCATTTTAGTTGAGTTAGCTTTGAGAGATCAATGGATTGGATCAACACTTGCTTTCTTTATGAGTTACATAGACATCTGAGTGTTCATTTAAAGACTATCACTACTTCTGAAAGCAGTAAAGCCTACGATTACGTTTCTTTTAATCAATGGATAACCACTGAAAAGATACATTATTTCTTCTATAGTCAGTGCGTATATATGCCGAGTGGATCTTATTTGGGCATGGAATACTATATTATTTGTAATATTTGGTCAACGTTTACTTGTACGGCAAAGTATCCTTATGTCATTATCCTTACAAACGCCTGTACAGAGAGACCAAAGACACTCAACGATGGTTTCTAGTAGACATTAAAACTCTGGTGTGTATTCTCATCTGACTTTTCAAGTACGACTTCTGTATAAAACAAGTTTTACACACTTCACACAGAATGTGATTATTCTATATTTTAAAAAAATTTCTTATATTTTTGTTTTTGCTGGGGATGGGGAATCCTACCTGATGCCATACATTCACCCGTTATTTCAGACACTTCTGCCGAGAGATCTTTTTAAAGATTCTAACCACCTCTTTAAGTGCAATTGTTTGTATCTATCTTACATTTGCTCGTATGTTTTTTTAAGGACACCTTATGTTTAAAAGAAGTCCCACATACTTCACAAGAATACGGTTTCTCTCCAGTATGTTTACGCATGTGAATTTTCAAATATGATTTATCAGAAGATTTAAATCTGCATATTTCACAGGAAAATGGTTTCCTCCCATAGTGTATCATTAAGTGTCTATTTAACGTTGATTTGATAGAGAATGCAGACCCGCATATTTCACAGACAAACGGTTTCTCCCCAGTGTGTCTACGCATGTGTATTGTCACTTGTGATTGTATAAAAGATGAGTATTCACATATTTCACAAGAAAATGGTTTTTCCCCAGTATGTATACGCTTGTGTATTTTCAAAATGGATTTATAGGAAAATGAATTGCCGCATACTGTACAGGAAAACGGTTTCTCTCCAGTGTGTCTACGAATATGACTTGTCAAAGTTGATTGGTCAGAACATGAGTATTTGCATATTTCACAGGAAAATAGTTGCTCTCCAGTGTGTATACACATGTGTTTTCTCAAAGATGCTTTAACAGTGAATGAAGATCCACATATTTCACAGGCAAACGGTTTCTCTCCAGTGTGTTTACGCATGTGCCTTGTCAAATGTGATTGTTCAGAAGATGAATATTCACATATTTTACAAGAAAATGGTTTTTCCCCAGTATGTATACGCTCGTGTATTTTCAAAATGGATTTAGAGGAAAATGAATTGCTGCATACTGTACAGGAAAACGGTTTCTCTCCAGTGTGGCTACGAATATGCCTTGTCAAATGTGATTTGTCAGAACATGAGTATTCGCATATTTCACAGGAAAATAGTTGCTCTCCAGTGTGTATACGCATGTGTCTTCTCAAAGATGCTTTAACAGAGAATGAAGATCCGCATATTTCACAGGAAAATGGTTTTTCCCCAGTGTGTTTACGAATGTGAATTGTCAACTTTGATTTGTCAGCAAATGAGCATTCACATGTTTCACAGGTAAATGGTTTATCCCCAGTGTGTATACGCAAGTGACGACTCAGCTTTGATTCATGCCAAAAGCAACGACCACAAAGTGTACAGGAAAATGGTTTCTTGTCTTTAAGTTCATCCATTATATCTGTAAAACATGAACAAAAATCTTTCAGTTATTATTATTAAAATATATTTTTATATATTACATCCAACTAAAATATGAGAAAAGAACTGCTTTCTCTAATGATCAATTTTCAAACATTATGTATTTTTCAAAGCCCAGATGACATTAATTGATATGCTTGACTAACACTGTTGTAAGTGTCACCCACCCTCTCCCAAATGATTTAGTAATAAAATAAATCAATATCACCTGACAAATATACGAAATACAAATATATGAGGTTTTTACAATTGTAATTTTCAAGTAAATAACACATGGCAAGGGAGAATGTGGAAACATAAGATGTTATCCAGCAGCCGTCAGCTGGCCTTGTTTTAAACACCTTGGAAGGTCACCCCGTGTGCTAGAATCGAAAGTTCATATCTGCATTTAGAGAGACGAGGTGTAATAATCAAGGCTTTTTAAAGTTGTCGGCTTTCTCTGTCAAGTTTCAAATGTTGATGACATGGATTAAGGTTTTCTTGTATGTCCGCTTTCTCTGAGGTGGGACAGTCAGTCATGGGATGGGAAACATTGAACATTTCTACGAGATCTTAATACCTCATCAAGAACAAAAGAAAATGAAGGAAAGCACCAGTGTAAACATTGTGAATCTCAACTTCTGCTCTCTTTATTCTTGTCGCAATTTGTTGGTTTAAATATTCTTAGATAAATGTATTGTTAGTATGCTACTTTCATAAAACATATCCAAAGAACATGGCGAATACCAAGTAGCTTGTAAACATAATTTGTAAAATAAAAATTCTTCACAATAAAATAGCCTGTAGACAATTTGTAAAAAACAATTCTTCAAAATAGCCTATAGACATAATTTGTAAAAAAAATTCAAAATAGCCTATAGACATAATTTGTAAAAAAAAATTCTTCAAAATAAAATAGCCTGTAAACATAATTTGTAAATCGCCAGTTTTGTTTACAACTGATGCTTGCTGATACTATTATTACTTAAATAGAGTAGTCTCAGGAGCATAAAGTTCTCAATCTTTACTGGAAAAAACATCTGATTTAAAACTCTTAAAGGTGGATCAACAAATTAACAGATGCGGTTAATAAACCTTGCTTATGATTTCCTGGATGATGGAATGGATCGGTGAATATCTTGCCCACCATCTAAATATAACTAGTAAAGAGCTACTCGATCAATTATTGGCATATTACAATGAGTTGACAAATTTTGCCGATGCCACTTGAGATAAAAAATGTAATCAAAATAAAGGAGATGTTCGAACTGTCTAATTGAATGAAGCAGTTTGCTAGGTTAGCATATCATGATGCCGATGTAAGAGAATGTTAAGCAGTACAGGTGCAATAAGCTGAATTCTTCACTGATGCGTTAAATAAACACTTCATTAAAGAAGATGTGGCCAGATCAAACCTGAACATTATCACATACCTTGTCATTGGCAAGAAAAAGTTAAATGGCTCTATTAACGGCTCAAAGTTGGTCAGCTTAAAAATAGTCTTACATAAATAATATTTTTTCTAAAATGTATAATTTGGCAGCAACAAAAAATATATTAAAGAGAACCCAAGTAAGAAGGGTTATTCTTTTACCAGTTGTGTTAAACACAAACAGCTGAGTTACATCCATTCACTGTTATTTTTCTCTATTGAATCGGCCTCTATGTAAAAACAAAATATCACTGGATGATAATCCAGGAAAGACAACTGATGGTAGAAGGCGAAATGACAAGGGGAAAGAGTAGAGACAAATGCAAGTGAAGCAGTTAATGCAAAAAATAGCAACATAAGTCTGCTACTCCCATACTGTTGTCAACTCTGCACTAACAAATACGACGTTGCTAAATATGTACAAATGTAATTAAAACCACCACTGACTTGTCCACTCCATAGACTTCTATGTACAACATGATCAACCAGATTTTCAGACCGAAGAGAAACACAAAACAAACAAATCTTCCTTGCCTTTTATTAAAACATCACTTATAAATAAGGCAAAAGTATTAGAACCCTAAATCTAAAAATTTTCAAATTTAAAATCTAGCAAATGAGTAGAACTCTGGAAAAAACTTAACTCTATTGAAAGAGTATATATCCCAGTAGTGCACCAAGAAATAGTTATTTTCACATGGACGAACAGGTGTTAAAGTAGTGTGTTAGAGTAGTGGGTTAATGGCACTGACTAGGAAATTGAATCAGTGTGTGATGAAGCAACACCTAATCGCCAGTCAAACAGGAAAACCTACTACAAACAAATCCGGGTGATACCTTAATTGTACAAACGGATTTGAAGATAAACCCTGCCCTATTGAAAGAATAGTTAAACGTTTTTCTCTAAGAAAACTAGTATTTAATGACGAATTAAAAGAGTCCTCTGTTAAACTTACTTAAACTGTGTTGGGATATCATGTTGCTGATAGTAATGTGAGCAATATATCATGTTCAATGGCAGCATTTTTTATTCAAATAGAAAGGAAGATTCATGAATGAATACATTTTACTATAAAAATTTACTAACCAATGTCTTTGTGACATATTTTCTACCTGCCTCATATATGATAAATAAATTTGAAAAAAAGCAATAAAAACAAAGGAATACTTTCATATGGGGATTTTTATGATTATAATTTACAAGGAAAAGCCACATATTAATATGTAGAATGTGTCCTCGTGATAAGTTGTAATCACAGGACAGTAAGTTATCCCTGTTTAAAAGATAGAGGAAGGCCAACCCATGTGTAGAGGTCAAAAGTTCACTTTCATCGACCGAGATAGATAGTCATAAAAAGACTTTGTGATGTGTCGAGTTCATTGTCATGCCTACTAGCCCGTTTGTTTCCTTGGGTCTTATTATGCTTTCACCTTATTATGCTTTCACATTTGACTGGAACTGCGGGTTCAGCTTCTGTTTTGCCTCAACTGTTTTTGTCTGCAATTTTGTGATCCAACAATGTCTACGATCTTCTGAGTCATATTTATCTATAAGATGTTCTGATAATTTTTTAGAAAATTCGCCAATCAATCCAAATATAAAAAGTTAGATATAGGGACAAGGATCTGTCTCACTGGTGAGGAGGGAAATTTATCCAAAGGCCTTGGAAGATAGTTCAGCCATGACATGTTGGCTCAGGTAACTTGTCATGGAACATAAAAGTTAGAATGGAGTTCTATCACATCAGATTACATTTGTAAAAAGTTTTTGCATTAAACCTTATTCAAACAGCCAATCCATTTAAGTGTGGCATCCTTGAGGTGAATGTAGGGTAAGGACCCTGGGATGTTCAGAAGGAAGAGATCAGCTTCTTTGACAATGAAAAGTGAACAAGCTTATTCAACCATTGCAAATTTGGTGTATTGCTTGATAATTTTTGTCAGCAGTGTATATTGCCTCAAATTGGACTATGGTGTTTTTCAGGAGTAAATATATCAAGGGCGCTGATGCATTTATGGCAGGCTCATCTGGGTGTTCTGCACTTTTCTTTATCAGTCGCTGCTTGTCTATATCGTGTTGGAGTCACCATTTGCTGTAGAGACCAATGGTGATCAGTCTTACACCTTGTTAGAGAAACAAATAAAAACACAGCAATGACAAAACCAAATGTCAACTGTAGGAGTAAAATGTGTAAATAACAAATAACATGTAAAGATACAGGTAATAAAAAAGATTGCTTTAATTGATGGCGTCAGGGGAAGAGTTGACGAGAAGTGTCTGCTCAGGTTAGTTCTACAACATTGGTTGTTGAACATGACGTCATTTAGTTGAGTGAGGTAGCTTATAGATCTGATCGAACCAGGGTGGTCGGTTGTAGACGTCACACCAATGTAGGAAGACTGAAGAATGAGTAATAATGGGAAGTATGGGTAAAATCTTGTAAGTATAGAAGTTCAGTTGCCCTGAAAAGAGCAGGTTTGTTTGCATAACATGTATAAGGTCAGTTGTCCTGGGATGAAAACATAGAATGATATTGTTTGGAATGAGGGAAGTTTGTTTCTGGCTTGAGAGTTGACACCTCAACAGGTGGGAAGAAATGTAGAACATACTATTTACCCACTTATCACTGAAAGAGGTAATTCCCGGGAGAAGGTGTCTCCAATAACTAAGCCAAACCTCATGCTGATAGAAAAAAGTTGATCAATCAGAACATCCCCTAAGTAACCAGAATGATGATAAGCGAACCTCAGCTTGAATGACAATCGGCCAGAAGAGATTGCAGAACAAGCTGTTTTTATTTTTAGCTGAGGTTGATTATTGCATATTTAATATGCTGAAGTGTTATATTATATGTCACCTAGGCTAATCGCTTTTTTAACTTGTTGTTGACAGGAGGTTGAAATGTGTAATCAGAAATCAATGAGAAATTAAAGTTACGGTCAAACGTTGTTGAAACAAGGTGATAATCATGCACCTGTTCAACATTTTTTTCTTTACTAAAAATGAGTGACAGCCTGCAAGGCATGTAACAAAAGGCTACAACAAACTATGACGAAAGAATATAGAACAAATGCACATAAAAAGAGTGCATGAAAAACAGGTATCTGGTCGACTTCACTTCATTTATATGCTGGCAGAAATTTGTGACTGACCTCTTCGTCCTCATGCAACCCCAAATATCTATATCATGTCCGTTTCCCTAGAATTGAAATAAAGTTGTTTGGATTGATTGGATGCAGTGGCGGCCTGTGTATATGAACTGTAGAACTATAGATCAAAGAAAATAAATTGAAATAATTTATTTCTCGTTTTTTTTTTTACCGTGGTTCATATTTTGTAAGATCACATACAAAAAATTAAATTTATGATTTTATTTAAATGTTTTTATAAAATCATTTAAGAAATTTGATTTATTAAAAAATGGCATTTTTTCGATATACAGGGTGCAGCGTAAATTTATTCATTATTTTTTTTCATTATCTACTTTAATACATATTTGGTCAGGTAAATAAAATGCACTTCTTTAGTTTAGCTGTGAATCAGTGTGAATCAGAAATCAAAATTGAAGAGTTCCATTAACTCAACCCAATCGACCGGAAGTGGCTTAGACTAAATTTTCTTTTAATCAAAATATGGAGTTTAATGACCTCAATCTGTGAGATATTGGTAATTTAACCAGAGAGTCCCGAAAAACTATCATCTTCAATTAAAAAAAACAAACCTATTAGCTTCAATAAAAAAAGCCCAGACATCCCAAAGTGTTAAATTATATATATGAAAAAAAATTAATGTTAAGTATTTGTAGGATTTTAAAAATTCAGTTTTTGTAAAGTTTTAAATTATACCAAATCACTGCAGGCGCACAAATGATAAATGCTCGTTTTAGAAAGTTTTTAATTTTACAAAAAAAAAAATAACTGTTGACTATTCCTTTTATACAATTTTATATTATTTTTTAAAAAAAAACACTGTTATAAAGTTTTAGATTTTAAAAAAAAAATCATTTTTTTTTAAAATTTTACATTATTAAATAAAAAAAAAAAACACTGTTCGCTGTTACTATTGTTCGCTTTATTGATTATCTTGGATATAAACTTCTACTTCTATTTAACTTCCGGGTGATTATCTGCCCCTGTTTTAAAAAAAGGAAAGCAAATAAATTGTGATTCACAGCTAAACTAAAGGAGGGTGAAATAAAATTAAACAAGTTTATCTAACACCATATTAACTTAGGCGTAATAATAAAAAAGAGGCGTTACTTTTGCCGGAACGTGTATATAACTTACCATTATATAAAATATTTTCAGTTTGGTAATCATTAAGATTGACGACATAAACAGAATTCGATAAAGAATTATGTATAGGCGATAAAAATTGTTTTATGTTGTTTGTTTTTGTAATATTATTAAATAAGAAACCAGTTCGAATACAAATCTATATAGGATTAGGCATATAATCGGAAGTAAAACACGTCTGAAGTGTGTAAATATACGAGAATAATCGAGCGCCATATTTTCTTTTAATCGTTCAAGAAGAATATAGTATTAATACGTGCTTTTTTCATATGACTACATAATACTAAATTGATTTTAACTCCCAAACGTTCTTAATATCATAATCTTATATATATATATATATATTTATATATACTATCGTTTATATAAAAATGTTATTCGAATTTTTTAAGAAACTGTTTATGTTGTCAATCTTAACGTTTACCACGAGGGTACGTTTCAAGTATTTATAAAGCAATAACTATTGGTTTTGAATTATTGAATAATTGAATCGTTTTTTTTAATAATTTCAATATATTTAGCTAAAAAATACTTTTCCATTTCGTGTTTTGTTGTTATTAGCCATAAAACTCTAGATGAAAATAAAGACAACTTTTGTCCGTATATAAAGTGAAAATCAGTATCGGAAAATAATCGAATTAAGAAACTAGTTGTTTAAATCAATTATTGAGTGTGTGTTAAATTGAAGAAAAAAATGCATTACCAATAAACAAAATGTAATGAATTTAATTTCTGAAAATACGAAAAAAATGAGCGGGGAAGAAAACAAATAGCTGAAAATTATACTTACATTTTTATGACGTACTTTTGTAAAATAAAAATGGAAAAACAAGGCTTGTTTACTTCTTTCGATTTGTTATGTGTTGTATTTCAAGCAGATGTTAGGATGGTTGCAGATAGCCATGTGGACTCATTCATAATAAGAAATGTTAAGAAGAAGTGTGATGGCAGACACCGGAATCATCGTTATTACCCACAATGCATTGGCCGATGTGTACTTGTAATTTGGGCACGGCGACGACGGCGCTATGGCGACGTTGTTGCAATATTAGAGGGAAATAACTTAAAAATCAAATGCATGTACGGATGGACAGAGGGGTAAAAATTAACATTATTTTTTTAGGTAATTACGTGTGCTCTTACAAACTGGAACCACTGGGATATTTTTAGAGGGGGGGATTCTACTTTCTCAGATAATTACGTGTGCTTTTACAACCTGGAACCACAGGGATTATCTTTAAACGTATATTTACCTTTAATTAGTAAAAACATAATAAATCGAAAAATAAAAGTTAATTAACGAACTAAAAATGAAACAAGGTTAGCTGAAAATAATGTTAATTATAAACTGGAACAATAAAACAATGTTAATTAACCAAATACAAAATTAAATAAACTTGTTAATTGATGGAAAAAATATTCAGAGGCGGTACCCAGAAGGAAGTCTGCAGCTGCTGGGGTTGCAAAAAGAGTTCTCTTTAAGCGACCCACGCCAACAGGTCTGGTATCAATCAAAAATAGAACTGCAAAGGTTAACAACAACAGGAGAATTGCACCCGTATTTATAGGTGAAATTACTCCCACAATTCCCCACTCATTCCTGACTATAAAAGTCATTCCTTCTTTGTAACTCATGTTGGCCACATATCCCCCAAACGCTGAGCACACAATCAGTAAGTACCACCCCCCTTTTTTTTCACATAATTTACGAAAATTTAAATTGTATCACATATTGCTCCCTGATTGAAAGAATTATACGCGGGAGTTTTTACCCCTCTGTCCATCCGTACATGCATTTGATTTTTTTGAGTCAAACGTAGTTATCTCCGTTGAATTTTGAAAAAGTTATTTCCCTCTAATATTGCAACAACGTCTGGTTTTTGGGCACATGTTCGTCTTTCCCCACAGTCCGTTTTTCACAACTTTTTACTGACCAGTTTTTTTTTCTTTTTTCGGTGTACACTTATCTATCAGGCTGCTAGAGAATTCCGGATTTTTTGGAAAAACATTCAAATATTTTACATTTTAGGAGGGGGGATCAGTTTCCAATTTTAATTCAACGTAGACGGATCCCCCTCTTTTTGACCATCTCAATTTTAAAAAAAATCTTTTTCGGTGTACAATTACCTATCATGTTAGTAGAGAATTTCGGGGTTTTTGGAAAGAAATTTCAAAAAATGTAGATTTTAAGACTGGGGATCAGTTTTCAATGTAAATTCAACGTAGACTGATCCCCCTCTTTTTGACCATCTCAAATTTTTAAAATTATTCATTTGCTTACAATTACCTATCATGTCACGAGAGAATTCCGGGGTTTTTGGAAATAATTTTTTTTAAGTTGAGATTTTAAGACGTAAAAAGTTGTGAAAAACAGACTATGGTAAAAGACTAACAATCTCAATTTAAAAAAAATTATTTCCAAAAACCCCGGAATTCTCTATTGACATGATAGGTAATTGTAAACCGAAAAAGATTTTTTTTTTAAATTGAGGTGGTCAAAAAGAGGGGGATCAGTCTACGTTGAATTTACATTGGAAACTGATCCCCCTCCTAAAATGTAAACTATTTGAATTTTTTTCCCCAAAAACCCGGAATTCTCTAGCAGCCTGATAGATAAGTGTACACCGAAAAAAAAAAAAAAAAAAAAACTGGTCAGTAAAAGGTTGTGAAAAACGGACTGTGGGAAAAGACGAACCTGTGCCGGTTTTTGTTTTAATTGATCCGAAATATAACAAACATGGCTTAGAAGCATCACAACCGTGCCGCCAAACTTCCGTTATAGCATGAGTCCGAAACCAGACCGATGTAGTGCGGAAAATGTCGTTTGTATATTTTTGGTCAACAAATAAGAAGACACAAAATAAATTTATTGGCGTGGTGGCAGCGGTGGGATTGCTAATAAAACCGTTTGAAGGTACGAAGAGACTTTATTCCCGAGCTTACAAATACAACCAAACGTAAACAATAAAATAATGGAAGAGGCTGTCCGAGCAGACGAGAAGGGCAAATAACTCAGTCATACTTACTTATCGCCCCTGGCCTATAATGTTGGACTTTATTAAAGCAAACCTCCTCTCAAATTCAATACGCCTAACTTTCTTAGTAAAATGCTGTGAAACTACATTCTGGTGTTTTGTGTTCCTTCTCTCAGACTTTCGTCCTATATCTCTCTTTTGATGATTTATCTGCACATTGTTATCCCAGGGTTTTTTAAGGGCTGGCTCACGTGACACCTAATGAAATAGGAGTTGCAATGCCTGACAGCCAATCCATGAGGCCTTTAAGGGACATAGCGACAACCAATCAGTGAGGGGAGGGGTTAATAAATTCCAACAATAAGTATACATAAAATACTGGTGCAACAAATATTTATGACTAACCATATACAGATAGCATTTTCTGGACTACACCGGTTTGGTCTGGGCCTCATGTTAGAACGGAAGTTCGCGACACGGTTATGATGCTTTTAAGCCACAAACAGTAATTAATAATTTAACAAACAATACGTTTTTTTTGTTTGTTTTTTCTTCAACATTTTTCAATAATAAAATCTGTTTTATAAACAGCCATTTTGTTTTCAGGTTATAAATGTATAATTTACTTTGGCACTTTAGATGTGAGTCACAATTTAGTTGCTTTCCTTTTCTGAAGACAGAAGCAGACAATAAACCAGAAGTGCTATTTATCCAAAATAACAATAATAACAGGGAATAAAAATAACAGCGAATAATATTTTGTTTATTTAATAATGTAAAAAAAATAATAAAAATAACGATTTCTTTTGGTATAATCTAAAATTTTATAACAGTGTTTATTTATAATGTAAAATCGGCACTTCTGTAGTTTAGCTGTCACTTACTGTCATCACAAATCGTAATTAAAGAGTTCAATTGATTCAACCCAGTCAACCGGAAGTGTTAGACTGATTTTTTAAAATCCCAAAATGTATCTGAATGACCTCAATCTTCGAGATATTGGTAGTTTAACAAAGTTTTGTAAATAAACAAAACAATGTTGACTGTTTGTTGGATTTTCGTTTTAAATGATACATTTTCGTTTTAAACGATCACTGTTGACTATTTTGAAAGTTTTAATTCATACAAAAAAAATGACTATTCATTTAAATGATAAATTTTCGTTTTAAAAATCACTGTTGACTATTTTGAGAAAGTTTCAATTCATACAATAAACCAAACATTTATTATTTTTATAACTTTTTACATTATTAAATAAAATATTTTCATATTCAATAAAGAAACATTGTTCACTGTTATTATTGTCATTTTGGATAAAAATGTTACATTACGGCACCAAAAACAGACATTTGTTGCATTCTCAATGAAATTATCGCCACAAAAAAGTCTATTAAGCGTTTTTCGAAACACGAAAAGTCTAGAAGCGTTTTCAAACTTGTTTAACACATTTTTATAGTATGACTTTTCAAACACTGTTTTCTGTAAACATTGTATCTTAAACAACTTATTCCAAACACTTTTCTTTTTAAACATTGTTCTCTTTTAAACATGGTACTATTTAAACACTTCTCGTTAAGCACATTTCTTTTTAAAACATTGTTCTTTTTATACAACTTCTTTTTAAACACATTTGGTTTTAAACATTGTTCTCTTTTTAACATCGTCCCCTTTTCTTTCTGTTGTAACTCTTTCAGTTTATCACATTAGGACCCGAAAATGCTCAACACAAAAAGTTACCTTACAGTTTCTTTCCTCGTCCCCTGGATTCATTGCGTCTCTGGCCTTGATCGATTCTGTTGGTTTTGGTTCTGTGGACAAATTTGGTTTTAGGCAGGAGACAACACTCAGATACAGTTTTTCTTTCAGAGAGAGATTCGATTCTTTTATTCGAAGTCTTGGTTTAGGAGAGGTTTCCATCCATTCGTCTCTGTGTTGTGTTTCTCATTCATACCTCTCGTGGGGTGCGACGATGCACGGGGATCTCTGCCGCATCTCATTCGAGATCCAGCCCATACGACGAGCGGCTAGATCTTGGTGTTAACGCTTTCACTTCCAAAACAAACTCTTTAAAAAAAACTACAGTTTTTGATAAAAACAAATGACGTAACCAACATTTCCTTGGGTCAGCCAATCAGATACAACATTCCCAATCGTACCACATCTGACCTTTTCTGACCCGAGATTTTCGTTTCGGTTCGAATTTGTCACTTTGTTATGGTTTTGACAAAATTATTTGACTCATAACAATCCCCTTCAGTGCATGTCAGCTTGACCCGCCCTCACTGTCTCATTTGACCCCATCCATAATTCACACTAGCTAACTTAATCGTCTCTAAAGATATGGAACCCCATCCATAATATAACAAAAACATCGAATTCTGTTACTTCCGGTTGATTGTCTGCCCCTGCCTCCAAAAAAGGAAAGCAAATAAAGTGCGAGTGACAACTAAACTGCAGAAGTACTGTAAAATCTTATAAAACAAATAGTCGACAGTGATTTCTTTTTTTGTATAAATTAAAACTTTCTGAAAACAGCCAACAGTGATTTGTTTTTCTGGTATCATTTACAACTTTCTAAAAACAGTCGACAGTGATCTTTTTATTCTATAATTTAAAACTATATAAACCGAAAATTTATCACTATACACAAACTTTGGTTTGAGTAACAATATCTCGCAGATTGAGATCATTCAGATACATTTTTGGATTTAAAAAATCAGTATAAGCCACTTCCGGTTGATTGGGTTTAGTGAATGGAACTCTTCAATTTTGATTTCTAATTCACAGTGACTCACATCTTAACTACAGAAGCGCCTTTACTTTTTTCCCCACCCCATTGTAATGCCGTATATAATGTAGGGTTAAATTGTAGCTTAACACTTTTTTGTGACTTCCGGTGAGTGCGTAATACTTGTAATGGCGGTTAATGCCCTGGGAATGTCTCTTCTGATTATTTTAAAGCAAATTCTCAGATCGGTTTTATACATTTTATTAATTATTAAATTTTGTAGAATTATTACAAATAAAATAAAAATAATACAACAAATTCTTTTTTATCTTTCTGAATTCATAAATACTTTATTAAGATTTTTTTTCAAACGAATAAGTTTTTAATTTCTTAATAAACAAATAATCTACCAAATTTTTTTATTGTTCAGAATTTTAAAATAAATATTTCACTAAGTTTCTGTAAAACAAATAATCAACTTTCGTTAAATAACTATAAACACTATTTACAAAAGACAATGTTTTATTTTTCTTTAGATTAAAAAAATCAAATTAACACTTTTTTAAACAACTAATAAACCGAAATTGATCCTTTGTTCAAATTTTTTTTATTTCGTAATAATAAAAAGTATTTACATAAAATAATATTCTGTAGTTTTTCGTACAAACACTCAAATGCATCAGGAGGGATCTTGTCCTTTTTACTTTCCTTTTTTACAATGAGTAATAGAAATACATCAACTAAAGGGTTCTACATATATATATATATACAGGGTGGGCCAAAATAAGGGTCCTATCTTTAAATTTGAATAACTTGAATTTGAATAACTTCCACAAAATAAAAGTTAAACTCACCAAACTTTATGTGTGTGTAGACTGACCCTTCCGAGATTTTTAGAAATAAACAAAACAAATTTTAGCCGAAAAACACTTCTTAAAACTTACAAAAACTAAAGTATTGTTTTTTACACTGTTTTGAGTTTTTTAAGCAAAAATAATGTTTTCTAAATGAGGGTACGTTCCTTAGGGCTAATACGGCTCATGCTTGCTTCGGAAGGGGTCCTTTACTTATTCAGAAAAAGAAAAAAAATCAATAAATAAAAAAGTTATGAATTTTTAAAAGTAGGACCCTTATTTTTGCCCACCCTGGTGTGTGTGTGTGTCTGTCTGTGTCTGTCTGTCTGTCTGTGTTTCCTCGCATGAATAACGGAACAGAACATCTTTTATACATGGGGTAGAACATATATTGACCAGATGAAATAATCTTTTTCCCGGAGTTCGTATATTTTCTGCTATTGGCTTGGCAGAAAACGCAGGATCAAATATTTCCTTGTTAGACACAACTGAAGGTGTTCTGCTGATCACGTGATCTGGCCTCAGTGATAACGCGTGAATTTCGTTCAGTGAAGAGTGCACTTCAGGTTATTCAGGTGACTGCTACAATACCCCCTGCTTAGGCTTTTAGCCGATAAAACAGACAATTTATTAATAGTAGCAGCTCATGAGAATACAATTGAAAGAATATGAAAAAAATAGATTATATGATTGATGAACTTGAACAAGAATGTATTTGCTATGCTGTCAAAGGCAAAATGTCTCTTTTGCTGAAAAAGAAGCAAACATGTAATAATCTGAAGTGAAAGGAGGAGAATGTTCATTTGTTCAGAGGTGAAAAATGTTCTGATATTGCAAAAAATGCAAATGTTCATTTGCAGAAAAGTGATAGAATTATAAATGTTTTAAAAAATGGAACAGGTTCCTTCAAAAGGAAAATTTTACACACACGGGTGAAAATTGTAGAAATAGTAATCAACTGCTTCAGGAAATGTAAATGTTCAGATATAGTTCAAGAAAGTGTCGCAATTGACACAGTGAAGTTGGAGGATGTAGATCGATAAGAGATTTGACTTTTTATGGAAGGGGTGAAATACCTTCCGGTTTTATTACATGTTCAAAGAAAACAATATTTTTTGGCACAAAAAATACATTCAACAGGGTCCATCTCAACATGACAACGATGCAAACGCTGAAAAAGTATGTGGAGATATTTTAAAATGTTGCTCGGGTGAGGTTAGGGTTAGGGTTAGGTGCTGGCTATCATAATTCGTCTATATAGTTTTGAAACGCATAATAGGATGAGCATGTTTGGTCATCTCAACATTAAAGTTCCTCAGGTGAGTCACAGAAGCAATAACAAATATTGGGCTAATAATAAGCTGTTCAGAAGTTTTTCTAACAGATAATGACATGTTAGTGCTAGAATCCGTCAGTGTTCGTCTACACAAGTCTGCCATCAAGTAAAAGTAGTGCAAGAAACAGCACCTAGGATGAGGTGGTAGGAATGTAATCAGTGATAAAGATGCACGTGAAATCTTTGCGTAGTTGCAAGTCCAATGTTCATGCAACTTGACTACAAGTGGGTACTGAAAAACAATTACAAACTGAGGTTGCAATCAGTAGTGCATGTGATTATGCACTCTAGTAAGCATGGAGCACAAGTCAGTGTGCTGTTACTTGCATCAAGGACTAAATTTTGATATCTACTGTCGTGTCTCGGAAATGCATGTGTAAATGCACATGATAAATGCATTGCAACACGTAAGAAGTGTGTGTAAGCGGTATGCATTGTGTAGGAAACTTCACTGTTTTAACGATTTCGCTCTGCCACAGAAAGCGAAATCTGGCCAAATCTGGAAAAATATGTGAAAATATAGTGCCCTAACTACTAATAAACGGCAAAAAATACCGTGAATGGGATATAGCATGTGTTTAGTAATAGAAGTAATAGAAAAAAATATTGAATATATTTAATTACGAAAAATAGGCGCGCAAGATAACATGTGGACAGTGAAAAATCGTTAAATTGAAGATAGTATGGTAAAAGTATATGAAAAACTTCTAATGCTGAATATGAGTCTATACCATATAGGCTGACTTAGAATTATAGTAAGTTATTCATTAGGAGTCAACCATGCAATGGCAAGATGCATGCAACGTAGGATTATTTAAAAAATGGACGGGAAAGCATAAGAAAAGGAAAATGCGTTATTAACATTAAAATTCTGAAAACCACAATAGATCTTAATTCAATCGTGCATTTTATAACAGAATCAACAAGATTTAATTGGTATTCCTTATTAGTCTGTCTGGATCAGACGTTTAAATGCTAGCTTTCTCCGACCAAAAAATCCGAACGAATTGCAATGAAAATGCAATGTTAGGAATGAATAAAACCCATGTTAAAATACACTTACTGTAATGTTCCAACGTAAACCTTTGAGATTCTAACACTGTGTTTCTTTTTGTAGGTTTAAAGTCTTTAAACTGCAGTATGTTAACAGAATAACCTCTGGACCGATTTGTAGGTTGCTGTAACGAGGGGAAAATATGTTTTTTAGTCATCAGCTGACAAAATGTATAAGTACAGCATAAATATGCGTTGTTGAGTGAAGAATATTTTTTTGCTGAATAATCACTGATTTTTTAATTTTTATTTTTTTGAAGCCGAAATTGTCGTGTTTTAAATCATATAAGGGTTACCAATTATTGATGGTGTAATGTACATGCAGATTATTTGAGATACATCAACTAAAGGGTTATACATGTATATAGGTTACTCGCAGGAACAACGGGACAGAACATCTTTTATACATGGGTTGAATATTTATTGACAATGCGAAATAACCTTTTCCCGGAGTTCGCATGTTCTCAGCCATCGGCCTGCCAGAGAACACAGGCTAACATATTTCCTTGTTGGCTGCAAGTCACAAACTGAGAGTGTTCTGCTGATCACGTGGTCTGGCCCCAGTGATCATGTGTGAATCCCGTTCAGTGAAGAGTGCACTTCTGGGTATTCATGTGACTGCTAGACTTTTTTTTTATTATTATACATCATACAATTTACGTATTCAGTAAAGAATATTCCCTCAAAAGTTAGTTTTTGTTCACCGCAGTCAGAGAAATTATTGCAAGTAACTCTAAAAGTTTCTCTCACATGGCTCTAAATTTTACTTTAGCCAGACTCTAGCTACATTCTTCACGAGCTCATAGAATGGTGCTCCCCCATAGTAGTGGTGCCAAAGGACAACGGAACGGTCAGAATATGTGTTGACCTAACGAAACCAAAACACGCATGTCAAAAGAGAACTGCATATGTTACCGACAGTCGACTATGTGCTAGCCAATTGGATGGAGCCAAAGTAATGACCAAGTTAGACACAAATAGTGGATACTTACAAATCCCATTGTCACAAGAGTCCCACAGACTGACAACCTTCATTACCCCATTTGGCAGATTCCAATTCAATTGACTACCATTTGGAATTACATCAGCCAACGAGATTTTTCAGAGGCAAATGCCAGCCATACTGGACAAGTAAGAAGGGGCGATAGTCTGATGGACGATATAGGCATATGGGAGGAGCCAAAGTAAGCATGACACACGGTTAAAAAACACATTAAAGAGAATTCAAGCAGCCGGAGTAACCCTAAATCCATAAAAGTGTGAGATATCTAAAACATCACTAAAGTTCTTAGGACATATCCTCAGCACTGACGGCCTAAGGCCCGACCCAGTCAGGGTTTCCGGTGTCCACAACTTCCCAGCGGCAAACAATATAACAGAAACTCGCAGGTTTTTGGGAATTGTGAACCAAATGGAGAAGTTCATCTCAAACCTAGCGGAAATGACAAAGCCGCTACGGGACTTAGTGAGCCAGAAGAACATGTTTGTAGGGGAAAGCGAACAAAAAAGAGTATTCAACTCCATAAAAAAGGTGTTGTGTTCAGCACCAGTTCTGTCATTGTATAATCCAACAAAAAGGACAGTAATATCCACAGATGCTTCATCTTATGGCCTTGGAACAGTACTCCTACAGCAGCAGGAAGATACAAGATTGCACCTGGTAGCATATACATCAAGAGTCATGTCGGAAACAGAAACTCGATACGCTCAGATAGAGAAAGAATCTCTAGCTATAACCTGGGGATGTGAAAGATTCTCTGACAATTTCTTAGGGTTGTAATTAATAATCGAGACCGACCATAAACCGCTCGTGCCCGAGTACCTAAGTAAACGTCTTAGCTCAGACACATTGTGTGGTCTGGTCAATTCTTTAATGTCCTTCACTGTTTCGGGATCAACTCGAATTCCTTCTTTGGATATAAGATGTCCAAGAAATCAAACTTCTCTAGCAGAGAATAAACATTTTTCATTAAGTGTTACGCCTATTGCTTTCATTCTTTGAAGTACCGTATGTACTCTCTGGTCGTGCACTTTTTTTAGTGGTTCCACCGATTCGAACATCATCTGTATCTAAATGACCCCTGGTATTCCAGATACTATGTGCGACATTTCCCTGCAGAAAATTTCCGGTCCAGAGCTTATTCCAAATAGTAGACGCAAATAGCAAAATCGTCCAAAAGGAGTTAGTTCATGTGAATCCGTATGCAGAACTATTTGGTGTTAAAATCAAGTTTTGTTAACACTGTGGCTCCATTAAGCTCAGCAAGTAGTTGATCCGTTGAGAGAAGTGGATTTTTTTCCCTTTTTACACTTTCATTTAGTTTTGAGAAGTCGACACAAAGTCTGACTCTTCCATCCTTTTTCGGGACTGCTACGATGGGAGCATACCAGTCTGTTGGGAACTTCACTGGATGGATAATTTCCTCTTTTTCCAAACGCTTCAACTCTTCCTAATACTTTTATTTTGTGTCGACTTGGTCCATATAAGCTTTTGCTTGTCGGTTTTACGATAGGAGAATTCTTCCCAAAGAACCGGTCTGGCACAACAGTCACATCTGCGCCGGTATCTAATCTAAATTTGATGACTTTGCTGCAGACTTCAGTGGTGACCTTTGCTTGACATTCTTCTTCACTAACTGTATTACAGACAACAGTTCCTAGGAAGTGGGTTTCTTCCTCAGCTCCCCTAATTATAGTGTTACTTTTGCAGACAGTTGCATAGTGCCCTATTTTTGAACACTTTCTACATCTTGCTTGCGAGGCGGGGCAATCTTTTATGTTGTGAAATGCATGCATTCCACGCCGCATATACTGTTTCTCCGTTATCTTCTTTTTTTGCCTTTTGTCTCTAAAACGTTTGGCAACACGGTTTAATTGTGGATCGGTTGTATTCACGGTCGAGGATATAGTTTTGGTTTGAAGTCTTGATGATTTTTGTTCTCTACTCATCTGTAAGAACTTGGCACGGGTTAGATTTTTGTCGGCTAAAATTTATCTCGCATTGAATCATCGTTAATCCCCACCACCTCTGTCTCTAATGAGTCTGTCTGTTAGCTGTCCAAAATTGCAGCTTTTGGCAAGTTGGCGCAGAACAGCTATATAAGACTCTATGCTCTCGCTGTGACCCTGTTTCCCAAGGTGGAATTTATAAGACTCATATGCTTCATGTGTCTCACCAACGAAAAATTCATCGAATTTCTTTATAACTTCGATTAAATCTGTCCTATTTTCATCATTGTCAAATTAGAGCCCTTAATAAATATCATAACAAGACTCGCCAATAGTTTCAAGAGATACTGAAGTTTGATACTTAGTATCGAGTTAATTTGAGAGTCGGCTTGCAACAGAATAATTTGCAAAAAAAATTCTCTTGAATGTTCGCCAATTGCTCGCTATATCTCCCGATAAGGACATTTTATCTGAGGACGGTATATTTGCAGAAAATATTCCTGAAGCCATTTCGTTGAATAAAATGAAGAAAATAAACTTACTTTTTTTTTGAAGAACTATTTTCTTTTTCAAAATTATTGACGGTGTTCCTTGTTTTGTTTCTTCAAGTTGCGTTGTCTGTTGTCCAAATTCGCTTACTTTTTTTATAATGTGTTTTACTCTTAAGCTAATAATATTTTTTATCTATTTATATATTGTGATCTTCCAATATAGGAGAGTTCCTTCGCTACGAACGAGTGGAAAGGGAGGGAATTTGGATTACACAACAGTCTATATATCGAGAGAGGCGTCTCGTTCCTAAGAAGAAAAAGAGAGCAATGTATGGCACTCACGTGTTTATATAGTCATGCTAGCCATACGAAATTCGCCTAAGAGAAAACCACTGATTGGTGAAACCAATGAGGAAATAAATTGCTTGAACCAATCAGCGAGCAGCTAAGAAGTCATTGCTATTTAAACAATATGGCGGTTGTGCGCCGGCTTGTAGCAATCTGCTATATACCATCTAATTGTAAGTTTGGGAAATTGTAATGTAAGCTAATTAAATATGTGTTTCTGTTTTTAAAAACTTTATTCGTTAGTAAATGAAGATACGCATATGGCGTATCCGTTTAGTAATCAGAAATGAATGATCTACCTCCTCCAATGTCTATTATGTGTCTTTTCGAGCTAACAAAAATATTCAGCAAAAAAAATTTACAGAAAAATTATTATTCTGTTTTGTTTTTTTAAATTTTATTTTGGTTAGTTTGAAAAGATCACTTGCTTTCCTTATGATTATAATTGATATCCGAGGGCTCTATTTAGGATTGACGTTATTACTTTTAGGGTTGATATCTGTCTTTCGCAGCGATTGTGCTTAAATATTTTTTTAATGTTCTTTTTTTATTAGGCCAGTTGTGCTTACCATGTTATAAACGTGATACTATGACACGAATGTTACAAATGTGTAAATCAGCAACTAATGTTAATAATGTGTAAGCTTGGAAACCCCCGCTCCTATCTTTTATGTTTTAATCGGACCCGCGAATCACTCGCTGTAGTGAAAACGACTCACACACACACACACACACACACACACACATATATATATATATATATATATATATATATATATATATATATATATATATGTATGTGTGTGTGAGGGTTTATATTCCCAGATATTCGACGATATTATGAGCTGCATCTCTCCACAGATCTTCCAATGGAGGCATTTGTATACTTTGTTGTGGCGGGAAGTGTAGTGGCAATTAGTTAGTAGGATCTGACATCCAGACGTTAGGTGACTCGGGCTCTAAATTGCTGAGTGGGAAAATCTACACTGAATGTTTCTTAAGAGGCCAGCAATTTTAAAAAAATCATTTTGTTAGTAAGCCTTGGTCTTGTCCGGCTACCATAATTATTTCCTCATCAAATGGAAGTCTTCCATTCTTGAGCCAAATGAGTTAAGCCTCTTTGTCTATATATTCTTACAAGAAATTCCCTGCTCTCTTATTGTGTTGCCATCTTTGTTTTCTGGTTTCGGTTTCCATTTTTGTAAAATGCTCTCTCTTCTTTCTTGCAATCCGGGTTCGTCGTAGGTCTCAGTGGTTTTTTCCAGCATGACTCGACCAAAGTTCTCAGCAAGCTTTGTGACTGAAGTTTGTCGGGATAGATGTTCATGATGGTCCCTCACCATTCCCATTGTCACATATGTAGAGCATCTGATGTACTGCCCCATGTTTACTATGGTGGCTCTATATGCATGGTTGAATTCAGTGAAACCTAGACCACTTTCTTTC
This sequence comes from Sepiola atlantica, assembly GCA_963556195.1. Classification (NCBI taxonomy): domain Eukaryota; kingdom Metazoa; phylum Mollusca; class Cephalopoda; order Sepiida; family Sepiolidae; genus Sepiola; species Sepiola atlantica. The sequence continues at coordinate 112,806,930 of OY744525.1, forward strand.
TATGATAGATAGATCGTGTCCATGCACAAGTTCCGGTATGTCGTCCCTTTTTTCTGGTCTTGATATTATGCCTATTGATGTTACGTTGTGGCTAATCAATAATACAAAAAACATATGTGTGTGTGTTTGTGTGTGTGTGTGTGTGTGTGTGTGTGTGTGTGTGTGTGTGTGGATAAGAATAACATCGAATGGAAAAGTGACAGTATTCCATTATAAAGACATACAGGCGGGCAGATACATAAAGGACAAAGCCATCAAGCAAGACATTCTTATCTTAAATATACCTGAAAGGACTGCACTTATTATTAATGACTATGATTTCAATAGAGCCGAACGCGAGATGATCACCAAATATCAGGACCTCAAGAATGACTTAAAAGCAACATGGTCTCTGAAGGAAATAAACATTATACAAGTTTTAATAAGTGCAACTGGTATAATAAAAAAGAGCATTAAAAATATTTAGACATAATCGTTGGAAGACGAAGCTGTAGCGAAATACAGATATCAAAAGGGACAACGTCTATTCTAAAAAGAGCCCTAAAATATAAATTTAAAGCATAAGGAAATACAGTGTAATCTCCAGGAAGGAGCGTATTGATCTCTTGAAACTATCTGAAATAAAATTTAAAAAGGGAGACTTTGAATTACCTACTAAACACTGTCGTCGATTGTCTTCGGTCTCTCTGTACAAGGTTTTATAAGGACAACCTGACATGAGGATACTTCACCTTACAAGTAAACACTGACCAATATTCAAAACACGATAGTATTCGAAGCCCAAATAAGATCTCGTGTCACGACTATACACTGGCTTATACGAGGAATGGTACACCTTTTCCTAGTGATGTTACCCCAAGTTACAGCATTTAGCTGGATACTCCACCAGACTAGATTAATTCTTGTTCTGGAATCCAGTAAGAAAAAGAGACCACAATAATGCTATATTATAACATATTTTACTAGTCAATTGGGGAGAGGAAAATAAATGTTCTTAAGCTTTTTAGTAACTCAATATATACATGTAAAGTGAATTTTAATGGAATATTCGAATATCTATTTATCTCATATTGAAATCAAGTGTAAGCCACAAGAAGGGGCCTCTTGATTTCTGAGACCTTCGACTGAAGTAAAATGAAACAAAAAAGGAGAAACCATTTTCATGTAAAATATGTTGCTCTACCGTTTCTTATGAAGCAGCTTTGAATAGCCGTAATCGTACACACACTGTGATAGCAGTTATAAAAGGACTACAGGTAGCAGCCATAAAAGAAAAAAGGTAAATCCTTAAAAATAGAGATAGCAGCCATCAAAGGGACAAAGTCTATCATTAATTGATCACTTGAATATAAATTCATAATGTAACGAAATCAAGTGTTAGCTTCAGAAGGGAGCCCCTTGTTTTCTTCAAACTACCTGAAGTAAATAAAAAAAGTGAGCAACCATTTTCATGTCAAATATGTGGATCTATATTTTCTCAGAAATCAACTCTGATTAGTTACAATTGTTCCCAGACTGGGGAGAAAGTGGGCAAAACATCAAACGAAATTCTGGCCATGAAAATCCTAGAATACGTCCTCCCTGAGTAGAAAAAGAATATAGCGGTTACCTGCCTGGGATCGTTTTTTTCGGATAGGCATATGTATAACAGAAAATGAGAAAACCATTATTAAAAATGTAACCCTAAGGGAAGTAGAGAGAGAGACTACCTTCCTATCAAAGACCAAAAATAGAGTGAGACAAGAGTCCAGATCAGAGAAGTAAGAACATTGAAACTTGTTATGGACCATGGAATATTCTCAAGCAAAATATATCAAACAAAAACAGGACAGACACCTGGAGGTAAATAATCTTAAACTTTTGTCCATGTAAGAGAAATGTTCCACCAAGGAAACTAATCTGCCAAACGTATAACAGAATGAACGTGTTCAATGAGGTTGAGCTAGACTATGAAATCAGAGATAGCAGCTTTCTTAGAAAACAAAAGAATCCACTGGAAAGCTCTATAATAATTCCAATCATCGGTCACAACATCACAGGTACAGCCAACACTACATCACTATTCAACCATAGATCCAGCCAACATGCTTAGTTCACGACTCTCCGCTATAGATTCCAGTCACCACCAGGATGATTTTTTTATCAAGTGGCACGCATACATGTCTCCCACATAAGATCAGCTGTCTATTCACAACCACCAAATAAACATTCACTGAATTCCTGTTATACTGAGACCACTATCACCGACACAACTGCCAACCCATGAACCACCACCATTCTCAGAGATTGCCGGATCCAGATGATGAAAAGCTGGCCTTGGAGAGCGAACTTGCTAACACCATAGGAAGTCCAGGTGATGAGGTAGTAGGAAAGACCGTAACTACCTAAAATCCAAGCCTTTAGATCTTACAAGGCAGTCATGAAAAAACAAACATCGTTCTCTAAGACATGGACTATCCATCACATAGGTTAACAAAGTTACGTATGCTGCAGGACTCTAAATTGAGAGGAAAACACTCCCTCAATTCCAAAAGTAATGGAAGCCCAGAGCACTAAGCAAAATTCACTTTGGAAACTGAAGCTTCAAAAACAAGTCAACCGATGCAGAAATGGAGTGCTCTAGATCAAACAATTCCTTGCAGCATCTACAGTGCGGGAGCGGCTAGAACGTATCATCTGCCATATTATGGATGGCCACATTATGCTATAAACATGTTGAATAGATATTTAAATGACAACGCTAAAGTAGTAAAAAATAAGAGACTCAAACTGCCACACAAACTTTTTTCAGTCACAATGTGATGCTATCAACAATGGCCACATTAGGCTATAAACATGTCGAATATATATTAAATAGAAAATTATTTATTTTTATAAAAGTAATAAATGAATTCAAAAAATCTACGCTGCTACATTAATTCAAAGTATGAAATTGAAAAAATAGTCTTACTTGATCTAATGATTAAAGAAATCGAAATAAACCTCCCGTTGTAAAACCCTGTTCAAGCAGTAGAAGAGACACCAGCAGAAAAAACAATTTCCAAAAAATACCTTATTCTGATTGCTTTTTTTTTTTACAAAATACTAAATTTCGATTGGTTACTAAAATTGGACAACAAAATCATCTGATAGCTGAGTACCTGTTTTGTACTGGCTATTTAAATACAACACCAAAGTAGTAAAAAAAATAAGAGACTTAACCTGCCACACCAAGATTTTCAGTCACAAGGTGATGCTATCAACAACTACTACTAAACTTCTTGTGAGCAAATCAAAATCTAGTTTTGTGTCGCTGATTCACGACAGGTGACACAAGACACAGGCACGAACTCACTTAGACACAAGTCCACACACATACGGTCTTAAAAACAGGAAGCATAAATTCAGTTAGCCTAAACTTTCAACACTAACTCTCACTTTTGATGACAAAACAGTTCATCAGATATTACTACTCAACTGTTTTGTATGCGAAGTATGCACACGCACACAGTTTTCTCCTGTTGATAAGTAAATTCAGATCTTCATTTTGATGTTAATGGATACTGACTCAATGATGAACTATTTTATTTCGTGTAAGATTAATTTCTTACGCGGAGTGATTGATATATTATCCAATGAAAACATTTTGTGTGAGATGGACTCTGGTTTTTCTCTGGTTAGATCGATTAAAGTTCGAAACTAATTCTTCTGCTTCGCAAATAAAGTTATATATTGTTGTAAAGTAGAAGTATTGTTAATAATTTACACTTTAATACATTTATGCATTGTTTCCTAAAGAAAACAAAAACAATGCACACAGTCGCATAAAATAATGTTTTTTGTTTTAAAATTCTAAATGATATATTTTTATAACAGTTTCAGCTCCCATGTAACTTGCATAGAAATATACAATCAACCTGATTAATTGCCTCATTCAAAAAAAAACGTCATAAGATATATTGACGAAAATGTAAAGAATTTCACAAAAAAGAAATTAACAATAAACGATGTTTTAAATATATTTCCTTATTTATATTAATGTATTTCAATACGATTTATTTTTGCTATATTCAACAATTTAAACCAGTTTCACAACATTTAAACATCGGGGCACAGTTGAAGTACGAGCGACTACGCTAAGCAAAGTTGTTTCCAACCGGAAACGGTGTCCGTTCGAAATTGTTTCCGATATTAAAAACTTCCTGTTTTTGTTAGTCGAATAGGTGTTATGTTTTCTCAGAAAATATAATGAAAGTTTTGTACTGAATTTTATTTTAAATAATTTATTTGACAAAAATTATTAATCACAGTTACAAAAATAAATAATCACAGATTAGTTTTTTTACACAGGTTGATTTTCTTTCGGAAAATAAAATGCAATGTTTTTTGCTAATGAACTAATTTTGATTTGGGGGAGGGATTTGGAAAAATAAGAATGTTTCAGAAATCATAGTACTCTCGGATCGCATATAGCCGAAGTTAATAACAGTTAACATTTTATTTTAAATAATTTATTTGACAAAAATAAATAATCACAGTTACAAAAATAAATAATCACAGATTAGTTTTTTAGAGGGCACTTCTGTCGTATATATGAAGCAGCAGATTTTCTGTCCTTCTACTGAAAATAAAGGGAGGTAATTCAACCGGAAAAAACCCTAACCCTAAACCCTAACCCTAACCCTAAACCCTAACTCTAACCATAACCCTAAACCCTAAACCTAACCCTAACCCTAAGAAATCAGGCGGTGTGCCTGTAAAAAATCTATTGTTTTTTTGCGGCTGGTTCATTAAATTACCAATGTCTCGAAGATTAATCTCACTTAACTCCATTTTCTAAATGCTAAATTCAACTTCCGGTGAATTCTGAATGAATGGTACTTGGAGAAAAAAAAACGGAACTCTTCAATTTCGATTTCTTAATCGGCAGCTGCTTCAGAAGTGCCTTTTAGAGTAAATACAGAAAAAATTAAACCAGAAAATTGAACTACAGAATACCAGAAAATACAGAGAAAATTAAACTACAGAATATCGGAAGTTGTTATCTACGAAGTTTATTATCGGGTACGGATTGCGGCCTGACACCGTAGCAGCGCCGCAGAAACTGCTCTTACAGTCGCTCGTACTTCAACAATGCCAACATCGGTTATGATTGGATTATTACAATTATGATCATCCCTATTTCAGAATGTTATCGTTCTGTGCCCAACTAAAAATAGTAAATACATTTATTCGGTTCCTATGTAGTAAACGAGTCTTTTTGATGTTTGCAGTGTTTATGTAATGAATACTTGAGATGTTTTGGGACTATATTCTGACTAAACACCGTTTGTTTCTGACTTACTTCTAAATCGCCATTCTATGCTGCTATTGAATTAAAAAAAAAAAACACTTTCAAAATAAATACCTCCAGTTGATATGTCAACCGGCGGAAGTAAATATTGCATTGTTGGTAATAACGATCATTCCGATGTCCACCATCACACCATTTTCCTAGCATGTATTAATGGGTCCTCCCGAACATCTGTAAGCAAAGATGTTTCCGGAATACTATAGGTATGGGAAACGAAAGAATTAATCAAGGTTTTAAAAAGATTTAATATTGTAAAAAATATTTAGTTTATTTGATATTATCTTGTTGTTACTTTTCCTATGAAAACATTTCAACCACAGAATGTAAGTATAATTTCCAACTTATTGTTTTCATCGCTTATTTTTATATCTTATATAAAAAAGTATTTGTCCGTCCGTTTGTTTGTCTGCCCGTCTATCCGTTAGTCACAATTTTTTTAACGTAATAAATACATTGCGAAATAATGGAGAATGCATCATTTAGCGAATGTAATATTCCAATCTAATCTAAATATGAATGAATGCGAATCTTTCCTACTAACATCCATACATTTCAGTCTTACTTAAATATAATGATACAGTATATATAGTAATTTCTAGGCATAGTTGAAGAACGAGCGACTCTTAGCAAAGTTGTTTCCAACCGGAAACGGTGTCCGTTCGAAATTGTTTCCGATCTTAAAAACTTCCTGTTTTGGCTAATCGAATAGGTGTTATGCTTTCTCAGAAAATATAATAAAAGTTTTGTACTAAATTTTCTTTTAAATAATTTATTTGACAAAAATAAATAATCACAGATTAGTTTTTTTACACAGTTTGATTTTCTTTCGGAAAATAAAATTCAATGTTTTTTGCTAATGAAATATTTCTGATTTTGGTGAGGGAAAATAATAAAATAGGTTGTTTTATTTTCTTTAGGAAAAATAAGAATGTTTCAGAAATCATAGTACTGTCGGAGCGCATATATCATATGGCCGAAGTAATTTATTTTTTACTGAGCGACGTCAGAGAAACTGTTTGTTTGCTAATGAAATATTTTTGTTTTGGGGAGAGAAAATAATAAAATAGGTTGTTTTATTTTCTATATATATATATATTACTAGTCGTGTCCATTAGTAACACCTCCAAGAAGGTAGTGCGCAAACGACATTCAGCTGCGGTTAGTACGTCTTGTACGATACTATTCATTATCATATATAGATGAAATTCAGAGAAAATTAAACTACAGAATACAGAAAATTAAACTACAGAATATCGGAAGTTGTTATCTACAAAGTTTATTATCAGGTACGGATTGCGGCCTGACACCGTAGCAGCACCGCAGAAACTGCGCTTAGAGTCGCTCGTTCTTCAACTGTGCCAATTTCTAAACTCCAGACTAAAACCACTTTTGCACATTTGCATATTTCTTTTTAAGTTTCTATTAAATTAATATTATGTAATATAGAGTTATAATTGGAATTATCATAATATTTACCTCGATATTAATATTATTATAATTATTAAAACAATTAATTAAAGAGATTTTATTAAAAAAACAGTGTATTAAAAACATTTTTAAACTTTCAGTTTCAAGGGAGATAATTGCATGAAAACTTCCGGCGCTGATGTTAAGAAAACATATAGTAAACTTTTAATAATTTATTTGCATAAAATAGGTACCTTACTAAAACTCAGGGAAGGTTCAAGGCAGCGGAAGGAGAGGGATGGCCTCCGCCTTCCATATGCTGTGCCCTAGACACGGTGATTCTTAACAAATCACCGCCGCTACGGCCATGGGCAGTGTGCGATGTCGGCAACGACACTCGTGCGCGTCCAGGCTATGCGACCTTTACCTTTACCTTTGCATAAAATATAAAATTATCATTCAATACAAATTAGGCATACGACCCTTTGGAGCAATAAAACAGTTTATTTTTGTGACTAGACATTTTAAATGAATGAAAAAAAAATCGATTTAATCGGAATTAATAACTGTAATATTGGTTCTGTTTTCCTCTGTAATATTGGTTCTGTTGTGACTTCCTCACAAGTTAGCAACAATATGAGATCGGAGGGAGCATATATTTGCTTGTTTTTGTAAATTAAATTCGGTGCTTATTTACAACAGGGTCCCTGGAAAAAATATTTTCATGTAAAATCAGTATTTTGTACTTACTCAGGAATAGTTTCTCACTCACGGTACGCAAAAGAATTTTAAAATATCAAGTAGAACTTTAATTAGAACGATTTTTCCATTTCCATAAAGAACGTGTATTCACCGACATTTTGGGTGTGAGCGATTGATGGAATAGATAACCAAGGGCAGGTAAGTGTCGCGAAATTGTCTGCCGTTGGTAGGCACGTGTGACCTAAATAGTACTTTTTAAGAATTTATCTGAAAATGGATGTCAATGATTTGAACTTGGAGGACTTGGTATACTTGTGTATGGAGCCGGCGAAGACGGTTGATTTTTTGCAATCGCAACAATTAATAGCTGGTAGAAAGACATGTCGGTGTGCCAGAGACATGCGGTTTGTACAAATAAACAAGCTAGATGGGTTCACCAGCCGCTGTACAAGGCCCTTGGCTATTCCATTGATCGCTCACACCTAAAATGTCGGCGAATAGACGTTGTACATCGAAATGGAAAACTCGTTCTAATTAAAGTTCTACTTGATATTATTTTAATCTTTTGCGTACAGTGAGTGAGAAACTATGACTGAGTAAGTACAAAATACTGATTTTACATGAACATAATTTTCTACAGGGACCCTGTTGTAAATAAGCACCTTAAATTCTACTCCACTTTTTCCTGGTAATATTTTCCGATACTGCATTTTACTTTACACGGATGTTATTGTTGGATATCATTACTATTACTGATATAAATGATTTTAAAGAAAATACACTTCAGAAATTAGTCAAGAATTATTTATTGTGCTTTACCTACTCATGTGTAACCTATTTGCGTTAAAATATATATTTAATATTTGATAGAATTTATAAGCCTTTAAAGATCGCGGAAATACCGATTCTGAGCAAAGCAGCCATTTTGATTATGTTATTTAGTGACTAAACAAAGATGACTGCTTTGCTCATAATCTGTATTTAAGCTATCCCGATTATTATCTCTGAAACACAACGATGAAGACATTTCAACAATAGTCTGACGCCTAATCTCTCAACCCATTGGGAAAGGTTTAGGAATAGATCGTTATACTGTTTTCACTAAGGGTAGTAAAAAGAAAACAGTCTAACAAATCATCACTCATAAATATGGTGGCAAATAAGGGTAACATTTTTTAACATCACCAAACTAAGTTTTTACTTAGATTAACTGCATTTTTTAAATTTATTTTTGATGTTGGTATTTCTATGATACTTATATAGATCAGTGCTTATGGTTGCTTGATAACATCCGGCAAGAACTTATAACATACGAAAAGCAGACACGCAAAATTTAATGGGGCGTTTTGAAAGTAAAAACAAAAAACTACTTACTGATTTATTTACACTACATTTTTTTACTGATAAATTTGTTGAATTGTGTTTTTTTAATGTTGCTTTGTTGTAATTATTGTTTTCCAATGATAATTTTTAATTTTATTTTCATCAGTCGAATCGGCGAGTTGTTTATATAAATATTTGCATTTAACGTAGATAATTTATTTCAGTTTTGTTATTATTTATTTATTTTTTGTTTCAGTGTGATTCGTTGTAGACTGTGTCTTGGTCTATGAAATTGAAATAATTGTTAACCTACAAATAGCCAGAAACAACTTTTTTCAGTACTTTGGAAAATGGTATAATGTAGATATCTGTAAAATGATGGAGACGAAAAAGTTGGTACCAAATTTTTGCAACCACATAAATTCGGTCAAGTAGAACGAGAGTTAAATGTTATGTAATCTTTTTCATGTCTTTTGTTTTTCTTTGCTTCACATACTTTTGACGTGGTTTGTTTTAGGCTTTGTCATGATCTATTTTGTATAGAGGAACATGTTTTTAGTAACTGAATCGGATGTTGAACAGACGGCTGTTTGTCACCTTGTTTAACTGAATGTTTGACTTTCACATATTTAATTTCTGGTTGATTTCTCATTAAATCCTTAATTTCGAAATAAAATCAACATGCAGTGCAGAAAGCGATAGAAATAGGCGAAGTATAGCACTGCAGCATATTAAATATTTTTCTGAACATTTTCATGGCCTAACTTCTTCTGGGAGGAGTAGTGGTTTATTGCTTCCCCTAAAGGGAAATTCTAATAATGGTAACGTATTCACACCACATTACACTGACTTCATTTCTAACCTTGCAGCACTTAGTAATGAGTCCAATCCATCTGTTTTCGACTATTGACTCCCTGACAATCCAGTCGTCAACTCACAAGCCCTGTCACCTGTTAGCTAGACTGACGGAGTTGCAAAAAGGGCCAGCAATAAAACTATATGTAGTCATGAATAGGGGTTTTGACAGTAGCAATACCTATATGAGCATGTCTATAAAGACAAAACAACAGTTAAGTAGCAACACCTACTTTTACACTTCTATAAAAATATCGGAACAGTTAAGTAGTAATACTTATATCTACATGTCTACAAACATAAAACAACAGTTAAGTAGCGACACTTATATCTACATGCCTATGAACATTAAACGTCAATTAAGTAGCAATACCTATATCTATATGTCTACAAACATAAAACAACAGTTAAGTAGCAATACCTATATCTATATGTCTACAAACATAAAACAACAGTTAAGTGGCAATACCTATATCTACATGTCTATAGACATAAAACAACAGTTAAGTAGCAATACATATATCTATATGTCTACAAACATAAAACAACAGTTAAGTAGCAATACCTATATCTATATGTCTACAAACATAAAACAACAGTTAAGTAGCAATACATATATCTACATGTCTAAAAACATAAAACAACAGTTAAGTAGCAATACCTATATCTATATGTCTATAAACATAAAACAACAGTTAAGTAGCAATACCTATATCTATATGTCTATAAACATAAAACAACAGTTAAGTAGCAATACCTATATCTACATGTCTACAAACATAAAACAACAGTTAAGTAGCGACACTTATATCTACATGCCTATGAACATTAAACGTCAATTAAGTAGCAATACCTATATCTATATGTCTACAAACATAAAACAACAGTTAAGTAGCAATACCTATATCTATATGTCTACAAACATAAAACAACAGTTAAGTGGCAATACCTATATCTATATGTCTACAAACATAAAACAACAGTTAAGTAGCAATACCTATATCTATATGTCTACAAACATAAAACAACAGTTAAGTAGCGACACTTATATCTACATGCCTATGAACATTAAACGTCAATTAAGTAGCAATACCTATATCTATATGTCTACAAACATAAAACAACAGTTAAGTAGCAATACCTATATGTATATGTCTACAAACATAAAACAATAGTTAAGTAGCAATACCTATATCTATATGTCTACAAACATAAAACAACAGTTAAGTAGCGATACTTATATCTACATGCCTATGAACATTAAACGTCAATTAAGTAGCAATACATATATCTACATGTCTAAAAACATAAAATAACAGTTAAGTAGCAATACCTATATCTACATGTCTACAAATATTTATAATCTAGAACTACGTTTTGTATTATACATCTTTATATGCAATAACATTTTAAACCTGTGTCATGAATACTATTTTTAGAAGAAAATATTTATTTAATTAATATATATTTAATTAATTGGATTTGATTGGTGACTGATTCATGTGTTAATTAATATATATATATATATATATATATATATATATATGAATTTTAAAATAAAATATCTTATTTATTTACAGGAAACAGCAACAATGGAGAAAAATTAACAGATTATATGCACATATTAGCGCGGAAATCTATTTTCATATGTATTAATAATAATTTCCGTTGTAATTTACAAATAATAATGAAGCCATGTTAAAGACAAAACCCTCTACTGTAAAGCGTGAAGATCATGAATTCCCTACAAGAAACAGACATTCATAGACACATTAATGATGAAGTATATTTTTGTGACGTGTGCGGTTCATCACTTGCAACAAAGGCAGGTTTACAGAAACATATGCAAATCCACACTGGCGAGAAACATTATTCCTGTGAAGTGTGTGTTTCATCATTTGCAGCACCAAGTAAGTTGAAGAAACACATGCGAATACACACTGGTGAGAAACCTTTTTCTTGTGAAGTGTGTGGCTCGTCATTCACACAGAAGGGTAATTTAATGACACATGTGCGAACTCACACTGGTGAAAAACCCTATTCATGTAAAGTGTGTTGCTCATCATTTACAAATTCATCTCATTTAAAGATCCATATACGATCTCACACTGGAGAGAAACCTTATCCTTGTAAAGTGTGTGACTCGTCATTTGCAACATCAAGTGAGTTAAAGAAACACATGCGAATCCACAGTAAGAAAATCGAAAAGAAAAGCGAGAAACCTTTTTCTTGTGAAGTGTGTTGCTCATCATTTAAAACGTCATCTGAGTTAAAAAGACATATGCGATTTCACACAGGAGAGAAACCTTTTTCTTGTGAAGTGTGTGGCTCGTCATTCACAACCAGTTCTCATTTAAATAGTCACATACGAACCCACACGGGAGAGAGACCTTATTCTTGTGAAGTATGTTGCTCATCATTTTCAACGTCATATAATTTAAAGAGACATATGCGATCTCACATTGGAGATAAGGGGAACTTTTAAAAATATACCCATTTTCTTTATTTGGTAAGACATGTCTTTCTATAAATTGCAGTAAAATTAATAAAACTAAGCATTTTATTAAACATGTTGACTTAAAAATGTTTACACATTTACTGCAGTATGATGCAATATATGAATGGTAAAAGTCTAATTAAAATTTTTAAACAATTTCAAATATGTTTTTAGCAGGAATCGTTTTCTTTTTAATTCCAGACTGTCAAATATATAGTTGATTCTTCTACAGTTTGTGAAACAGCAATTTAATTCAATACTGATTGTAAAACTTTTCTCAGTTTTAACGATTTCCTAATAAAATATTGTCATAAACAATTTTGTTTTCAGAATGTATCATTTTTTAATAGTTTATATCTTAAAACAATGGCAATTAATTTTTACACACATTAATTTCGAAAATGACATCCTATTATTTTTATTAACCAAATAATTTACATCTTTCTATTTACATGAGATGTGTATGAAAATTCTATGATAAAGCTGGTCGAGGAGGATAAACAAACCGAGGAGGAAGAGAACTAACCAGATCTCCACTGGAAAAGTGTGGAGAGTACTTGGACTTTGAAAACGCTTTTTTCCACCCAAATCCTATGGAAGACCAACTGTTGTTGCCAGCGAGCAATCAATGGTTTAGACGAGATAAAATAATTAAGAAACTAGAACAACTTCGCTCATATTTAGTAGCAATAGAAGACGGTAAGACAGTCAAACAGAACAGACAACACCTCTTTAAAACACAAGAAAACATTTGCATAAACGGAGAAGTAGATTACGAAAATATAATTCCATATTCAGAAAACACGCATGAAAAAACAAAAACAGCACTGCGACATTTAACACTCCAAAGTGACAAAACCACAAAAAGTGGACGACGAGTAATCCTTCCCTACAATTACAGAGAAATATAATAGAATCAGTAAATAAAAAAATAAAAAAGATGTTGATATCTGTAACATCATCATCATCATCATGTGGTGTTTGCACGGGATAATTAGCCTCACCCAGTTATTTCCCTTGTTACTAGACAGTTGGAACTCTCCTGTTTGTGTAAACTCAGTTTAATAAAAATGTATTGTCTTATACAACGTGTTTACATCATCTTCTCTTGTTCTCGATATTTCAATACTAATTCTTTCTGTTCATGCTTGTTATATATAAATGTTAGATATATATATATATATATATATATATATATATATATATATATATATATATAACACCTGTCACAGGCTGAATATATCCTATACCAAAAATCACGTAAATTAATCAACTAGTTTTTATTTTATACAAGAAAATTAAATTTTAACAAATAACGTGGAAATACAACCGCCATTACGGCAGTTAGGGTTATCTCCCTTGAATAAGTCGTAATGACGGCTGTATTTCCACGTTATCTGGTAATGGGTACAATTTAATTTTCTTTTATAAAATAAAAACTACTTGATTAATTTACGTGCCTTTTAGTATAGGATATGTTAAGCCCATGACAGGTACGTACATCAAACAGATATTCCTCAGTTTTTTCGTTTTTTTTCGAATGTCTCCCTTAATCTGGATGATCACTAGTTTGTCATATTAAGAAATTTTTATCTACATTTAAAAGTAAGGTATTTTTGTCGATGAAGACCCTCTGCAAAATCCTTTGACCACTAATATGATTCTACTTTTTTAGGCGATTACTTCGGAACACCCTGAAAACATGGGTGAATAAAACAAAACAAACAATTATTTTAAAATTTCGAAGTGGGGAATCTGTTTTGCATTTATGAATTTAATGTAAAATGATCACCCATTGCCGGGTCGTTGTCTAACCAGATAGCGTTTCAAGGAAATATAACCATATTTTTTTGTTAATGGAGATAAATTATGTATATATTGTGGGATATAAAAAAAATCCTACCACTAATCTTAAGTCCGAGTTGCAATGGCACCTCCTCCAAATAAATCTTTTAGTGCTACCGCTAACACAGACTCCTCCATTGAACTCACTATTAACCCTAGGTCTGGATCCTAACAACCCTTTCCCAAAAAACATGCTTACATAAAGAAATTAAATAAAATAGTTACATGTCATGAAAAAACTATCTTGTCAGAAAGTAGGTGTTCATCGTCAGCACAGGACAAATATGTATTACGCTTGTCTCTTACTCATATAGCCAACATCTAATCAAGGCGCGAGAGTGCTCTATCCTTTAATAGACTTCAAAAATGGCCTATGCTAAAAATCTCATTTCTTTGATCAATCATAACTAAAAAAACAATAAACCAAATTAGTTAAAACTATGGACACAATTTTTATTTGATAGGTTCTATAAGTGTGTAGAATTTCAGCATCATTAGTCAAGGCAACCCAGAGATCCAGATAGTTCAATCATGAAATCATATCTGTGTGTACGTACGTATGTGCCACCCTGTATCTCATCAACCATTTGATGGATTCAGCTGATTTTTGGCAGAGATAGAGGTTTTAGGGTCTAGTTGATGGCATTTTAATTTCAGTTTACCATATACATTAGTTTTGTAGAAAATTCCAAAAAACCTTAAAAATGACCATTGTATTGAGGCATAGCCTTTACAAAAGTAGTGACATTTAATGATAAATGCCAGTATACTGAAATCATATGCTTTTAATAGGGTTCAGTTGAAAATTCATATACACTAAATGTACAAAAGCAAGGAAATTACCAGATTTTCACAAATTGTTATTTCTTCGAAAAATGTTCTATTAATTGAATTTGAATGACTTCTTATTTAAAAATGCATATTTTTCATTTTCGGAGAAATTGCGTACTAAAAAAAGAGAGTTGTCTGCCCCTTATACCATTGGAACTCTTCTAAAATAAATTTCGGCTCGTGTACCGCATCTGTACAAGTGCCAAATTATTTATTTCTTTATTACTTTCGGTGTATACACCTTTGTCAAAAATATAAGCACATTTTTTTCTCTTCTTGTTTCGTGTAATCCTTCTTGATTGAGACATATTTATCGCAGTCAAGTTTTGACATTCGTATTGATGTTATCAACGATTAATGTTGATATGTCGGTGTGTGTAGCATGCGGTTACGTGAATAGGGAAGAATGAAAAGTCCACATGTGAAGCCTTGATGAAATGGCAATAATAAAGCGAATATTAAGAAAAACCTGGACAACGCCCCTTTATGTTTTTTTTTTAAATAAATTCTTTATTTATTCTAAAAACTTGAGCACTTTTGGTGATATACACGTTTGTCAAAAGTATAAGCATATTTTGTTCTCTTCTTTTTTCGTTTAATTCTAGTTCATAATTTAATCAAATTAATAAATGCATTTAATTAATAAGGCAATTAAACACTATGCTAATACCTCTACTTTAATTAACGAATAAAAAAAAAAAGTTTCAAAATAGACACCGTCAATTTAAGATGTTAGCCGGCGGAAGTAAACATTGCATTCTGGGTAATAACGATTATTTCGATGTCCGCCATGACGCCTTTTTCTTAACACCGATTAATGGGTCTTCGCGACAATATTTAATCATTCTAAGATCTGAAATACTACAGAAAGCAAAATAAAAGAATTAACCATACTTATAAATAGATTAAAATGTAAAAATATGTTGTTAATTTAATATCATCTTGTTTTTCCTGTGAAACCACTTCAACCACAAAAGATGTAACAGAATGTAAGTATAATTTCCAACTCATTGTTTTCACCGCTCATTTTTGTATTTTTATAAAATATATTCCAGTTCATGTAGTTTCCACGTAGCATTTTCCCATACTTCTTTTCGCTTTTTCAGATAATATTGTTTGGTAATCATTACTATTACCGCCATTAATTATTTTAAATAAAATACAGTTGGGAAATTAGTAAAGAACAATTTATTTTGCTTTACCTATTTCTTTGTCACTTATTTGCGTTTAAAATATATAAAGTTCGCAGAAATAAAGCAGCCATTTTGTGTACGTTACGAACTGACTAAACAAAGATGACCGCTTTGCTCTCATAATCGATATTAAAGTTAATTCTATAAAATATTAGTATTTCATTACGCAAATAGGTCGCAATGAGTATGTAAACCCAAATAAATTGTTCCTGTCTAATTTCCCAACTTTATTTCGTTTAAAATAATTTTTGTCGCTAATAGTAATAATTAAATTATTGTCTTTTGAATATCTTAAACGTTCACTCATTATACTTTTCTTTTATTTTAAAAATCATTTGGTTATTCGGAAGAGTAACCCACCCCTGATTTATACGTTTAGCTTTTGTAAGTATGGATTGTCGGAAGGACAATAATCTCGGTAAAAATCTAGGTCAATGACTTTTTTTCTAAGTAATCACATAAAGTTGACATAATAGAATAAAAATAAATAAAGAAGTCTTGGAATTCTTTTTTGCATACAATTTTTTTATTTATATGAAAAAGTAATAAAATTAACGTCATGAATTTTTTTCATTACATACATATTTATAGAAGAAAATGTTTTGTGTTTAAAAATATGATTTTTTAAATTTATTAATACTAAAAAAATAAGTTAATAAAAGTAATGTCATAGGATTTTAAAAAAATATCTAAAATGTATGTATTTTTTTGTTTACAAATAATTTATTTCTATAAACTTCATAATACAAACAGATATTGTACAAGATATTTATATAATTTTTTAATATTTATAAAATTTTAGTTTGTTTTTATTTCAGATTTTACCGAATCTGGTCATTTTTACCGAGATTATTGTCCTGTCGATTATCCATACTTACAAAAGCTGAACGTATAAATTTGGGGTGAGTTACTCTCTCGAATAACTCGAAATTTTTTTTATTAAATCAAATTTGTTAACACTGAAAGAAAATATATTCATAAAATTATGCATATATAACACAATGTAAAACTTTTAAATTTAATCATTTTTATCATTTGATTTCACAAAAGAATCCATATAATCTTTAAAACCCAACGATGGAGACATTTCGACAATGGGGTGACGCCAAATCTCTCAACACGCTATGTGTATGAGGTGTTAACAGATCTTTATACTATTTTCACTAAGGCAGCCAAAACAAAACATGCTAGCTAAGCACCACTCATAAATATGGTGGCTACAAAAGGTAACAGTTTTTTTAGTATCATTAAAGTAAGTTTTTACTTAGATCAAATTGTATTTTTTGTAATTATCTTTTGCCGATTTCTACTTTTGTAAATTATATGATACTTATATAGATCAGCGCCCATTGTTGCTCGGTAAAATCTGGTGATAAGCTATAACAGACGAAAGGCGATCACACAAAATTCAACATTGCGTTTTTAAACAAAATACTTACTGATTTATGTACACTACATTTTTACTGATATTATTTGTAGCATTGTAGTTTTTCTTATTGTTACTTTTTTGTAATTATCGTTTTGTAGCATTGTATTTTTTTCTTATTGTTACTTTTTTGTAATTATTGTTTTGTAGCATTGCCATTTTTTATTGTTACTTTTTTTAATTATTGTTTTGTGGCATTGTAATTTTTATTGTTACTTTTTAAAATTATTGTTTTGTAACATTGTATTTTTTTATTGTTACTTTGTTTTAATTATTGTTTTGTAGCATTGTATTATTTTTCTTATTGTTACTTTTTTGTAATTATTGTTTTGTAGCATTGTATTTTTTTCTTATTGTTACTTTTTTGTAATTATTGATTTGTAGCATTGTATGTTTTTATTGTTACTTTTTTAAATTATTGTTTTGTAGCATTGTATTTTTTTCTTATTGTTACTTTTTTGTAATTATTGTTGCATATTGATGTGTTTTCCATTAGATGAAAAGTTTATTTGTTTGTGTAAATTATTGCATTTCATTCAGATAATTTATTTGTTGTTGTTTTTTTTGTTTATTTGTTATTGTGTTTTGTTATTCGTTGTAGACTGTGTGTTTTGGTCTCAGAATTGTTAACCTACCCACAATGAGAAAATACTTTTTTCAGTCCATTGGAGAAGGGATATAATGTAGGTATTTGTGATTTAATGGAGACGAAGCAGTTCATTTGATATTTTTATGAATTTAGTAACATATAACAGACACTCCTGTAATATTTTTCATGTATTTTTTGATTTACTTCACATACTTTAATGTGTTTTTTTTGTAGCCTGTGTCGTTGCCTACTTTTTACTAACAAGATCTAATATTTTTAAAAAGACGAGTGTCCAGCAACTTGTTTAACTGAAAAGTTGACTTTTACCTTTTTATTTCTAGTTGATTTCTGATAAAACACTTAATTTCAAAATCAAATCAACATGCAGTATATAAAGAGATTTAAATAGACAACATATTATATGGAACTGCAGACTATCAAATATTTCACTTAAGATTAGCATGACCTTACAGCCTTATTTGGGAGGGGTAATTGTTTATTGCATCCCCTACTAGGCACTTCTGGAGTGCCCTATCAGAGTAACTGATCCCCTCTACATTACACTGACTTCATGTCTAACCTTTCTGTAATGAGTATCATCCATATGGTTCCAACTGACTCTCCCTTGACAAACCGGTCTTGTTAAGGGTGTCTTACCTACTACACATATTAGTAAACAACTCTACTCCTTTCTGAGCAAGTTAAATTCTACACTTGCATTTTTTAACCGTCATTCCATGACAAATTGCTCTCCAGTCTGCAAAGAAGTCATACACTTTCGGTGCAATTTGTACACTTGATATTACCTACTGAACTGCTTAAACAACTGAAGTTGTAGGGGCAAATGCAAAATCTCCATTACTCTTTGTGACAAAGAAACCCGGAGACCTGCAGTTCTACTTGAAGAAAACAAACCAGAAAAGGTGAGTTCTGCTTCCACAAAATTGTCAAGCTTAGAACTGCCAACTTTTTTGTAACTATAATACGGCACATGAAAACTAAGAATCGACTAACCTTCATGGTACACATTCATGCTGTAATTTTTTCTATGTGTGAGAACATAAAACACAATAACATTCCATATTGGTGCTGGTGTTTTAATTAGCATCATACCTCCCACAGACAGATGCACTCCCAAGCTCAGCTTTTCAAACTCTTACAGTTAACGATTGCATGATGAAGACATGGTAACAGAACCCTGACCGTAAGAAATGTGAATTTACATGATCCTTTATCTTGGCAAATTTCAGGACACCCATATTCAGTGCAGATTTTCTGGAATACTACAATACGGCTGTACATATAACTCAAGGACCTGTTTTACAATCTGACGGGCATCAGAGCCCTTGGGGTCCTGAAATGACTCAGCATAATTGAGATTATTATTGCAACCCACCATGATGCAGAAAACCTAGAGATAACCACTTCAGAGTACTGATACAAGAAAACATCAAACTCAGCACCATAGCAAGACACAAAGCAGCCGGCATATGCTTGCTCATGGCAACAATTCCACCACAAGTTGACTCATGACAAAAAATAAGAATTCAATGAAATGTTAGCAGACTTTGTCATTTGCCCCGCTTACAGTACATTAGTGTAATCTTTGCATCTCATTTCTAAGCCCTGTGTGGAGATTGTATATATCTGTGGATTACAGAAATTTCAATTACTCTCTCAGGTCTTACTACCTCATACCCATATTTTGCCTCAGATCTGAAAGGATATGTATCTTTTAAAAAGTCGACTTAAATAAGGCCTATTAAGTCCCAGTTGCTCAAGTTGACATTGCGAAGATGGTAGTTTCGACCCCTTTAGGTTGTATGAATTTTAAAACATGCCCTTTAAGATATACAATGTGTTAAACCAATTCGAAGATGGATCTGGTTCTGTGTGGCCTATCATAAGTTTCCACGTTCATCGGCCACATCCTGGTAACTAGTTACTACCTCTGTAGGTTGTATGAATTCTAAAACATCCCTTCTAAGCTATGCAATGTGTTAAAGCGTTTCAGAAGATGGTTGTGTGTGGCCTATGATAAGTTTTTACCTTCGTCGACCATATCCTGGTGACTAGGAGTAAGGCTGTTATACCCGATCAACAATTTAATTAGTTATTTTACTGTTTAGCACAACACAACCCCGAGTTAATCTGAATTAGGCTCACACCACATGTATTTTCTTGACCATCATACAGACAGTAAGAGAATTGCTCAAATACCTAAGAAGACACTTGCAATACACCCATGTCAGTTAAACAGCTGAGATGATTTCTTAGGATGGTAAACTGCTACCAAATATTTATTTCACAATCCTTAACAAGTTGACCAACCTCCAATAGAGAAATCCACTACATCAACAGTAAAAAAACTATGAGACTATTTTCATCAGAGGTTAATACCCTGCAGATCTGTCTACTTAGATTAGAATTGATAGCAGGGGCACAACAATTCCATTAAACTATCCAGAACTTTTTTGCAATTCAAAGAATTTTCAACACGCTTCATCAACCAAACCGTATAGCACAATGTGAGATTGGGTGTTCCTAGACCCTATGTACCTCCAGCACTCAGCAAACAGCTCTTGACCACTTCACAATTTAAAACTCTGTTACCTATTTCACACATGTCATCATCATAGTTGAATCCTTACTCATGTGCCAGGACTTCAAACACCTTGTGTCACTCGTTGATTGTTTTGCTGGTTTCCGCTAAAAAATAAACTTACAATTCTAGCAATCAATCTGTATATGTTACCTATCTGTTTTAGTTTCAAACACATTAACACTTTGTGATCCCTGTAAAAGGTAAAGGTAAAGGTCGCATAGCCTGGACGCACATGAGTGTCATTGCCTACATCGCACACTGCTCTTGGCCGTAGCGGCGATGATTTATTAAGAATCACTGTGTCTAGGGCACAGCATATGGAAGGCGGAGTACACCCTCTCCTTCCGCTGCCTTGAACCTTCCCTGAGTTTTAGTCAGGTACCCATTTACTGCTGGGTGGACAGAGGGAGTTTTCAGACCCGAAAATTCGCTTGCTGGGTCGTCGAGCCCAAAGACAAGTGCTATAACCACTCGTCCACAGGCCCTCCCTGCGATCCCTGTGACAATGGTCTAATGGAGAGATTTCACTGATCTCTAAAGGCACCTTTAGTGATGAAACACATCACTAGCAACTGGGTAGATTTACCTTAGGTCTTTTTTTAATCTGCACTTTGATAGTTTTAAGTATGCCCTTTTATTTGCTCTGAGAGTATTTTGACTAAACCACATCAATTGATCCAACCCCAAGGACTCATTTTATGCGATTCTGACTCCATCAAATAGCACAGTTTCAATATATACCACTAAGGCTATCCTCCATGAGTGCATGTACCCCTAAAAAACTTTGAGATTGTGATTTCATTTTTGTTAGAAACACTTGAAAGAGGCCACTTAGGTTTAATTTTTTAAGATACTGAAGCATGCAGGCAAGCATCTCAATATAACCATACAGATCTTGATGCCATAGATCAGGTGAACTCGGCTTTCATAAAAATACTGCCCAGTGAAATATGGCCTGCTTCAAGAAAACTGGAAGCATGACAACTTATGAGATCAGCATAGATGTGAACCATCTCTACAATCAGCAACACAAACAACTTCAGTCAAGCAGGTCCGGTTTAAGCTGAAGTTTATGTTCTCTTCAAAATTAAAGAGTTTTTATTTTTAATTAAATTTACACCTGTCTTATAACAAAAATCTGTTGATATTTAGTACCCGTTTGTTTAAATAGAAGTTAGACTTTTATATTTTTTATTTCTAGGTGATCTGTGAGTAAACACATAATTCCAAAATCAGATCTGAAGAAATGAATTCAATGAGGAAAGAGGTTAGCCTATGCGACATAATATAAACCTTCAGTATATTAAATAGATCACTTTACCTTACCATAGCCTAAGAATTGCTACCATACCTTATTTCTGGCTGGACCCCTCTTTTCTTTCTTGTCTGATTTCAGAAAATAAATCACTTTCACCTGGGCGTCCAATCCGCCTATGTCTGATTGTTGACTGTCTGCCTGTTAAATTGTTAGATCAGTGGCCCAGCAATTCCTGTCCTTCATTACAGACACTGACATTCCATTCGTCTTTCCCAGGATAAACCTGCCCTTTTCAGGGCAACTCACCTACTAATGAAAACTAACATATCCTAAAAAAGGCAACTTAGCTACTATACTTGCAATGTGTTAATGATCCTTCCCATGACAACTTGCTCTTTAATTTGCCCTGCCTTTTCTTATTCTGCAATTCCTTTCTTTACAGCTGATGTCATTTCCTTTATTCTGTTAGAGGTCAGAACTCTGATAGTAGGTAGCAACCTATTATTCTCCAGTGTAATATTGGCAGGAACACAAATAATTTCTGGGAAGCACTTAACAAAAGTTAACTTCACAATTGTTTCCTGACCACTTCCCTCAAATGTTGCCAATTCTAGTAGCTTTGTATTTTAATAACATTGAGACTGACGATCTTAATGTTAAACTAATATTTCTTCGGTTCACAAAAACAAGAAAATACTCTGTAATTGCCAGATTCAAGTATGTCACTTGGTCATTGCTTCATTGGATATATATCGTTTTTGGAAACTATTGTGTTTAATTAGTTGTGTATTGTGTTTCTATTTTAAATATTTGTATGGTTGTGATCATGTTTAGCAGTGCCATTCATAATCATGTGAATACTATTTATTGTTTGTACTATTTCTAGGCCATTTTAATCTAGATCAATGAAGTCTGAAAAATGCTAATTAAAATTTTCTTAATTGAATTTGGTGAGTTTCTTGCAAACGATAACAATGAAATCCATGTATATTGAACGATAAACTTACTTTTATTTTCACGAATGTAGATTCTAATCATTGATACCATTATCTGTTTTTATTTTTGTAATAGGGAATTATTTGTTTTATTTCAGTTCTTTTTCTTTTCTGTATCAGTTGTTTTCGAATTTTAGTTTCACACTGTCATTTGATTTAAGAATGAGTACTTTGGAAATGAATTGTGATTTTTTTTTTATTTGCTGTGTGTATTTATTATGCTTTCTGTTTGAAATATGTGTGATCAGAGAATTTAGTTTTAGTGGTGTCATTCATAATGTTACTAGCTAGTGATTTTCTAATTTATTTTACCTATTAGTTTGCCCTTTTTTTATCTAGGTCGATGAATATTTAAAAAAAAAAGTAATTAAAATGTTATGCATTTAATTTCGTTAGATATTTAAACGACATGAAATGCACATGTATTGAACGATAAACTCATTTTCATTTCACAAATGTAGAATAGGACGCCAGCAGACTCAATGTTTAGTTTTCATTGCAATTTCATTTATTAATTTATTTGCTGTTTTGTTTCATTTACCTCTATTGTATTCCTTCCACACAAATTCCTTGTATTTGTTCTGCAGCCTCGTTTAATCAATCTGAATAGTTGAGACTGTTAAGAGTAATAATTGAAAGGTAGGAATAGATAAACACTTTTATTGTCAGAAGGCATTCTTTACAATTGAAGGCAGAATTGAGTTTGCTTAAGATCAGTTAATTACCAGATATTTTCTGTAAAAAGGGGAACCGTTGAGTTTCGTTCGCATATGAGTGTATATATTAATAAAACATTCTGTATTCTCGTAATGTACATCATGGAGAGTATTAGGAAAATCTACTGTTTTAACATTTTAATTTTTAAAAACATTGTGAAATATAAATGGAAATATGTAAAACACATTTTGTTTTATATTGCAACTGTAAATAGGATATGAATGATTAATATTGATAAATGTATTTGATAATATTGATGAAATATTGTGTTCTTTACATGTTATATGCAAAAGAAGAAACGGATGCATCATGGAAGAAGAGGGTAAATTGAGAAACCTTTTGCTGGTGAAAAATACAAACTAAATATATGCCTTTATATTATTCGTTGCGCAAAAACCATAATGTTCAAATAATTTTATATTTTTGTGAATAAATGTTTATTAAATATTATTGAGCATTAGTGTGGTACAAGTATGATAGCCCTTTTGGGGGAGTTGTGATTGCTCATATTTAAAAGCCTTGTACCTGGCTTTTTTTGTTCTTGTGGGAAGATGAGTAAAATTGAAACAATGGTGCTGCATCCTCGAAATGCCACTACAGCAGCCAGTAGATCTTAGTTTAGTTTAACACTTGTTTATGGAATTGAGGACTAAGAAAGGCTGAACACAATTAACTTATCACATAGGACTTGTAAATTGAGAACGTGAGTGACTATAGTTTTTCTCTCTATTTCTTCTTTTTTCAATTTTTATTCTTATTTCATTCTCCTGTAAGACTACAACATTTCCCTCTCTCTCTCGTTTTTTTTTTTGACAGCGAGGAATAAGTATCAGTTGTTATTTCTTTTTTGTACATGACGGACATGTGAAAGCAACTCAGCCGATTTTTAAGTTCTCATTTTTCTATGAAAAGAATAAATGAATTATATATTGTTTACATAAGCTGTCTGTTCACTCTTTATTACAAGCGTCCAATTGTCTGCAAGCCGATGGTCCCAGCCTAGATAATTAATTCCTTGGAGAGAATTAAAACACCTAAAACCCGTCGATCATACAGACTGGATTAACCGATTTATTAAAGAGAATCTAACTAATGTATCTTACTGGTTGTGCCATGCCAGAATCAAAAGATTCCTTCAAAGAGACGTCTTCATGGTGCAGACAAACCAATATACACCCCAGCTAACAATAGTGTTACATTAGAATGAATATTAATTTTACTAGCCAACATGATTATTCGCAATCAAGCTGATACACATCAAGATTGAGTTAGTTTTATTATGATAACATTTATTGCATTTGTTGTAAACTGTTTTATCTATTTACAGATAATATGCATAGGCAACAAACAAATGTCCTGTTCACTATGTGGATCTTCATTTACACAAGAATTGAAGCTGAATAGACACATGCATATTCATACTGGGGAGAAACCATTTTCCATCTATGTATCTCATATAGATATCAAGTGTTTGCATCAGGAAGGAATCCCTTGATTTCTGAGAACTTTGACTGAAGTAAAATGAAACAGAGAGAGAAACCATATCCTTGTAAAGTTTGTGGGTCTGCATTTTCAGTTAATTCTAATCTGAAAAAACACATGCGAACACACACAGGAGAGAAACCATATTCTTGTGACGTTTGTAGGTCTGCATTTTCACAGGATTCTTCTCTAAAACGGCACATGCGAACACATACAGGAGAGAAACCATATTCTTGTCAAATTTGTGGATCTGCATTTTCAGAGAATTCTCATCTGAAAAAACACATGAGAACACACACAGGAGAAAAACCATATTCTTGTAACGTTTGTGGGTCTTCATTTTCACAGGATTCCACTCTAAAAATACACATGCGATCACACACAGGTGAGAAGCCATATTCTTGTCGAATTTGTAGGTCTGCATTTTCAGATAACTCCAATTTAAGGAATCACATGCGAACACACAGAGGAGAGAAACCGTATTCTTGTGACGTTTGTGGATCTGTATTTTCACAGAATTCTCATCTAAAAAGGCATGTGCGAACACACACAGGAGAGAAACCATATTCTTGTAAAGTTTGTGGATCGGCATTTTCACAGCTTCCTCATCTAAAAAAGCACATGCGAATACACAGAAAAGAAGCAATATAATAAAGTTTGTGGATCTGAATTTTCACAGAATTATTTCTAAAAAACACATGCATAACCAGGAGATAAACCATATTCTTGTCATGTTTGTTGCTCTGCATTTTCTACGGATATTTTCTTAAGAATGGCCCATGCGAACACACAACTCATCATTATTTCTATATATATATAAAAATTAAAACGTCATAAAAAAACGCACATTAGCTACTAGGAACAAGCCTCTGTATAAGGGTTTCTCAAGACAACCTTACATGAGAATACTTCCCCCTGCAAGTACACCCTGACGAAATATTCAAAATAACATAGTATTCGAAGCACAATTAAGATCCCCTGGACAGAGCTATACACTGGCTCATATGAGGTAAGGTACACCTTCGAGTAATGTTACCTCAAGTAACAGCACTTAGCTCAATACTCAACCAGACAAGATTAATTATTGTCCTGGAATCCGCTGAGACCAAGAGACAACAAGAAATGTATACAATAACAATTAACTGATCAATTGCGAAGAGGAAGATTAATGTTCTTAACTTCTTTACAAACTAAAGTATGGTGGGTAAAAGAGAACTTTAATGGAATATTCGAATATATGTATATCTCATAGAGATCAACTGTTAGCCCCAGAAAGGTGTCCCTTGATTTCTGAGTACCTCGACTGAAGTAAAATAAAACCTAAAAATAAAATAAAAATGTTCTTGTGATATTTGAGGATCTTTGTTTTCTTATAAATCAACATACATATACATACTGGTATGTTTTCTTAGTTTTTTTTTCTCTCCATGCAATCTATTTTTTCTGGCTGGAGTAAATAAAAAAGCTTATAATTAACGTTAAATGCAAATATTTGAACATTGCTTCTAATGAATTATAAAGACTTGTGTTAAGAATGAATTTTCTTGTAATTGATGGAATAATGAAAAACAAGTAATAAAAAAGATAAACTTAAATCTATATTGCAACAAAACTAAATTCCACTCTTCTATTTTATTAAATAATAATTTTTTTTAAACGAAATGAACAGTAACATTTTTTTTAATGATGTGATATTTTTACTTGTTCATTATATGCACAGCAGAAATGAATAATGTTTCTACCTACAACCTTATTTCCTCATGTATTACTAATTTGTCAACTACAGTTTTATGGGTTTTTTAAAGATTCCATGAGAAATTACATTAATGTTTTTGCTCATCTTCCCAAATATAATGTAGAAGTTGTAATAAATTAATCTTTCACCTTTTGTGAAATTGCTTTAGATATTGTGATGAATTTGTTGTGGCAACAAATTCCCCGCTTAAAATTTTCTATTTATATTTTACTGCTACAAGTTCTGCCTCCATTATTGGCTGACTGAAATGAAAACAGCATCAACTTGGTCAGTAAATATTTGTATTAATTATAAGTATTAATTCATGCATTGTTTTCCAATGGATAAAGAATGCACCCAATCGCATAAAATCAAGCAGAAAAAGTCAGAAATCTGAATAAAAAATTCAAAGTCAAAGTCAATGCATTTATATCAGTCTTTTTCTCTTATTCAAATCGTTAGTTCTCGTTTAAATCATCAAATTCTGCTCAGTTGTAAACATCATCATCAATCTTCACGGTGTTACGTCACCTTCCATCTGACAAACTCATTAACCCTTTCATCGAGTGGACTTTGGGCCTTCATAAGTGGTGACTCATTAGTATATAATTTTTTTCATTTATTTGATTATATTAATTAATTTCAATATATATTTTAGCACCCTATATAGTACACTGTTAAGCTGTTTCGTAATGGACGACATATCGGTTTTCATTTATTAGCTTTAATGATTTAACTTTTACAACTATGACATAGAAATGGTATCGATCAGTGTTCAGCTCACAACAGAAAATGAATTAATTTGATTTCTATGTAATAAATAAGTTTTTTATGTCTGAATTTAAAAAAATAAATAATTGAAATGTGTTGGTGATTAATTGATCCACTATACAATTATTAAAGAATCCCTGAAAGTGGACAGCAAAGACCAGTCCTCGCCATAACCTACACATAACTAAATATTGCCTATTTTTGTGGGTAGGAACGAATATTCCAATGTTTGGAATGACACATTTTCTTAACACGTCTTACTATGAAAGAGTCCTCAAGAGAATCTGTAAACATCCTAACATCTGCCCGAAATAATTAACCAAAGATTTAATTGTAAGATCTGTGTATTTCATATAATCTTGTTTTCCTATGAACACAATTCAACAGCAACACTATGTTTTGTGTTCATATCAGGTGTGGGGTAACAATTTTATAACATGAGTGATTGTTCTCCAATATAATTATAGGTATATCCTCTAACCCCAAAGTTTATTAACTGAGGACATCAAAGTTTTAAATAAGAATACATTTCCTTCAGCTGTGCTAAAAAACATATTTAAAACAGCTAATATTAAGGCATTATGAGGTGTGACATGCGAACCATTTTCGTTAATGTACTGACTAAATTTTCCGGAAACGAAATTGAATGTGTGCTGGAAGAAGCTTCTGGTTCGTTAGTGGGTAATCACTCTATTGATACACTTGTCCGTTTACATAAAAAAGTAATAAATAATAAATAACATTCATTAATTATATTCTGTTTCAAAGTTATGGATTCATTTTAATTAACGTAGAAACAACTTGATTTAACTTGCTTTGATTGTTAATTTTATTTTCTGAGATTAAATTTACCTTCATACGGACAAAATTGTAAAACAAATTGTAATGGTTATCAGCACTATTTTATAAATTGTCTCTTAACGTTTTAATATTTAATAGAGTTCTGCATAATTGACATTATTTACATTGCTTTGATTTGCACATTTGTCATGGTTGTTATATGCACAACGTTTTGGCTGTTGTACTATTTGGCCGTCTTCAGATACAGTTTACCCTTCCAGAAATTTCAATCTGAACTTCACGAAGAGATATCTTCTTGACAAAACCACCTAACCTTATCGAAATATTATAATATTGCCAGTTCAATCTTTGGAGATTTATTATAAAACGAATAATAGAAGATATTAACTGTTTGAAGTTCAATCTGTGAAAATTTATTATAAAATGGATAATACGAGATATTAACTGTTATCAGTTCAGTATCTGGGGATTCATTATAAAATGAATAATACAGGATGTTAAGTGTTGCTATTTCAATCACTGGAGATTTATTATAAAGCGAATGATAGAATATATTAACTGTTGCTAGTTTAATCTCTAGGGGTTTATTATAAACTGAATAATACAAGATATTAACTGGATTGAGTGTATTTGATCTTTTTATGGATGAAAATCTAATGTATAAAGTTACTTGTCACATTCAGAGTTTCTTATTTTTTTTACTATTTTGTTCTTTTTCTTTCCGACATTTTGTTTTATACAAACATGTATTTTGCTCCAGTTTCTTTTTTTACGACATCGAATAATTTTCCAACTTCAAAGTGTAAGCTGCTTACGTTGTTAATAAAAAGGTAAAAGTCTACATTGCATCGTCATCCATACAAAATGTCTTTTTTGTCTTAGATGGTCGCCATACTAACCGGTTTAATGTATGAATCTGTTAATGTGTAAATGTTTGCTTTAAGATTTTGTTTGTCACGTTGCTTAGAAACAAGTGAACAAAATATAAATGTATAAAAGTTAGCAGGAAATTTAAAAACAAAAACTCACAAATAACATTATCAATAACTGATTTAGATATTTCTTTATTAATTAAAACTTTGGATTTATTTCCTTACACGTACAACATTAATAGTGTTCATTCAATTTCTCCTTATCTTGATTTCATGAAGTTCGGGTTAGGATCAAATTGAATGTTTTCTGTACTCGCTCACAGGATGGGGACATCTTATACTTTTGTTTCCAACAATTTTTGTGTGAGCTTGATTTTCCACCAACATTTTGGGCCACTTTTCAACTTTCGGATTAGTTAATGTCAAAAACAGATAATATATTGGTAAATATTTATAGATTTGTTTGATCTTTTATGCCATAACAAAACTTTTTAAACTTTTAGATTAGTTAATATCAAAAACAGATAACGTATTGGTAAATATTTATTGGTTTGTTTGATGGTTAATGTCATAACAAGACTATTCAACTTTTGGACTAGTTAATGTCGATAAAAGATAACGCATTTGTAAGGATTTATTGATTTGTTTGATGTTTTATGCCATAACAAGACTTTTCGGGGTTGTTTATGCTAAAACAAAATACACATTGTAAATAAATCATTTAATTCTTTTTCTTGCAATATTTTAAGGCACATTTACATCTTTGTTCGGGTAATTTTAAAACAAATAACTATAGCGATTTCCTGGTTACTTACTATTGTTTTATAGCATACAATTTTCTCAAGTTAATTTATTCCAATACACAAGACCTATTTGTTTTATGACCTATGAACCCACTTTCTTGGTTAGTTCATGCGGAAACACACCACATATTTGTTTTTGTCATATAATCAACCTTTTCGCGTTGTTTAATGCGAATATACAATACATATTTGTTCTACGGTGCATCAATCCTGTTAAGGTTATTTTGAACTATCTGCCAGCTTTGGAAGTAAAATGGGTTGACGTTACATACTGATGTTATAAATGTTATTTAAGAATGAAAGTGAAAACGACAAACGAAGACATTGATAACATTTTAAAAAGAAACAAGCGAATAAATTTACAGAGAAAAGTAGACAAAGAGAGAAAATGGACAAATTAAAAAAGGAGAGGGAAGTCATAATTACCGTGTAGACTTGTTTGCAAACAGTATTTGGAATGAGCAGTGAACGCTATTTTCCCTTGATCCATCGCCATTACCTCAAGGCTCGCAGTAAATAAGGGCAGCACAAACTGATAAAAAGTATTTTAATAACTAGCTTATTACGTTAAATTGAATAAGCATTACAATATATAACTCACTAATAGGTCTATTTAGTGATCGTTACATTATTAAACGCAACAACAATATCAATCTTTTACTGAATATCAATCATTTTGAAGTAATGCATTTCAAAAACACATCACATCTTGGATTGATTTGTTTTCTTTGATTTACGATACATTAACACACTTACTCAATGCAAACACATTGGGTAATTTACTTCCCAAATATAGTAATATGTTTTACGCTATATGAAGGGTATTTAAGTAAAAAATAATGTTTTATTACATATCAACCCTATTTTATGCTTATATAATACCGAACCACACTACGGGATATCAATCAATGTGTGCCTATTTTATTGCAAAACCGCATCAACTATTCGAAACAAAAGGATAATTAATTTGTTTCCTTTTGACGACATATCAACTACTAAATTGTTTTACGAAAAACAATATCCATAGGGACAGATAATTCAGATGTCTAATCTGTCTGTTTATGACTAATTGAACACGTGTATCTGGAGGGAAATTAAAAAAAAAGCATAACATATAGTAGTAAATGAAGGAAAAGTTTCCATTTCCTAAGTAGAAACGTTTTGAAAAGTCGAGTCGTTTAACAGCGAACTAAGAACAAAATAAACCAACAAAAAAAGTATGTTGATTTTCTTTCCTTAATAAAACCAGAGTAAATTAGTCTTGTGCGAACTTATTTTTCCTTTCCACTGAGAAGTTACGCACTTATTGCACAGTAAGAAAAAAACTACAAACCGCGTTGATAATATATAAAAAGTCAGATATTTCAAGTGACGGAATAAAATAGAGGATTTCAAAAACGCAATTCTGCAGATTTTAAAGTTTCAACAAAATGAACAGCTACGATTACAGGAAAAACATGAATTCTATAGTACTAAAATAGATGCTGAAAGATTGGAATTACAGAAAGAACAGCTGGCACTAAATAAAAAAAATCGAAGCGATTTTCATTCAGACCCAACAGCAACAACAGAAATTATTCGAATTGTAAAATAAGTGGCAAAATGGTACAGACTAAAACACGTTCTCTCAGAATACAAATAGAAAAACCACGGAGAATTTTAACTATGATCCGGACAACGAGGTTAATTTTGCCTTGTACTTCAGGCGTTATGAATACATATATAATTCAGACTGAAAACTGGACTGATTTAAATAATGTTCGGCTACTTTTAAAGAAATTGAGCATAGTAGAACATAACACATTTGTAAATTACATTTTACCTCAAAAGACAAGCGAGCTAAAATTTAGTGAAGCGATACAATTGTTGACCAAATTATTTAGTCTAAATACATCTCTTCCACAAGAGGTGGAGTGCTGCAACCTAACAAACAAGTATGATGAGGACTACACGACTCTTGGAAGCATAGTAAATAAGCACTTTGATGAGTTCAGGTTATCAGAATAAAGTGCTAATAACTTCAAATGGCTTATATTAGCACACGGATAGGTATTGAATACAGATTCGGAAATTCGAAAGAGTGTCCTTGACAAACTAGAAAATTAGTCAGATCTCACACTCCAGCAAATAGCCGAGGACTGCTAACGGTTTATTAGCGTGCGTCAGGATTCAAATGATATCGAACTGTCTGGAGTGTCCCATATAAAAAAGTTCGCAACAAGAAAAAATGATGTAAAATAGTATAATTCTCTCGACTCGCAAGCCGAAACAGAACGATAAGATACGAACAGAAGCGATGCATGAAAGACAAGAGACAGAACTCGTTGTTATTATTTTCGTCGTCCGCTCGTAAAAGAGTACGTCAGCACTCGCACGTTTATTTATATCACAAATCTATACAAGGGAGATCACTCTAATTGCCAAATGGCTGTTGATGCAAGGCGGAAAACTAAAGATTACAAATGACTTCACCAGTGATAGTAAAAGTAGAAGTAGTCTGCCCCCTGAATTGTAATTCAGTTGCGGACAGATGCATTGGTACAGAAATTTTCCATATAAAACGAAAAAATGCTTAACATGCGATCGTGTAGGGCATAAAGTAATATAAAAAAGAGTTTTATCAGAATGGCCACGTATGGCGAACTTGAAAATGTAAGTAAGTTTCCTCAAGTCAAAATGCTTAATAGAAACATAAAATGCAGCTCGACTCTGTATCCAGTTTGTCAATTATAAATCTGCAGACATGGAAGAAAATCGGCAAGCCAACTTTGTTGGGGACTGTTATGTTTTTAGATCTCGTTTTTGTTTGAAGACGCCGTCATACTGTCGGCACGTGTTACCGTGACGACCGCTACCCAAGTAAACCTTGTGTACGTGATTCCCGACCGCTTAAAAGTGGAATCGGCTGCATTGGGACTCGTTCTGTAATCGCTTTGATGGCACAAAAGTCGGAGCACATGTTCATACTTGTTACCATAGCAATTACACGCGGATTGCTCATGTGCCATGCTCATAGTGGCAAAAAGAACTTCCCAAAAGAAACACAATTTTCTGAATCATGGGGCCATCTTTCATCCGAAGGCATATGTCTACTACTACGTCCACCACTTTTCTATAAATAGTGGGGGCAAGCTACAGGCAGGCAGAGGGACCGCTGGCCACAGAGACCCGCGGCTACTGCGGTGGGCATCGCAGCCGCTCCTCCCCGACCATCAGCGCTGCTGCTTCTACTAACGACAACAACAGCAACCATATTTATCGCTGCTTCTACTCCTACCAACAACAACAAAAACAATCATCGCCGCGTCTACTCCTACCAGCAAATCAAATTTGAAGACAAACTGATAACAATAGTCACACTTCAAAGAAAAACGCTAAAACTAAACGTATTTGTGATGAATACTTAGAGTAATTTGCTAAGCAGTGATTTAATGAAAAAGTTCCAACCGTGGGATTTACCGATTCATTCTTTTGTCAGAATATAAAGACTAAAGAAGCCGCGGACGCAGCCACACCGACTTCTATGTATTGATAAATAGCATATCGGCAGAAGTATTTGAACTCATTAGTGATGCAAGCAAGTACACCTCTGCCATAAGAACACTGGACATGACCTACATGAGACTTACTAATATAGTTTACAACCGACATCAACTTAGAACCATGAAACAGCAAACTGAGTTATTTCGTGTTACATGGGAAAAACGTTGCTGAAATATACAATTTCCGGGCCGTGTAAGCCAAAGTAAAACAATACATGTGAAAGGGCTTTATTAGCGGTATCTGTTGAAATTACTCATTATAGTCATTTTTTTTATTTATTATAACACATTCGAATTTACTGTAAGTAAATTATGAGTCAGAGTTGTCTACGCTTTTTTTTCTTCGTTCTGCTGTTGTTATCTAGTAGTAAAAATAAACGTGCGTCTCGTGTGGAAGCTTACGAACATGTGTTTGTCTTATTAACTGAAATCCGTCCTACTATGAAGAATATTAGGTACGTCTCACATGATAATAATTGTTCACAGTATCTCCTCCCCCTCAATTCGACAAGCATTTCTCGAGAAATCCTCACTCAATTTTCGGGAAAGCATACAAGGTGGCAAGATCTCTTAAACAAGTCGAAATACATTGTGCGTGATACATATAGGAGGGTATGATTTCCGTTCCAATAATCTCTTCAGGGGAACATACAACAGTGACACTAATATATGTCCGGTCCGAAAAAAAGTGTTCAAAAAAGGACATTTGGCGAAAGTCTGCAGATCTTACGTATCGACAGTGTTAAATGAAGACCCCAAATTCCTTAGTCTCGCGTTACTAGGAAGAGAAAAAGACATTACATTGACTAATGGTAAAATAATTGGTTGCACTGTTACTGCCAATGGTAGATTCTGGTAACGTAGGGACGTTTATAAACGACAATACTGCAAAAAGATTGAACCTTAAAATTATTCCCAAACAAAAAGCGATATCATTGGCCGACTCTAATATGTGTGAGAAAATTGTATGAGAAACTAAATTCCATATCTCCATAAAGAATAGTACACGCTCTGTGGAGGTGATTAAGAATTTATTTGTCGACATTATCATCAGGAATATTCGTTTTCCATCCATAAACGTCCCACATCTCCTCATTATTTCTAATATCTCCACGAACACCCCCCCCCCCCAATCAGTATTAAGCCACGCCGATATCGATGATAACAAAATCATGAGAATAGAAACTGCAAAATTGTATGAAGGATATATAATAGAACCCTCAATTACTCCTTGGCGAGCGCAGGTTCTAGTAACATACAAATGAAAACCAGAAAAAAAGAATGGTGATCGATTATAGCAACATCATCAACAGATCCACGGAACTGGAAACTTTCATTATGCCGAATATATCAAAAATGGTCATGGAAATAGCCAGGTGTATTATTTTTACTACTGTTGATTATAACTCAGCTTACCACTAAATCCCTAACAGTAACGAGGGTTGTAAATTGTATCAGTTTACTCGCTTGCTATTCAATGTTACTAATGGGGGCAGTGCGTTCCAAAAAAGTATTGTCGGCAGAGAAAAATCATCAGATGCGTTTGTAGACGTAGATAACGTAACCATCTGTAGAACAAAATGACATGACCACAAACTTCAAAGATTTTATGAGGTAGCTAAATAGTACAACATCACGCTTAATAAGAATAAAATCACCGTCTTAGTCTCGACCATAACTAATTTGGTACACTATAAAAACAACAACAATCAGATATCGCTTAACTGCGATAGCATGAAACCTCTACTTAGGATGCCACATCCTCTAAATGTAAAAGCACAGAGACGGATTATTGGGATGTTCTCTTACTACAGCAGATTTAACCAGAATTTTCCAAAGGAAATATTAGCACTAAATCGCAATAGCGAATTCCAATTAACGTATTTGGCATTACACTTATTTTAAATCTAAAGAACGACTTGAAAGATGCTTTCTTGCTAACAGTTGGCCCAGAAAAATAATTTGTAGTAGAAACCGATGCTAGTAACAATTGTATAGCGGCTACCCTCAATCAACAAAATTATCCGGTTGAATTTTATTCATGAACACTGAGTCCGAGTAAAACTAAAAATCATGCAATAGAATAATAGGCAGGTGCTATTGTCGAAGCTCTACGAAAGTGGCGCCATTTTCCCCTTGGCAAGCACTTTACTGTTATTATAGACAAAAAGGGTATTAGCTTCATGTTTAGCAATACCAAGAAAATCAAAAATAATCAAAAACGACAAAATAGTCTGTTGGTGCATTGAACTGTCACAATTTAAATTTAGCATCGTCTACCATCCTGCAAAGGATAATACCGTTGCTAATACGTTTTCACAGATATCTGCACTCACTCACTCTTTAAAAGATGTTCGCAACCTTCACTGTAAATTATGCCACCCTGTCATTACACGATTATTTGATATTTGCAGAGAAAGGAACATTTTCTTTCTGACTAGATTAAATAAAGGCATAACTAATTCGTGCTCGTCTTGACAGTATCTTAAACCTAACTTCTTTACCGGTAACAAGGGAACTCTCATAAAAGCAATACTACCCTTCCAGCGATTAAACAGGGGTTTTAAGGGACCACTGTCTATGTCCATACATGGTAACAAATACCTACTCACAATAATCGACGAATACTCAGGTTTTCCCTTTGCAATCCTATGTAAAGATATAATAAGCAAAACTGTCATAACATGTCTGAATCAACTATTTAGGATATTTGGGATGCCCGATATGATTCACTCATATAGACCAACTTACTTTCTATCACAAGAAACGACTAATTCCTCACAGGAGAAAGGTATCGCAACTTTGAAAAAGAGTAGATATCACCCGGGAGGCAATGGTCAAATTGAGAAGCTAAACTGCACACTATGGAAGGCCATCAAAGTAACTTTGCATTCTTAAAGTGTGGGTTTGTAGGGAAAATATTCTACCTGATCGTCTACATTCTAATCGATCGTTGATCGGCATAGAAATGAATGTGACCCCTCACAATAGACTATTTAAACACAACCGTAAATGAACTACTGACACTTCAATTCCTCTGCGGACAAAACCATGCCAAGTATATGTCAGAGACGATACCATGTCACCTAGGTACGACACTCCGGTTACACTTGCTGCTTTATCAAAAATCAATCCTCACTATTCATATTTACGTCTACTTTCTGGCATCAAAACTACAGTCAACACAATAGATTTGGCTCTTAAATAAATTAATGGAGATAATACGTTTGACAATTCTTCAAGTTAAAAGGAAAGTACGCACTTTTCTGAACCGGTAGAAGAGGGAAAACCTTGTCGACATCCAGTTGAGAGCGAAGTTCTCACGGAGCCACCACGAATATCTTGCAGGATACGAAAGTTTCCTGATAAATACAAGGATTTTGTTACTAAGTAGGGTACTATAATAATGACAATAATGATAATAATAAATTAATAAATAAAATGCAAACTAAATAAATTATACAAATTAATCGAAAATTAATAAGTTAAAAAACAAAACGAAAAAATTGAACGTCCAAGGATTTTACTACCGAAAGAGGAAACTATTGTTATATCAAGATATTTGCCCCATAACGCATGAAAGAAGAGTAGGGGACTTGTTTGTACATGTTCCCCTTCAATAATAAAAAAGTATGGTGCAATTCTTCAAAAAGCGAACCCATAAAATATGGACAGAATGTAGTCTAGACAGTTACAGGCCAAGTGCCAGGAGATCAGCCCACGCTGTTTGCGGGGGCAGAAGTAGGGCAACCAATCAAATTGGAGGAAAGCTTGTTGCTAGGAACGAAAGGCCCTAGGGAAATAGCGAGAGAACCCCGGGCAAGAGAAAATAGGAGGAGTCAGATTTGAGGAGCGGACTAGAGAGGAGATGTCTAAATTTAGTGCTCACACCACACTTCAAATCGAAAACGTATACAAAAAAGTGGAATTCAAAATTTATCGGCTGAGAAAAATACAAGGAAGATATTACCGCAATATATCAGACATCACAAGGAAAAATCCAGTCTGTCAAAATTTACGAACTTATTTATAGTTTGTCAAACAAAAAACAACTATCCGCAGAAGGACGGACATCAGAATCTAAAATTATGTGATAATATCCTTCAACTCTACAACTTAAAATTATCCGAGAAAGACGGACATCAAAATTCTGTGATGATATCTTCCACCCAGCGTGTCACCTACTATAGAAAATAAACTATAAAAGGTATGTGGCTTATGAAAAAAAGTCCATATTTTTAATTCGTCCCAACATAAACTTTCGTATTTAACAATTTTATTTTTTACTGCTGACTGATCAATCATTCTTGGTGCTAACAAAACCAGCCCCCCTATCAGGAACTCCCCTAGACCGGAGCAGAAATTTTAGTTAATCATTTTGAATTAATAAACACTTGTTATGTTTGCATAATATCGCATTTGTTTATTTTTACAAGTGTCTTATTTTATTTTTATAAATTGTTATTCTAATGTGTCCCGTTTTTTAGTTCTTTCTCATGATGACTTGACCCCCTTTAATCATTTTAATGAAAAATATATATAAGTCGTTTTCACTAACAGCGAGTCTAACATGTGATTCGCGGGCCCGATTAAAACATAACAGATAGGAGACGCGTGCTGTGAGAGAAACGGGGGTTCTAACCTTACACATTATTAACATTCGTGGCTGATTTACACATTTGTAACATTGGTGTCAAAGTATCACGCTTATAACACTATTAACTCGTGCTTATTACAAAAGTTAAAGGGGAAAATGTTGTAATTTATATTCTTAACCCCTCTCCTCATTGGATGAACTCGTCCGTCAGACTTTCTTTCGTTAAACACAAGACTATTTAAAAGTGCCTCTTCACTGTATTATGTGTTGTAGCTTTCTTTTGTAATTAAAATCTTTACCAAATCTTTATTATTCCCCTTCTCACTATAGTTATACAAGTTTGAAACAGTATAATTTGGAGTAAAGGTGGCGTCGAATATATGTCGGCAGGTAATGTACGCATTACTGAGCGGTCTAGAGTTTGTGACGGCCTGTTTGATAGTGTAATTGTTAGTAAAACTACTGAGCAACAGAAAGCGCACATACATTAAGTTATCCAAAGAATTCAAGATTACGGTTTCAAACTAAATAAAGAAAAAGCGAATTCTTTACTGTACAAATTAAATATCGGGGACAAATAATAGACAAGAATGGGAGAATACCGGACTCAGAGAGAGAGAGAGAGAGAGAGAGAGAGAGAGAGAGAGAGAGAGAGAGAGAGAGAGGGAGGGGCAATACATATGCCAGCACCAGAAAACATATCGTCTTTGCAGAGTTTTATTGGGTTAGCATATTACTATAGTGTATTCATCCCAAGTATGCAGAAGCTAAGGCCGCCTTTAAACTAATTATGGACAACAGAATGTCAGGATGCATTTTCGAAAATAAAGACTATTCCAACGTTTGATTTATGCTTAACTCATCATGATCCAGAACGCGAGATCATCGTAGCTTCTCATGCAAGTTCATACGGAATAGCAACATGTATTTTACACAGAATCGATGACGGTTCGCTGAAGCCGATAGCGCATGCGTCTCGTACACTATTAACAGCTAATACGAGCTACTCGCAAATAGAAATTTTTGTGGTAACAAAGTTTCATAGTTTGGTGCATTGAAGAGGATTTGTATTACAAATTGACCATAAACTTTTATTAAAGAGTTATCGATCGAAGGTTTGCCCACACAAGCAACTAACAGATTACAGAGATGGACAATCATTCTCCTAAATTATAACAAGATAGAGTATTTCCTATCTTCAATGATCAGTCATACGGACTGAGTGTCTAGATTGATACTGAAATCTTTGAACTCCCTTGAAATTGCCTCCCTACGCTTTAAAATCGGAGAAAATGTTATTTTCCGAATAGTTAAGAAGGACTGATCATTTTGGGAAATGGGAATTATGGATAAGTAATTAATAATATGCTCTCCGATGTAACAGCCAAAATTCCCTTATAAGCTTATCAGAAAAATGTATTCCGACACTGTAGAGAACAATACTACAGAAGAAGAATTGATGGACTTCGTGTTTGACACGTTCCACTTACCAGTTTCACGAGTAGTTTCTAAAAGGAAAACATCTAAAAGAAAAAGAAAGAGAAAAAAAGATATTGACACCTTACGGCTTGAAATGGAGGTGTTATCGTGTAAGCTACATATTTCAGAAATGAATGAACTCATACGGACACAGTAATTAGTTACAAATAAACGTCGTGTCCAGTATGGGGTACCGTTATAGCCCCAGAATAAGATGCGTATCTTTTGTAACATACGTACCCCATACACTTCTGTTAATTAATACACATTGTTTATTTTTTTAATTATTACCAGCCATGCTAGCTCATAGCAAATATATATACATAATAAATTTATAATATATACTATGATGTATATATATATATATATATATATATATATATAGGAAAATGAAAAAGGGAAACCAAAAAATGGATGTTTTTATGTGTACATCAACGTTTCGTCTTTATTAGGACTTCATCAGGATGATAATATAGAGAAAAATGTCATGCAAGTACAAACACATGTAGGGTTGACA
The DNA here is from genome assembly GCA_963556195.1 of Sepiola atlantica. Lineage (NCBI taxonomy): Eukaryota > Metazoa > Mollusca > Cephalopoda > Sepiida > Sepiolidae > Sepiola > Sepiola atlantica. The sequence goes on from OY744525.1 coordinate 112,847,104, forward strand.
TATTGGGAAAAAGGAAGGAAATAATGGCCACTTTTCCCCAATATGTCAACCCTACATGTGTTTGTACTTGCATGACATTTTTCTCTATATTATCATCCTGATGAAGTCTTATAAATAAAGACGAAACGTTGATGTACACATAAAGAACATCCATTTTTTGGTTTTCCTTTTTCATTTTCCCATCACATCGGATTACCTTCATCCTTCTCTTCCCATATATATATATATATATATATATATATATATATATATATATATATACTTAGCAAGAAGACCCCACGTTGCTCGGAAATAAATTATTAGGAACACTACTATGCCCTTTTTCACTGCTCATAACACCATATTACTGTCTTTATTCTGCCTCTCAGCCGTTTCGCTAGCTATTATAGTTGGAAGAAGCTGAACGGTTGTATAAATCTGTAAGGGGATGATGAGAGGATGGAAGGGGTTATCCTTACAATATTTATCCTTTTATCTTCTCGTAAAGAAACGGAACAATGAAAAGTATTTCTGTAACTATAACAAAAAGGGGTTTATTAACTCATGCGATGTGTCCAAGCTGCTGCCAGGAGGTCGTCTAATCTTTTTCCTCGAATCCTAAGGGGACATAAGTAGTACCTTAGGGAACCAACGATATTACTGCGCCCTGTGATTTGATTGGACAAGCCAGCTCACATGGACAATGATTACGCATTCAAAAGTAGTCCCTATTGGTGAATGCTACAAACTCATGTATATAAATATTGTTTAAATTTCATTAACAATATTAACATATTTGAGTCTTTAAGAGTTGTCTGCCCAACAGTTGCCTTAGTTGGGTCGTAGAGTTACAGAACATTTAAGATAACGAAGATATTCGGCACTATATATATTTACTCCCCCAGAGAATTGTATAGATATGATTTAAATTTCAGTAAAGTAGGATAGATTTGAAGTTTTAAGAGAAATTATGGCCTTATAACCCTCTTACGAGAGCAGTTAGAAAATCACGACCACTTCTATTGTCCTATCTGAAAATTTTCATCGATATCATTTAAATTTTATACAAAGAGGATATATTTGAAATATATATATACATAATAAATTTATAATATATACTAATATATATATATATATATATATATAAGTGTTTTAAGGTTTATATTTTTTTAAGCATCTATTGTTAAATTTAAGAAGGAATAGGTAAAATAAATACCCTTTGAAGCATTAAGATGCGATATCAATTTTTTTTATAAAAAAAAAACAAGAAATCGAAACCGATTTTTCTTTTTTTTATTATAAACTAGCATTTTTTTTGTTAGTTTAAAGTGATACAGATATTTCGCCAAAACCTGGCATCCTCGGTGTGTAATATATCCTGATATCATCGGATTTGTATTTTTTTTCTTCTCTCTCATACCGGCTTGTTATTGTTATTACAGCCGGGCCAAATGGGTTAGCTGTTGTTTCCCACTATCAAATATGAAGAACGTAAATGCAGCACGTGATTTGTATAAGTGTTTTATGGTTCATATTAAAAAAAAAAGCATCTATTGTTAAATTTAAGAAGGAATAGGTAAAATAAATACCTTTTGAAGCATTAAGATGCGATATCATTTTTTTTTATAAAAATAAAACAACTGTGTAGTGGAGTGGAGAGAAGGATAACAGATCCGTATACCTTTGTAAAGGGTTTATTCACAACAGAAAGCTACAACAAAAATAAAGTTGAAGTGACAAAGCATTTATAGTTATTTTTTAATGCTATTATTACTATAGCTATTTCCTTTCAATTATCACTTTTCCCAATGTATCCCATTCTATTATTTTCTTTTTGTATGGATACCAGACATTCACTCACTAGTTTAGTTACTCCAGTCGAGAGATATTTTTTAAGATTCTAACCGTACCTTTAAGTGCAATTGTTTGTATCTTTCTTGCACTTGGTTCACCGGGTATATTCGCCATTTAAAAAAAAACATTTTTCATTAGTCCGCTTTCTCCTACAACTACTGGGATGATGGAGATCTTCCTAAAATTCCAGTTTCTTTTCATGTCGTAGATAAGACCTTGGTATTTTGTAATATTTTCCTTTTCAGCTCTGTTTAAGCCAACATCATTAGGGACACTGACTTCAAATAGGGTTGCTACTTTCTCCCTTTTGTCTCATATCACTATGTAAGGTATAACAGCTACGTTTTCTTGATACGTAGCTGTAGGGATTGCATAGTCATAGTGGATGGTGTATGACTTATCTCCAACTGTTCTTTCTGGTATATGCTCCCAGGACTTGCTGCTACACTTGATATTTAACTTTTTACATATAGTCCAGTGTAGGTATTTGCACACTCCGTTGTGTCGCATTGTATAGTAGCCCTTACAACTGGATGTCAGGTAGTTCACACTCTTATCTTAAAACGTGCACTTTTTATTGTTGCTGAGACCATTCATCTTTTTAAAGGCATTGGTCATCAAGCCTTGATATTGAGTAGCCATTACCATTCTCTCCTGATCATAGTGGAGCGATTCTTTTCTTGAGCCAGTCTACATAGCCTTCCTTATCTAAATATTCCTGGGATAGTTCGTTTAGGGAATACTTAGCACTTTGTTGTTTGGCCTATTCTTCCAGTTTTCTGCAATGGAAAGTGTTGGTGTATTTCTGGTGGAACTTCTGGGCTATTTCCCTGACAGGCTTGGTGTCCGGTTCTGCCACATTTTTAAGACAGTCCTGTACAAAATGTCTGGCCAGTTTTCTATAGAGGTTGTTCTGCTTGCTTTGGTTGCTTGGTGTTTGCAGGAGCTCATCAGATATTGTCCGGTAGTCACAGTAGTTTCTCAATGTTGATGGTCAATTTCTGAGAGACCCATACACCCCCCTTTTCTTGGTAGATACAGCCTTAATAGACACTGGTTTCTGTACATTACTCTGTACATTGTCAACATTTTTTGGCACATCAATAACTGCAAAGCTGTATGTTATCACTGGCATAGCTAATTGGTTAATGGCAGTTACTTTGTCTTTGTAAGCTGTGCTTTGCCAAATTGTCTAACACGGCATATATATTCTCTGCCAATTTTGTTCTCTCATCTTGGCATGTTGAATTGAATCGTTTTCTTCTATGCCAAGGTATTTGTATTGTTCTTGTTCTTAAAAGTATTTAATGTAAGTATCTTCATTAAGCTGTATGTTTTCTGTTTTGATCTCTTTCCCAGTCTCAAGGGAGCACATTTGTCCAGGTCGAAATTGATTCCAACATCTTTGGAGAAATTATTGCCAACCCGCAGGAGTCGGCTTAAATCAACATCTGAACTAGCATACAACTTGAGGTCATGCATGAATAGCAGGTGGTTGACTCTTTTGTTTGGGTCTTGTTGGCGGTTCTGGCTCATATTGTAGGCACTCCGGCTTTTGTTTTGTAATTTATTTGCTAATCAATTGCTAGGAAAAAGAGTAGAGAAGATAAGCTATCTCCTTGGAAGATTCCTCTACGGATCTTGACGTCAGGAATTTTTATTGTTCCATTAATGTGTCTTAATGCCATGGTTGTTTTCCACATATTTATTTGTACTGCCATTGTTTTCTTGATGACAGGAGTCATGCATGGAGTACACCATGCCTTTTGTTAATTGATCCTCGCCATGCTTAGCTTTCTCTGCCTCTTCCTACAGTCCTCAAGGATGGTTTTATTGATCAACAATTGGTTCTTTATGCCTAAACACTTCCTTCTGCACCCTGATGGTTCTTTTTCAAGGTAGGCTCTAGAAGAGAGGTGTTCATAGATGCGGTCTGCAACCAGGCCAGTTAAGAGTTTGTAGGTTGTAGTGAGACAGAATATCAGTCTGTATTTTGTAGGGGTTTGTGTCTCACTCGTTTTGAGTATGAGGGTCGTATTACCTATTACTAGCCATGCTGATGTGGCCTCCTCAACCTTCAAAAGTCTGGTGAAGCAGCTACTATAATGGCTATGAAGTGCTGTTAGTTTCTTCAGCCAGAAATTGGGTATATTGTCTATGACATTTTTTTAATAGTAATTCTGAAATTGATCTAACTTTCATTTTATCACTCCAGACGTTATCTCTGGCTCTGGCATTTCTGACTTGCTTTTATTACTTCGAGCTATATCTAAGATCCACTTGGCCTCGTGGTTGCATAGTCCTTCATTCTCAAACATAGACCTCAAGTAGTTTTCTAGCTCCTTCTCTCCCAGTGGCTTTTCCACCGTTATATTCTCTCCAACCAAATTTTGGTAGAATAGTCTTGTGTTCTTTTTGAACTTTCACCCTGTACTAGTTATCTTTTTCTTGAATTATTTTGGCAAGTGCTGGAATCCTGCCTTCAAGTTCCCTTGCAACGTTTTCAATTTCTTCTACATTTTTTTTGTATTTAAAACTGAGTCTGCAGATGGTGTTCCTCAGCCGACCCCACACTGTAAGAGCAGCAAGGAATTGTTTGATTTGAGAGACTTCCTTTCTGCAAAGGTTAAGTTGTTTCTCGGGTTTCAGTTTCCATGGTACTCTGGACTCCCATTGCCTTTGGAATTGAGAGAGTGTTTTCCTAACAGAGTAGAGCCCTGTAGCGTATGTTACTTGATTCAACTCTGTGATGGATATTTTGGATGGAACAAGTCTTTGGAGAGCGATGTTTAGGTTTTGTATTACTGATTTGGTAGCTCCTGAGGCTTAGACTTTGGTCAGTTTAGGTCTTTCCTCCAGCCTCATCATCTTGACTTCCTTAATTGTATTCCCAAGTTCTTTTTCAAAAGTAAATTGCTCATCATCTGGTTCCAGTCATTTCTGAGGTAATGATGGGTATTCAGGTGTTACCAGTGGTCTTGGTGATAGCGGTGAGGAAGAACTTAGGTTCAATGAGGGGCTATCTTTTGATTGTAAATAGACATTTGATGGTGGTTGGATACTTGTCGAGGAGGCCCTTGCTAAAGTAGATTCTGGTGTTGAAGTGGCTGTATAGTATGTTTCATAGACACAGGCTGTTTAACGACTTGATTTATGGGTGAATGGTAACGTGGTGTTGTGTTTTGAACGATGATGGAAATTGTGGGAATTTTGATGGACCGTTAAAATTGACATTTTTGTTTTTTGATGTCATATAGTCCAGCTCAGACTGAATGAACACGCTCATACTGTTATATCTTTGGCAGGTTATTTCTTTTTTTAGGGAGCGTATTACTCTTGCCTGTACAGAAGAGGAAAAATACTTCCCTCCAGGTCTCTGGCCTCTTTTTTTGTTTGGAATATTTTGTCTGAGCATATTTCATAGCCCATAACAATGTCCACTTTTTATCCCTCTCCCATCTAAACTCCTGTCTCCATCTAGTTTCTTTTTAACTGATAGGAAGGTAGTCTTCTTCAGCCTCTCTTATGATTGCATTTTTGATAAGGGATCTCTCTGTTTCTGTTATGTATATTCTCATCTGGGAAGCAAGCGATCTTAGGTCGGCCACCGGTGTATTTTTTTCCTTCGGGGAGGGTAGATTCTTTAATCTTATTGGCTAGGATTTCATTGGATGTTTGGCTATACTTTTCAAACTTTGAGTAGTTGTAGAAAAACAATAGCATCTTATTTTGTGAAACAGTCCATGGTTAGACTTTTAAGCCTCTTATATATTTTTTTGGTTGCTGCATTTGATGGAGATAGGGGGCATGACCTTTTGTTTTAAGGTCTGATGGCTGAGCCTGGTTGGCCTCTGTCATGACTGGAGCACCATTTCCAGATGCAGGATAGTTCACACCATTGCTTACATCTTCCCACCTGGTGTATGAACGGTTGATGGCCATTTTTTTCTCGTTGGTGCCGGCATGCCAGTATTTAATTTTGTTTTTATTCATATTTTTTTATCATACATTTTCTCATTGTTAACGGCTTCTAATTAATTATTCGAAGCTGTCCTCTATTAATAGATGGGGTGCTCTCCTTCGCAATTTAAGAGATGTGCTAGATGGCTTGAGGAGACAGCACACCATTTTTTTGAATATTTGGTCAAGGTTTACTTCAAATAAAAAGTATCCTTATGTCAGAGTATCTGACAAACCCCTGTACAGAGAGACCGAAGACACCCGAGGGTGGTGTCTAGTAGGCATTCACGTCCTCCCCACATTTCTCTCCAGTATGTATACGCAAGAAAAATGTAGATCCGCATCTTTAACAAGAAAATTGTTTCTTCCTATTGTGTATAACTATGTGTCTATTTAAATGTGATTTTGTAGTAAATGCTGACCCGCATATTTCACAGGCAAATGGTTTCTCCCCAGTGTGTTTAAGCATGTGTCTTGTTACATGTGATTTTTCAAGAGACGAATATCCGCATATTTCACAGGAAAACGGTTTCTCCCCAGTATGTATATACATATGTCTTGTCAAAATTGATTTCTGAGAAAATGAATTGCTGCATATTTCACAGTTAAAAGGTTTATCTCCGGTGTGTAAGCGCCTGTGTTTTTTTAAATTTGATTTCTCAGAAAATGAAGATTCGCATATCTCACAATAAAATGGTTTTTCCCCAGTGTGTACACGCATATGATTTATCAGATTTGTTTCTTGGGAGAATGAATGACCGCATATTTCACAGGAAAATGGTTTCTCCCCAGTGTGTACACGCATGTGATTTCTCAAAATTGATTTAACAGAGAATGACAATCCGCATATTTCACAGGAAAATGGTTTCTCCCCAGTATGTATACGTATGTGATTTGTCAAAGATGATTTCATAGAGAATGAGGATCCGCATATTTCACAGTAAAATTGCTTATCCCCAGTGTGTATACGAATATGAATTCTCAAAGCTGATTTTGTAGAAAATGAAGATCCGCATACTTCACAAGAACATGGTTTCTCCCCAGTGTGTATACGCAGGTGAATTTTCAAAGTTGATTTTGTAGAAAAGGAAGATCTGCATAGTTCGCAGGAAAATGGTTTTTCCCCGGTGTGTATACGCAGGTGAATTTTTAAAGTTGATTTTTTTAAAAAGAGAGATCCGCATACTCCACAGGAAAATAGTTTTTTCCCAGTGTGTATACTCATATGGCAGTTCAGCTTAGTTTTATGTAAAAAGCAAGCACCACAAACTTCACAGGAAAATGATTTGTGTTCTTTGTTCTTGTCCATAACATCTGCAAAAAAATAAAACATGAACATAAATTTAAGGACATTTATTCAGTTATTAAAATTTGCTGACTTATGTTTAACGCAACTAAAATATGAGACGATAAAAGCTTATTCTAATGATCAACAGTAAAATTAATTACATGTAATTTTGTACAAAGCAGAGATGAAAAAATTACATCCACCTTCGTCATAAATGATGAGTTAATACAATAAAACAATATTCAGGAAAAACCAAAATACAACTACATGCGGACTTTAATAACTGTTATTTACAATTAAATAACACATGTCAAGGAGGAATGTGGCAGTCGGTTTTGTTTTAAATATCTAGGATGGTCACCCCATGTGCTGGCATCGACAGTTAACATTTGCATGAGAGAGAAAAGGTGTTAATCGAATTGTATGAATGTCATCGGCTTTGCTATGTCAACTTCTAAATCTTGTGTGTTTTTGTAAGTCCAATTTACCTAAGGTCTGGAGAGATTGTGATGGGTGGTACAAACACTGAATAGACGGGTTGAAAGATATGTTGTCCGGATACAGCCTATTGTAATGAATACACAGTGTTAGCTAATAATATAATACATATCATGTTTATATGCAGCTGTTTATTCCAGCAAGTAGACACAGCACGAAAATATCAGTTATTGGATTGAGTAAATGCATAGAAAAAATGCAGAACAACCACTTATACAATTCCTACACAAACAGCGTCAATACCAAGGTTTTGTGAATATTTAGACACAGCAGTAGCATAAAAGTATATTTAATGCCACGTCACCCAGAATATAACACTTAGTGACTCCTAAGGCCAGTACCGTATCGCATTTGAAGTCTGGTAATTGAGAATTCAACTCTGAGATATCTCTACGGTGCCCACGTCACATTTGATGCAGCAAGAAGCACGTTCAAGTTTGAGAGATTCACACGGTGCATCTTAACCAAACAATGCAGCGACCTTGAGAGATGTGTATGGGACAGCTGCAACCAAGAAGGGAGTGGATTTTAGAGGGACAAGACAAATCATAATAAATCATGTCAATCATAATAAAATGACAACTCGTAAATGACTATTTACTTCCGCTAATTATTTGTACGATTTGTTGATTTACATTTTTTTATAAAGCATCCGAGATAAATTGTTGTTTAGATAGTCTGTTACTTTCATAAAACATATATAAAGAAAATGTCAAACACGACTTCAACCTCCTTAAATATAATAGCCTAAGGTGGATCAAGTTCCCACTGTTTACACTGATTTTAAACCTTGTCATCTTTAAAATAAATGAAAATCAAGGAGAGACTCTCATATTACTAGCTACTTGAAGGAATTAGCTAATACTAGATAATGGAATGTTCAGCAGTGAACGTGCAACTAGCTGAATTATTTACTGATGCGGTAAATAACGCCTTTATAAACAAATAGCAACATTAAACCTGTAAAGCATATTGTAAAAAATCTATGGTAGAAGTTTAAAATCCTCAGAATTTTTCTCAGCTGTTTGATCGATGTTGGTGCAAGGAATCTTATATTGCCAGTATCTTGGGTGTAGAACAATTCCGTCTATGTGCTCGTCAAGAATGTCTGAATGTTGTGAGCAAAATTCACATTTATCCAGATTAAATTGGAGGCGGTTGAATGTTGTGAACCAAAATCTGTAATGTTTTACTTCAGCGACAAACCCCTTTGCTTGGACCAATTTTTTCAGCAGTGTACGTGCTAGCCACAAGTATACCGTAAGTGTAGGCATAGATGTATAGTAACTCATTTAGCATATTGTCTATCTCTGTCTGAAAGTTTGCGATACATTGCATAGCAATATTTATTGCTTATTTACAACCTCATACAATCAAAAGGTAGTTGTGTTTACGGTTTACGAAATGTTCTCTGCGGCAAGTGAGACTTGATAATATGCCTTCGTCAGGTCGTTTTTTTAACCGACATGTTCCGCTTGAAAACCGAGACAAATTCATAAATATGAAAGAATTGTATAGGCATCGTTTAATGTAATACACAGAGGAATCAATTCTAGTGAGCTAAGGAACAATAGGTAGCGATGAGGAGCAGGTGATATTGTCTGCTAACATTTCATTAAATGCCTTTTTTGCATAATCAACTTGTGAGGAGTTCTGCTGTTATTGGTGGGAATATGCTGGCTGCACATGTTCTTGATGTGATGCTGGGTTTGATGTTCACTTGCATTGGTAGTATTAAGTAACTGCATTATATTCTTCTACTGATGCAGGATAGTATTGTGTTGTCAGTTGAGGTGAGTCATGATGCAAATCTCGGTTGTGCTTTGTTGGGTAGGGACCTCTATGACTAATGCTTCTCATCCAAATATATGTCATAGTATAGGAATAATTTAAATTATGTATTCTGTTGACATTAAAGATTAAAGTTCTGTTTCTATATATTGTTGTGGTAGAAGTGTTAGTTACATGGAATTTAAATAAGCTGGAGTGTACAAAGAGTCTGGCTGTGGTAGGTATGCCATTAATTGTCACATCAGTTTCGACTAAGAATTGCATCTTGTTTTTATGGTCTCACACATAGAAAAGATGACTGTGTAAATGTGTACTAGCCGAGTTCATGGTCGTGCTTGCTGGTCTGTTAGTTTCCAATGGCTTTATTATGCTTGTAGAAAAATGAACAGTTCTAAGCATAATCGCCAAATTGTTCTGGAATCAGCACTGATTTGGATGGAAGTGTGGGTTGGTTCAGCTTCTCTTCTTCCTAACTGGGGATGGTCTCCACTGTTTTCGAGCAGGCAGAGCTGGAACTCTTGCTGTTGCTCCATCGGCATCTTCGTGATCTGCATCTCTAAAATATGTGTATGATTATCCAGATCATTGTTGATCTACTAAACGTTTTTATCAATGTTTATGAAAAGTCACAAATTGATTCAAATGTGTAACGTCAGATAGTGGGACAAGGATCTGTGTCACTGTTGTTGAAATGCCATTTCTGGAATGAGGTGACTTGGTATCTGGCTGGAGAGTTGATAACTCTGCAGGTAGGAAAACAGGTGAACCGTACTATTTACTTGCTTAACATTGTCATTGGATGCATTCTGGAAGAGTACAAGAATAGCCGAGAACAGACCCGGGACATGTCTTGGAAGGGGGATCTAAGATTACTGGAAGTAAACAACCCTATTAAAAAAAGAAGGGAATGCTCGGGAAGATGGTTCAAATGACCAAGCCATCCTCATCCCGATACGTAAGGTACTGTAGGTTCAGAACAGCCCCTATAGTTACGAGAAAGCGAACCTCAGATGGCATGACAACTGGCTAGCACAGATTCCAGAACAATATCTTTTTTATCGTTGATTACATCTAAAATCAGGCAATTGAGTGAATAAAGGTTGGAGATCAAGATTGGTACACATTCATTCTTAGACCACGATAACCTGAATTGACATTTGATATGCTGCAGTGGTATATTATATGTCGCCTAGGCTGATCGCTTTCTTCGTTCTATGTTGATGGGAGTTCGAAATGTGTAATCATAAATAAACAAGTAATCAAAAAGTCATAGTCAAACATTGGTGAAACAAGGTGACGGTCACGTATCCGCCCAGCAACATCTTTTTTACTAAAAATAATTAACGAGATGTGAAGCAGACGGTGACAAAGGTTACAAGAAATCATGCCGAAGCAGGAAAAAACACATAAAACGAGTGCACGACAAACGGGTGTCTGGTTGACTTGACTGAATTTAGCAGACATTTATGACTGATCCTTTCATCTCCATGCGATCCGATATTTGTATATTATACCCGTTTCCCTAGAATTACAATAAAGTAGCTTTAATTGTTTGAAGGTGAAGTATTCTTTGAATTCGAAAACCAAGACACGAAAATTATGACATATCACATCGAAACAAAAAAGGATAAACGAACGAAAGAAATATCTGCGTCAAATGCAGCAATGTTCAATAGGGGCTTCCAAAGCTCATCACAGAATGTATCCCCCCTTATATTAACACGATGTAACTTTAATATAGATTTATATCATCATTTTTACCATTCAAAAGAAGAAACATAAAATACTAGGTACGTGCAAAATCAATGAAAAAAACATTTTGACGCCCCCCTTTAAATCGTTACTTCTAGTAGTCTTTTTAAACTACTTTGTAAATTTATTTTGATGAAATTCAAACTTTTTCCTCTTAAAAGTGTTCACTTCAGTTATATTCTTTTAGTTATTATAATTGTAGTATTAAATTTAAGCAATGTTTCCCTTTTGCACATCCATACATATTTAACATTATTGATGACGTCATTTTATGTTTCACTTTGTACCACAAATAAACAATTCGTTTGCCTGAAAAATATACAACTAGAAAAAACAACAAAAATTACAAAAAAAAAACAATACAATGTAAATATATCGTTAAAAAATAAAATACCGTGAAAAACATAACAGAAATATTTTTTTTTGCTTTGACCAAATATAATTTTATGTTGTTGTCTTTCGTCTGTTGTCGTAACTTGTGACCGAATTTTACCGAGACAAGATGGGCAGCTATATAAGTATCATATAATTTCAAACAACAGAGACTTATAAAAATATATTAAAAACATTTCATTTGAGATCAGTAAAAACTTGATTTCGTGATACTAAAACTTTTACCTTTTTGAGCCATCATATTTATGAGCTGGGCTTAGCTAGCATGTTTTGATTTGAGCGGCCATTACTGAAAACAATATAAAACACTTATTCCTCCGCCTACACCTTTCACAGCGTCTTGTGATATTTGTCTTCAACCCAGTGTGTACATGTATTTTTAATCGTGTTTTAAAGATAATAATGGTGATTATTTTATAAAATCACTCGAAAGAAAAAGATGAAACTTGATTTTGTAATATTTTCATTAAATTATTTTAGAAATATGTTTAATTTTAGGTTTATTAACATATTTAATTTACAAAGAAAAATGTCGGCATTTTTTTTAATATACAGGATGCGCCGTAAACTATTCATTTTTTTTAACGGTGATTTTTATTAAAAAAAACTAATAAACATGTTTCGGTGCTTGTGAGCTGTAGGTCCGAAAAAATATATTTAAGTCAAACAAGGGGGAGAGAACTCTAGTTTCAAGTTTCAACCACGATTTATCTGATAATAGATTTTACTATTGTAATTAATAATAAATGAAAAATAAAATGAAAAATATAATGATTTTGAAAAATTAAAATGATTTATTAAAATAAATGTTTACAACTCTCGCATTATCTTTCGCCATTTCACAATTGTGCGGCCACCAAGTATCCTGCATTCTGTCTTAATAGTGTCAAACGTCGCTCTGCCACGGACCCAAATATATATAAATTTTATTAGCTCTCTAATGGGCAGTCTGGATTTTGCAAATATACTATTATTACGAATGGAAAATTCTCTTGCACAATAACCAACATGGGCATCGCCACAGAAACCCATCAGTGTTTTTTTAATGTTGGCACACGTCGCATGGCATGACCACAGATGCAGGTTTCCGCACTTGAAATTAATCTGTGCGCTTGCAAGAAGTCTATTAGTGTGGCATTATCTCTGGTTAAATATAAAATATCGTTCTGAGTGTTCAAATTAATTTTCAGATAAATCGTGGTTTTCCAGATAGAAACTTGAAGCTAGAGTTATCTCCCCCTTATTTGACTCTCCACAACTAAAATATATATTTTTTTCGTACCTACGGTTCACAAGCAGACATTTTCTTTATCTAATGTAATGCATCATATTCATTTTTCAATCTACTGTAAAACAAAATTAAACGGCGTCACATCATATAAACGTAGGCATTAAAACTATTAAAAGGTATTACTTTTGCCTCAACGTGTAGATAATTCACTATTATATAAAATATTTTAAGAACAATTTAACGAGTCTAGGTTTATTAGGTTTGAATTGTTCATATTTAAAATGTTGAAAAAAAATGGATCTGTAAAGATAATTTCAATATATTAACTTAAAGAAATATTTTTCCATTTCGTCCTTTTTTTTGTTGCTCAGAGTAAATAACGACTCGTTTGTCTGTATAAAGTGAAAATAAGTATCGGAAAAATATCGAATAAAAAAATAAAAAAATTCAAATCAAATATTTATTTTTCGCTAAATTAAAAAATCAATGCATTACCAGAGAAACCAAACGGAATGGAATGTAATTCACGAAAGTACAAAAATGAGCGGTGAAGACATTAGAAATTATACTTACATTCTGTTATGTACTTTTGAGGTTGAAGTGTTTTTTATAAGAAAAGGCCCAAACGAGATGGTAATAGATAAACAAAATATTTTACAATTAAGTCTTTTCTTGGCTTCGTTAATTCTTTCGTGTGTCTATCTGTCGTATTTCGGACAGACGTTAGGATGATTACAGATTGGCATAGAGACTTATTAATAAAAAAGACGTGTTAAGAAAACGGTGCAATGGTGGACATCGGAACGGAATAATCGTTATTACCCACAATGCAACAGACGATGTATACGGTGAGGACTGGTCTACTTCACTGATTTTATTCTAACCAGAGGCTTCCTATCGACTTGTATAAGTTATCAGCCAATCACCAACACATCTCACTTATTTATTACCGCAGACACTAAAACGAATTATTTATTATACAGGAACCGAATTAATTTATTATTTTATTTATTTTTTTGACGCAGAGTGATAACATTTTGAAATATGGATGATCATAATTGTAATAATCCAATCATTCCAGCAAAACAATTTAACCCGATCTTTCTACGTTAAAATGAATTAATATAAATAATCAAATAAATTGAAAATATTGTTTATTCTTAAATTCTATTTTGTTAAATTTATCCAATTATTATAAATTTATCCAATTATTATAAAATAATTCTCCTACGTGTTTTATGTTTATTGTTGGACGTGCTAGGTTTGATATATTTAATTAGGGTGTTTTTGTATCCACTCTCTTTTAGTGCTTTATTGTAGAAGGACTTATGTGCGTTAAAGATTGCTTCATTAGAACAGTTGTTGTTTATTCTTTTTCAATAGATTTGGGTATGTGTTTAATTATGATTTTTTGATGGCTAGATAGTGGATTGACATACATTGAGTAGGCATTGTCTTTAGTATAGGGTTCGAACGTTTCATTATTTAAGTAAAGTGTTACATCAAAGAAGTTAACTAGTTTGATATTTGATGTTAATTTTAACCTGAAGACTTAATCTTTTCATTTCTCTAATGATTTTTTTTTCATTCATTCACATTTTTGCCCATTTGAGTTTTTTACCACTAGTAATCCGTCATCTCTATATAATCCTATGTCTTCTGTGTTAATGTCTTTTGTAAGGTTGCATAGTATAATTCTGAATACAAAAATATAACTTCACTCTCTCTTTATACCACTGGAAACTAGCCGATAATAATAAATCACCAGCAGTGATTTGGAACACTATTAGAAAAAACAGTACATGCAGTTCCTTAAATTCACTATGTTACTTACGCCTAAGTGAAAAACTGGAGATAATTAAATTTAGTGATAGAGGTAAGCTTCTAAAAATAAAACAAGAAACCTCAATTAACTGTAGGTACAACAAATCACACCTTCGTAGTAATTTACATATCACCTCTTGAACGATTGTTACCATTGGTAAATAGAGTAAACACTAAAAATAAAATAAAAAATAAAATCTCCTAACCTAACTAAACCCATCATTCTGTTGTATTTACTAAATACCCAAGAATGAATTATCCCTACTATGCAATAAAAAAACACGGCAACATAAGGGCCACTATTATGATATAGAACGTATCTATCCACAAACAGACGAATATAGTTATAAATGTATGTATCATATATTATACCATACTAGGTATGATTATCATAATAATATTTACATTTCTTTTTCCATTACTATTATTAGAATTAGAACAACAATACATTACTATTATCATTAACACTATTAACTACTGTGAATAAGTATTATTATTATAACTATTATTCTGGTTATTACTACTATTATTATCAGTATTACTATTATCATTATTATTATTATTATTATTACTAATATTTACACTATTATTTTATAATCATTATTATTGTTATTATCATTACTATTATTATGTTATCATCATAAAAAAATAAAGAAATGGAGATGTCCAAGTTGTTTTGAATTTGGAGGAAAAATAAAATAAAATTTAAAAATTACTGGAACAGGAAAGGATGAAAAAGGTATGAAGAACTTAATACAAAAAAGAAATTACGAACTTCATACCGGAGATAATGAAAAAAAAATTGAGTTGTCTCTAACAAATAGTTTGTTGGAACAAAAAAAGAAATGAATACAACTTGGGCTGATATAGCAAAAAGGGCCAACAAGAAATAATGGAAAGTACATCGGAAATTGTATTTTAAAAAAGAACCAAATATTTTAGAACAAAAAAAGTACTAACAACGTCATAATTTCTAACATGAAAGAAGAAAAAGAAGAAAACCTAAATGAAAGAGTTTTCTGTTTAATAAATAAAGAGAAGAGAATACTACAAAACGCCATCATCAAAACGGTTAGACTTGGAAAATAAGTTAATAACAAAGACAGATTGAAAATGGTCACACTGAGAAAGATACAAAGTGGTTGCACAACTACAAATTTGGTAGAAAAATACAAAATGAAAGAAAAGAACTTATATGGATGAATCCAGATTTGACGATAACAGAAAGGGAAGCTGCTTTCGAAAAAAGGAAGCAGATAAGAAAAAGAAAAGAAAATGGTAAAAGCAAAACCACTGAGAATGAAAAAAAAACAACGAAAAAGCGTCCAAGAAAATAAATTTAAACGAGTAACGAAAAATAGAAAACATTTGAAAATACTGTATAGTAACGCAAACCCATTGAAAAACAAAATAACGGAACTAAAATTGATTGCTAACAAATATAAAATAATTTGTATTACAGAAGCACATTTGTATACGGGAAGTGTAGAAGAGGCAGAATTTGCAATACCAAATTTTAGATTAATACAGGAAGATAGAAAAAATAAGTCTGCTATTTATGTACATAATGCATTAAAGGATCTAGATTTGATTGGTTTGATAACACTGAATCTTTGGCGTTAAGAATAATCAATGCTAATAACAGAGTTTTCGTTATAGTATGTATATACAGATCTCCGAATTTGTCCATAGAGGAAGATTATAGATTAAAATAACAAATGAATGATATATCATTTACGTCAGAATAATCTGAATATATTATAATAGTCGGGGATTTCAGTTTGCCAAATATAAATTGGACAAAGGGTTTAGTTGTGTCTCCTATGAATTCAATTAGTCAACACTTTAGAATGCAGAACGAATATTTGTAGTTATTTACAACAAACGGTGTGCATTGGTATATAGAAGAAGATACTAGATATAAACTAGTGGTAAATAGATTAGAAAAAGGTACATTAGATCAGATTTTCTTTCAATTAATGAATGCATAATAAATCAGCGTTAAGTAAACCTGATCATGCATGTATTGACATCGAAGTTAAAATGATTATATAAATAGTAAACAGAGGAACTCGTCTAAGATTACAAAAGATTTTGTGTCAGCGAAATGAGAAAATATCGATTGGAAAACAACTTATTTGAATGAAATGTGGGAGGAATTTAATGGAAAGATAAAATCTATAACAGAAAATATTCCAGAAGTTATTATAGAATTCTCCAAACAAGGGGATCCATTAGAAAAGTTACCTTGGGACAGTAATCGTTGATCTCGTAAAAGATAAAAAAAAAAGATAAAACTTGGAGGAAATTTGGAATTATACCAAGTATGGAATATTATCAAAATGGTGTAAGTAAACAAAATGAATATGAAATACTAGAATTAAAAGAAAAGTTAAAACACGAAAATACGATTGTTAGAAATATTAAATACAACTGTAAACAATTGTTCAAATATGTTAATACAAAAACTAAAATTTAAAAAAAGAGTAAGTACAGTAAGAGATGATGAGACAGGGGATTTAACAGACACACCAGTAGAAACAGCTGGTGTACTAGCAAGTTTTTTAAAAATCTGTTCATTCTTTTGAAGAATTTGGTCCACCACAGGAGAGTTGTTATGGGGAGAGTATAAACAAAAATTAATAACACTATTACTATCCAAGTTGGATGTTAGTAAAAGTATGGGACCTGATGAAATTCATTCTAAAATATTGAAATACTTATTATCAAATGAAGACTTTATCAATGCAATAACCAATTTGTTTAGGAAATGTATGGAATGTAAAGAGACTCCATGTATTTGGAAAATAGCTATAGTAATACCGCTACATAAAAAAGGTTTGATACATTTAAAAAGTAATTACAGACCGGTTTGTCCATGGTAAATCAACATTATCTAATATTTTGGAAAATATTGACATTATAAATGAATAATTGACAGTGAAGGGTAGTGTGGATATCATATATTTGGATTTTAGCAAGGCATTTGATATGATATCTCATTATCGTTTACTAGTAAAAATGAAAAAGTTTTGTATTACTGACAAAATGGTAAATAGTGTGAGGGAGTTTTTTGAAGGATAGAACTATGAAGGTAAAGGTTGGAAATAATTATTCTGGATCATAGTACATACCCCCCCCCCCCGGTGTTCCGCAGGGTTCAGTATTGTTTTTGATATTCATAAATGACTTACATAATAATATAAATTCAGAAATAGAACTGTTAGCTGATGATGTTAAATTACTTGTGAGACCTTTATCAAAGGTAAAAACACAGATGAATCTAAATAAATTATCATATTGGGAGGACATTTGGAAATTGGGATTTAACCTAGACAAATGTAAAGTACTACATGTAGGATCTAGAAATGTTGAAATTGAATATGTACTAAACAACAGAGAAATCAAAAAAGTAGATGGAGAGTGCGATTGATAATACATTTAAGGCAAATAATCATATTTTGACTATTGTTTCGATGGCAAATAAAATGATCGAGTGGATGGTTAGGAATATTATTTCGAGGGAGACAAATGTTGTATTATGGATATATAAAGCTCTAATAAGACCCCATATAAAATACTGCACTCATGCCTGGGCTCCAGCAACTAGACATGGAAATTGGAATGAAATATTGAAACTGGAAGGCGTACAAAGAAGGGTGACAAAACTAATAAGTAAAGTAAACGAGTGCAGTTACAAAGAGAGATTGGACAAATTGGGATTGACTACTTTGCTGGAGAGAAGAATGAGAGGATATGATTGAGACTTTCAAGATAATTAAATGCATTTCTAACTATGGTTGGCATTTTTTTAGTATTTCTCCTAGATCTGGAAGGTTAGTGTCAATGCAGTTTTCAAAAACTAGATCTGTTAACCAGTTAAGTTTTTTTTTGCTCACAGAGGAATATGATTTGGAATAAGTTGCCAGATCAGATTAAAAACAGCAATAGTGTGGATCAGTTTAATATGAGGTTGGATAAATTAAGAGAAAGTGGTAGGAAGGAAAAATTGAGAGGCCACTTTTGGGAGTTGTCAAATGAAATATTTAATAGAATTTGATCTGGATATCGATACTGTACTAAGAGTTTTTTTTCCTTTACAGTTGAATTCAGAAGATAGTTAAAGGGGAGATGCCCAAACAGGCATAACACACCAATAATAATACTAATACTATCTATCATTATTATTATTATTATTATTATTATTATTATTATTATTATTATTATTATTATTATTATTATTATTATTATTATTATTATTATTATTACCCTTATTACTATAATCACTATCATAATAATGGTCATGATCGTCTTCATTATAATTTCTACTATTATTATTATTATTATTATTATTAACATTTTTACTATATTACAATCATTATTATTATTGTTATCGTTATTAGCATTATTATCAATGTAAGCACTATTATTTTTGCAATTATTATCAATACAACTTATTATTACTAGTATTTTATACTACAGGGTGTTTCAAAAGTCTTGGGAACATTACAAATGCGTATATCTCATGAACTATTCCAGGTAGAAAAATGAAACTGATGCCATTTTAAAGCTTGCTTAATCTAGTTTTTGGTCATACTAATGATTTTCGTGTTATCTTTCCAGGTGCAGTAATGGCGTTCTCTAAACAAGACAAGGCATTTTGCGTCCTCCAATTTGCAAAGACTGAATCGTGGACATGTGTTCAGCGTGCATTTCGCAGGAAATTTAAAAAAGAAGCCCCTGAAAGGAAATCCATTGTCAGATGGCATGCTAAATTTGTGAAAGATGGGTGTTTGTGCCCAAGTAAGCGAACAGGTCGCCCTTCAACTTCAGAAGATGCAGTTGAGCAAGTTCGGACAGCCTTTCAGCGGAGCCCCCGTAAATCAGTGAGAAGAGCCAGCAGGGAACTTCAGCTTGCTCCAGCAACTGTCTAGCATGTCTTAAGGAAACGACTGCAAATGGTACCTTACAAGCTCAAGTTGGTCCAAAAGTTGAAGGACACTGATAAGCCACTTCGCCGTGACTTTTGCATTGCAATGCAAGAGAAGTTGGAAGATAACGGCTTTGATGACCGGCTTGTTTTTAGCGATGAGGCGACCTTCCATCTGAATGGCAAAGTTAACAAGCATAACACTCGCATATGGGGTACTGAGAATCCTCATGAACTTCTTGGGCACGAGCGAGATTCACCAAAAGTGAACGTGTTTTGTGCAATTTCCAAGAAAGGTGTCTATGGACCGTTCTTCTTTGAAGAGGCAACTATCACTGGTGAATCCTATCTCAACATGCTGGAAGACTGGTTAATGGCTCAGTTGGAACAAACAGAATCTGATGACTTCATTTTTCAACAAGATGGTGCACCACCACACTGGAGTCTTAGAGTAAGGCAGTTTCTTAACACAAGGCTGCCTGGTAGATGGATTGGGAGATCTGGGCGAGGTGATGACGTTCTCATGCCCTGGCCTCCTAGGTCTCCAGATCTTACTCCGTGTGACTTTTTCCTTTGGGGCTTTGTCAAGCAACAAGTCTATATGCCGCCCCTTCCAAGAGATATTGACGAACTAAAGGCTCGAGGAACGGCAGTTGTGGGAACCATTGACGTCAAGATGCTGGAACGCGTTTGGCAGGAAATGGACTATCGACTAGATGTCTGCTGTGTGACGAATGGTGCTCATATTGAGCAACTTTGAAGATTCCCCACAAAACTTGAAACTTTAACCTTTCCAACGGTACCAATTTCATTTTTCAACTCCTAATAGTTTTTGAGTTATTAAAAATCGTTATGTTCCCAAGACTTTTGAAACAACCTAAATACTATTATTATTATCATTATCATTATTATATTTATTATTAATTACTAAGGTACTTTCTATTTAAATGATTGTGATGATATTATTATGATTAAATTTCTAAAGTCTATTCCATCTGTTTAATTTAGCTATAAATACAATTATTATGATTATTATTATTATCATTATTATTATTATTATGATTATTATGATCATTATTATTATTATTATTATTATTATTATTATTATTATGATTATTATGATCATTATTATTATTATGATTATTATTATTATTATTATTATTATTATTATTATTATTATTATTAGTAGTAGTAGTAGTAGTAGTAGTATCATCTTATTTTATTTTTTATTTTTTAAAATTTGTTATTATCATTATTGATAGTAGTGTCTTCATTAGTATTATTATTGTTATTATTTTTTAAATTATTTCTATTACTTATATTCCCTGATACCCAGCCGTTCTTGACTAAAAAAATAAAATTAATAAAACAAAAAATTAATAAAATATGTGAATTAATGACAGAAATGAATTAAAAACAAACCAAAATAAAACCAGCAGAGTAAAAAGAAAACAAATTTAAATTTAAAAATATAACCTTATAGGAAGAAATTTTAAAACCCAGACATAAACGTTAACCTGACACAGTTTGGAAATATTGCTGCCTGTAGACATAGATATCATGATTAATGAATCCGAGATATAGGCTACATCGGCCAACACCCTCAAGAGACTGCAACACAACGGAAGAGCCATGATTAAATGGATCTGCTATACAAAGCCAGATGACGACAGTCACCTTGAGACCATTATCGCTCAGCTTGATATAAAACAAATATGTGATGTCTTTAAGCTGAGCAGGATGAGATGGTTATGTCATGTCAAGTGAGGCTCCAGCTATATCTCCCAGGTAAGAGATATGTCCAAATCGGCATGCTGGGAGACCAAAACTCTCTTGGGATTAGCTGTGTAAACACGACCGTGCGATCTTGGTGATTGCGAATTTTGATTCTCGCGACCGCCGAGACTGGAGAAGAAGACTTCAATCAAGACTAACAGACTGGCTTACTTTCTTATAGATGACTAATCAAAGTCTTGTCAAAAATAAATCGGATGATTATGATGAAGATGATTATGATGAAGATGATAATTAATGTATATGTATATATATATATATATATATATATACAAATAACATGCAAATATTAAATAAATAACTCATAAAATAAATTAAACAAGTAAATAATAATAATAAAAAATAAATAAATAAATAAATAAAAAAAACAAAACAAAAACAAAACAAAAAAAAACAAACAAACAAATATGTAAAGAAATTGATGAATATATATAGATAAACAATTAAACAAACAATAATACATAGATATGTATATATATATGTATATATGCATTATGTGTATATATGTTGTATATATATACTAATATTGTTATACAGATCTCCACCAAAAAAAAAGATTTATAAAAAAAAAAAAAAAAATTAAAAAATTAATTATAAAAAAAATATTTTTAAAAAATCCAGAGTTACTCCCCTTTATCGTATAATAAATATATCAAGTTAATAAGTTAATTCGTTAATCTAATTTGACGAAACTCACAATTAGTAATTTATAACACTTCTTTAATAGATGATAATCGAAATCGATAAGTAGATAGATCTAGAATATTTAAAATATGAGACTAATTACTTTACTTTATATTAAAATTCTTAAATTTGCTGCGGTCTATATCTGGCAGCCATTTTGTTTTGTATTATTCTCTACACAGTCGGAGAAGAATAAAATATTCTTCTTCTTCTGGTCTAATTATTTTTGAAAAAGGGATGTCTTTTCCCGAAATATCAAATAGTGATTTTTAATCACCCGGACATCACACGAACAGCTAAAACACTCTTGCTGTTATGTAAGAAAAAAAAAAAAAAAAAATAAAAGGAAAAAAAAGGAAAAATAAATAGTAAGTCTTATATCGTATTCGATTTATTTTTATTGTTTTTGTTCCTTTCCTTTCAACTTGCATCTTACCCGGAATTGCATTGCCCACAGCCTTTCAAAAACTTACTACTATATATATATATATATATATATATATATATATATATATATATATATATATATATATATATATATATATACTTGTTGCAATTACAGGTGAGCTAGTCTCCGGGACTAGTACTTTACAGTCTAAAATCTCTCTTTTCCTCTAATTGAGGTCAGTCAACTTCTCATAGAGATGGCTCTACTGAAGGCCATAGAAGGCCTCACCCAAGAGGTGAACAAACTGAGCAGGTCGGAGCCGCAGTCGCACACACACCGAATCCATACTCCTTCCTAATCCCCACGCCGCCGCCACTCAAAAAAGCTAAACCTATTCTTCTATCACAGTGGCGTGGAAGCACGTAGATGTAAAAAGCCCTGTTTTTTATTCGAACCAGGAAAACTAAGGTGTGAAGATCTTAGCACGGCACGGTATCTACTGGTTTATATATTAACCGTGTCTATTTTATTACGGACTCCTTATGTCGAGCACATGGTTTGGAGCAGTTTGCAGCATTTGGCTACTGGAACTCCTCACTGATAAGGGATCAGTGTCACCCATTTAACTGCAAGCCGTTAATTGCTCCCCTATTCCTACGCACGGTAAAATTTCCCATTCTTTGGACTTGGAAACTGTAGTGTCGAAGATCACGTACCAACGTGATCGGTACGAGAGCAGGAAGCAGCAGCAGCAGCGACATAGCTAGGGACATAGAGAGAGAGATTACGACCGTTGATACACACATGTTGTTATAACCCTTGTTAAATAAAGATATGTTTACAACCACCACAATTGACTGTTGTTTATTACCAAACACCACAAACTGGCGACGACGATGAGATGAAATTCTACACAAAAAAAGCAAAGAAAGACATCTACAAAAAAAAAAGTGCAAACAACGAACTTTTCTACGGAAAAAAAAAACACGAAAAAAGAGGTCACACGTGCTACAAGAGAGAAAGAAAAATATACTTTTTTTCTTCCAAAGGAAAAGTACAGAAAAAAACGAGAGATAAGTAATTCGTTTGTTATCACATTTATTGTCTTTAAATAACAATCCTTTTGTTATTCACACCTTATTGTCCTTTTAAACAACAATATGGCAAAATTCGTCACATTGGGAGGGGGGGGGGCTAAGCCCTCCACGTGCGTTAGATACGATCGGAGATCCAGAGTCTTTACATAAAAGATGGGTAAATTGGAAAACCGATCTGGAAATTTTCATACTAGCTTCAGGTGTCATAAATTCTGAGCAAAAAAGAGCTATCCTTTTGTTAACAGGAGGCGAGGGTCTGCGTGAAATTTGGACGAATTTCACGGACGAACAAAAAGCCGGACACGAGGCTAATAAAGAAAGAGTCGATGTATTCCGAACAGCTATAGAACTGTTTGACAAAACTTTCGCTCTAAAAGAAAATATCCCTAAAGCGCGTTCAAGATTTTGGGAGTCTGAACCAAACACGGGAGAAACCGTGAATAATTATATCACTCGCTTAAAGAGTTTGGCGAAGGTGTGCGGTTTCACTCCAGAACCGAATGAATTCGTCAGAGACAAGATCCTTCTTCACATAAAGGACGCGGAACTAAAAGCCAAATTATATGGTGAAAGCAACTTGACGTTGGATCGTCTCATCCAAATTATTGGGACGTACCACCACAAAGAGGCCCTAATTTTAGGATCTACTTGTACGTCTGATATAAATAGATTAAGCGACAGACAAAAACCTAAACCAAGCCACAATGTGTCATCTGCATGTTATAAGTGTGGGGGGAATGGAAATTTTGCAAGAGATTGTGTTAGAAGCAAGCATCACAAGTGTGGAATCTGTGGGAAAAAGGGACATTTTGAAGTCTGTTGTTTCTACAAAAACAAACAAACAAAAACGCAGAATAGAAACGAACATGACAGAGCCCCAAAATACAGTCGTGGTGGACGAAAGCATTATCATAACAGAGGAATTCAACAGAGTGTAGGGGAAAGGGAAGATAACAAAACTGGTGGCGCTAATGGGTTTAATTTATTCAAAATATCAATGAGTTAAAATGTAATAAACCTCAAAGTCAGAGACACCACCATCCCTTTAGTGATAGACTCAGGAGCACAGCATAATACATTATCTGTAGAGGACTTCAAGAAAATAGAAAAAGAAGGACCCAAAATTAAGCTCCAGCCAGATTCTACTAAACTATACCCCTATGCTAGTGTAAAACCACTTCCCCTTCTAGGAAAGTGCATATTGAAGGTTGAAGTTCCTAGCACAAATCGCTACATAACAGTTCCATTTTTTGTCATACCACAGGCCCAAGCGTCACTTTTAAGTGGTAGAACTAGTAAAAGACTAGGACTTTTAAGTGTGGGCGTTAACGCCAACATCTTGAACTGCTCGGAACTGGATATATGGACAAGAATACTAAAAGAATTTCCAAAGGTTTTCAGTGGATTGGGAAAACTGAAAAACTACCAATTAAAATTCAAAATAAATCCAGAAATTATACCTGTCACTCAGCCAGTACGTCGGATACCATTCAAGCGGCGGCAATGTGTCCTAAACAAATTGCAAGAACTGGTTGATCTGGATGTAATTGAGAGGGTCAGGGAACCTTCTCAATGGGTGAATCCTTTAGTGACAGTGGAAAAAAGGCCCGAGGACAATGGAAAAAGCGATGTGAGGATATGTATCGACATGCGTAGAGCAAACGAAGCTATCGTTCGAGAACGTCATCCAGTGCCCACGATTGAGGAAACTATACAAGAAATGGCTGGAGGCAAATATTTCTCAAAAGTAGATTTGAATATGGCCTACCATCAAATAGAGTTGCATCCAGACTCCAGAGAAATCACAACATTTGCTGCACCTGATGGGCTATACCGGTATAAAAGACTTATGTTTGGGGTAAACATGGCCTCAGAAAAATTTCAGCAAATCATAAGTCAGGTTATAGCTGGCTGCCCAGGAGCATACAACATGTCAGATGACATCATAGTAGTCGGGAAAACAGAAAGTGAGCACGACACTAGACTCGCCAAAGTTTTCCAACACCTAGCCGAACAAGGACTGACCGTCAATGGAAAGAAGTGCCAGATTAAAATGACATCTATAAGATACATGGGCCACATTCTGACACAAGACGGCTTGAAGGTCTCGGACGAAAAGGTGAAGGCTGTAGTTGATGCTCCTCCACCAAAATATGCATCACAGATGAGGAGTTTCTTGGGACTGGCCCAATTCTGTGCTAAGTTTGTGCCCCATTTTGCTAGTGTAACTGCACCACTTTGGGATCTTACAAGACTAGATTCTGATTGGAGATGGGAAGAAGAGGAACAATATTCCTTTAACAAACTAAAGAAAGGGTTAATTGAAGCGCCAGTCATGGCATACTACAGTGTTGAGTTGCCAACTAGAATCACAACTGATGCTTCTCCCGTTGGCGTGGGTGCAATCATTGAACAACAGCAGCTAAACGGATACTGGAAACCAGTATACTATGCCAGTAGGAAGCTCACACCAACAGAGTCCCGATATTCTCAATTTGAAAGAGAAGCACTGGGAGTATTCTGGGCATGCAAAAAGTTCAGTCTGTACCTCATTTGATGTGACTTTCAGATCCTGACTGATCACAAAGCGCTGGTAAAGGTACTATCACCTTCCTCGAAGCCCCCTTCAGCAAGAGTGGAGAGATGGCTGTTGTTTCTACAACAGTTCACCTACAAAGTCATCCACATTCCTGGCCGAACCAATAAGGCGGACCTGCTGAGTCGACAGCCCGTTGAAAACCCAGACAAAACTGAGGAAAAGGAAACAATGGACTACATCTACAGTATCATTAAAGATACTGTACCTCAGGCACTGACTCCCTGTGAAGTGGAAAAAGCTTCAAAGGATGATGCTACGATCTCCAAACTTCGGCAAGCTATATCCGAAAATGACTGGACCCATTTCAAAGGTACTGCATTTCATGCAATCAAAGATGAACTCTGGATAGCAGGACAGATGGTCATCCGAGGACGGAGGATCATAATCCCTGAGGCACTTCAGGGGCAAGTAGTTGTACTGGCTCATGAAGGACACCAAGGGATTGTGCGAACCAAAAATCGCCTACGGTCCAAAGTTTGGTGGCCAGAGATGGATAGAATGGCAGAAAAGCGAGTAAAAGCGTGTTACCCATGTCAAGTGGTTGGCAAAAATGCCCCTCCAGAAGAACTAGAGAGTACACCGCTGCCTGACCAACCCTGGACCTATGTAGCTGTTGACCTACTGAGTGTCTCCGAAGGGAACTACCTGCTGGCTGTTGTCGACTACTACTCAAGATGGCCAGAAGTTGCGCATATGAAAATAGCAAATGCCAAAAATGTAACGGGTGCACTAGAAATGATGTTCAATCATCATGGATATCCCAACTATCTGAGGAGTGACAACGGACAGCCATTCTCATCAAGAGAATTCAATGAGTATATGAATACTCACGGCATCACCCAGGTGAGAGGGATCCCGTATTGGCCACAGTCCAACGGCGAAGTGAAACGGTTCAACAGAACAATCCTAAAGGCAATTAAGATCGCCAAAGTCGAAGGGAAAGACTGGAGGACTGAACTAAGGAATTTTCTGTTCCAATACCGAACCACCCCTCACACAGTAACCGGAGTATCCCCAGCGAAGTTACTAATGAACCGCGAACTCCGAGGTAAGCTGCCAAGTATTGTAGGAGCGTCCACTGATTTTAGTGACGTACATGATAAGGATGCTCTACACAAACTAAAACGCAACATAGCTGCTGACCAGAGAAGAGGAGCCAGAGACCAACAGATCCAGAGAGGGGACACAGTATTGTGTAAAAATTTACACAGAACAAACAAGCTGGACGCTCGGTTCGAGTCTCAGCCCTATCAAGTTGTGGAAAAGAAGGGAAATGCTGTTCTAATACAACAACCCCAAGGCCAAGTGAGAATGAGAAACGCTGCCCATGTAAAAAAGGTACCCGGCGACATGCAGTATAGTCCTGACTACACCGACGTCCCTAAAGCAGTTTACTCTCCCCCTGATACAACCCACTGGCCCCCTACTTCTACAACAGATATCGAAGACACACACCTCAACCCAATCGATGCACTTCCCATCTCCAGTCCAGACCCTAAGGAAACTGCTCAAGAACCCCTAACACCGGCCCTAACTGCCCCTAGTGGTTCAATCAGAACACCTAGAGTAAGATCCACCCCAGTGTGGCAAGAAGACTTTATAGTGACATAAATTTATAAAAAAAAAGAGGGAAGATGTAGTGTCGAAGATCACGTACCAACGTGATCGGTACGAGAGCAGGAAGCAGCAGCAGCAGCGACATAGCTAGGGACATAGAGAGAGAGATTACGACCGTTGATACACACATGTTGTTATAACCCTTGTTAAATAAAGATATGTTTACAACCACCACAATTGACTGTTGTTTATTACCAAACACCAAAGAAACCAATAGACTTTATCTGCATCTTTACCGCAGCTGATGTATCTTATCCCATTCTGGGCTTAGACTTTCGGTTCTAGATCTCGGTTGATAGATTCTACTACGGAACTTTTCGGCCTGGGTTTGAAATGAAACACATAATTTTTTAGCCCGGTATTCTTCATTGCCACTATCGTTGACCCATACCAGGCATAAACATACTCCTACCCGGAGTTACCAAACTTGGATTTTGTTCAGAGCAAATAAACTTACTCAACAAAACACCATATTGAGACCATAAATGCTCCTGTGTTCTCACGTCCTTGCCACATCCCTGCAGAGAAACTAAAGGCTGCGATGGTATAATAGTAAGAAAAAATGAACCGAAATCGCTGAATAATATTAAGATGAATACTTTCAATGAAGTGAAGCATAAATAGTCCAGTCAAAATGTGGTTGAACCTCAAACAAATTACTTCAAAGGTTTTTACTTGGATATTGGGCAGGAATAACCTCTCTTTCAGATAAAAAAAAGTTTACCACAATTAGCCTTGCAGAAAGGGGTCAACGGGCGCCATCTTTAAAATCCAATCAAACAATATTAAAATTTTGTGTCATAAAATACCTGACATTTCCTGACAAGTATGTCCATTATTCCTGACAATTACTGACAAAAATAAACGTTTTTCCTGACAAAAGACTTCATTAAATTAGAAATAAACAAATATTTTTTGCATGAAAACCCACACAGGACTCACACCAAGCCAGGTTAACATTTTCTTGGTGTTTTAAATTGTAATGATAAATAGCTATATGCTTAATAATAAACAAACACCAGAAAATGAATAGTCCCTGCCATTGTTTTAATGGGTTTTTAATTTTTTTATACAAATACGAATATAAAAGGTACAAAAACAGACTAAGTAGCCTTTTTCAAGGCAACAATTTTCATGTTAATTCATGGCATTTCATAAAAAATAGGTACGAAATAAATACAATTTACAAGTTGGTCGAATGCTGGGACAAGGCGCTTGCATAACCACCACAGAACAAGTGCATGAACGGACTAAAGAACATTTCTTGTGAAGAACTAGTCAAAGGTAACTTCATCATCCACAAGATCTGGCTGTGGTGAGTTGCTGCAGTGGAGGCCTTTGCAATTACCACACAAGTTTGAACAGTCAATGCCATATTTCCTGCAACTGCATCTTGCTGTAGTATACCCTGAAGTACAGTTACACCTAATTATAGCCAACAAATTTACAGGACCAGCTGACAAGTCAGTCTTGATTGGTTGTAATTTACCATCTGAAAGTTTCCATCCCTACTCGTCAGGTTTTAGCTGGTTTCTACATTTCCATTCCAGAATTTGGAAGTAAACTCGAAGGCTGTTGAATTTCGTAGCTGCTCTTGTTGGTGGCAATTATTTGACCTCAATATACTTTGAGCTTTTTTGCAATCCTTTTCTTAAAACGCCTCAGTCGAAGATGATTGATGTTTCCCCATCATTACCATTATACAGGCACACTAAAGCCTTATCCCAGCTTCAATAACCTCTTCTGCACTGCTATCCTTGCCAAACACTTCTGCCAGTTTAAGTAAGTTTCGATTGTTCATCATCTTTCGATGGTATGATGCCTTCCGAATTCCATAAACAATGGATGTAGAATCATAACCCAGTAATGCATGGATGAAAAGAATGTTGGAACAGACCACATCTCCCAAAGATTTCCTCATCTCTTTGATGTTCCAGACTTTAACACTTTTTGCACTATCTTTTGGTTGTGGCATGAAGAAGATATTATAACCATCATCTCTACTGGCATGATTACATAGTAGGTCCAATAGGTCAGTGTCATCTGCTATAAAAATGGTTTCTCCTGTCTGTGCCAGTTCTAGGGTAGTCTTCACAATCAATATGCTAGCGTCTCCAGATGCGTGGACTACTTTACAACCTGCTTCCTCCAAAGTCTTTCAAAGTAAGTTGATGAACAATTGTTTGTTTTCTTGATTAGCTAGGGAAACATCCTTTTTTTAATTTTAACACCATTAAAGTGGTCAGTGACACATTAACAACAACAGAGCCCCCTGCTCAGCGTTGCTGAGTCACGTCTTTAATGGATGGACCACTTACCCATCAAAGAAAATACATGCTTTTCCATATCTAGTTGTGACATATCTGCGGTATTAGGCACAGATCTCATCAAATGTGTGACCTTTTTGCCATAGGAGGCGTTGGAGTAGTGCTCCACCATCTAACAGATACTGTGGATCTGAAGACTGCTGACCCGATTGTACAGGGGAAGTCAGTTCCCATATTGCGTCTGCCAAAGCCGTTTTTGCCTCTCACAGTAGTCCGAAAGAATCAAAAAGTGCAGGTGGGTAACCACAAAGCTCATACTGGAAATGTTATTGCTGCTGCTGAGTTGAGGCTTCATTGGTAGATAGCACACACTTGATTTCAGCGCACGCTAGCAGTGATAACGTCCAAACCAATCGTTGAATTTCACTGCCATGAGTAAGACCTCCAGACGTCTTCATGCTTCTCATTAGCACCTGCTATGATATGTCGACAAGCCAGCCCTGTAGCGATCACTCCGTCTAATCACATGGAATCCCTCAGAAAATTTCTGGTACAGTTTAGGATGGCTTTTTGGCAGCTCCTCCATTTGCTGCAAGTACAAGTAGGCCGACTTTGAATATAGGATGTGTCCTGCTGCAACGAATATTGGCAGCATTTTCCTTACAGCGTCAAGGTGCAATTTCCAGTTCCCGGTGCTCTCTGCCTTGATAAACAATTGCAGGATCTTCAACATATCAAGGTATTGAATCCACAATGTTGCTGTTCGCTGGTCAACAATCGCATCATTCACATGGTTGATTCTCTGGGCAATCCTGATCATAGACTCTGATGACAGAACATTATTCAATGTCTCAGTCCCATCAAGGAGACCTTTCAATAGCCCCCGAGCTTCCTTCAGGTCTTCATTTTGAGGAAATGACTCTTCTGCATCAGCGTTGGGTTGATCATCCTCAGTGATATGTGAAACTGGCAAATCATAGGCTTTCACTAACAAAATAGTATTCAGAGCAGCATCAACTAAGAAGTGAGCACGAATGGCTCTTGCAATTGCTTTGCCACTTAGCATGTGCTTGACTGTGTTTTCAGCATACACAAGTTCAAAAACTTATTGCAATTCAGAACATGTCATCAAATGACAAATTGATACCAGAAAGCTCATCTGTGTATGGAGCATCCAAGTCGCAAGACAAATTATTTCAGGAGACTGGAACTAGGCTGTGACTGGACTATCATCATTGCTTTGTACCAAAGTGGTTGATCGAATGTTAGAATTGGTGTAATGTTGCTTTGCCTGGATAATTCACTAATGTAACATAACGTTGACTACACACAGGTTGGGTTACCAGGGTCCATGTCGATCATTGGCAAAAGATATGTGGCTGATTTCCTAGGATATGTTCCTTTGTGCACTGACTACATAAGGCCTGACCATGCGGGTCTGGACGAATGTGAAATTAGTGAAACCTCCTAAAGGATGTCAACATTAGCAGTGGAATCGACAACTTTCTTGGGCTGGAGCTCTTTAAACGTCACTGGTTGTTTGTTGGTGTGCTGTGAATCTAGGTACTTGATGTTGATCTTTTCAACCCTTATTATATCTTCTGAAAGGACCTGAATCATTGGAACTGGTTTTGCTATGATGCCTATACCGTGGAATGTGTTTAATCCATCAATACTCCTTACATTATGGTCCACATAATTAGCTACGAACTGCACAAATTTCATTTCAACAGGGGAGAGAGTTTCAGTGTCATGAACAAGAGCAGCACTTCTTTCGAATTTCTGGACTTCCGAGGTAGATGAAGAGAAGCCATGCTTATTCAGAGTGTCAATTAAGAATTTCGATCCAAATTGGTCATGCATTTCCACCGCTAAACCAAACTGCAAAGGTACAAGGAGAACTCTGAGTCTAGCAGCCTGCATTATCGCTTGACCAACTGATGCAAGTTTCAAATCATTGTCTTTGCCTGCAAATATCTTCTTGAGAAAGATCAACAATGTTTTAGGAACATATTGAAGAATCGCATTCTGTGCAAGATCATTCTTAGACGGGTAATATTCTGAACTTGTCTGGATACATTTAATGTAATTCATGATAAGCTTGGCTGCCGTCTCTATGATTCTAAGCCTCTGATTCTGAATTGTCTTTTGAGCCGCTCTGTGCATAGAATTCATGGCGAATACATTTTACTGTACTTAAGAATGTAACAAAATTATTTTTCCCATTAATTTCAGTCACAATGATTTTGTCTTTGAAATGTTCTAACAATCGAGATTTCATGTATGAGACTATATGGTTCAAAGCCAGTGTCCTCGAGAATTTCCTCCATTTTTTTATAAGATCGACAATGTTAAGTTGCTCCTCGACATTTTGCTGCAAATATTTAGCAACTGCCAGAAATGCCTGCTCTCTCTCTGAATCCTCTGATCTACCAAGGTTTTGTTTCTTAGAAGAATCAGCAGAAGAGAATGCCTTAACAATGTTTTATTGGAATCAAAGTTTTCAAAACATGTTCTGTGATAACGTGCTTCTTCTGAAACCGGGTCAGCTACATTACCTATTCTACCTTTTACAGTGGATGCCCAAACATAATTTTTTCGGACTTCTTACAAACTTTTAACACTCTGTCCTTAAACTCAATAGTTTCTACATGAGAAACATCAACACTCTTTTTCTTTCTATCGGGTTTTCCTCCAAACCACAGAAAAACAACAATATTCCTTAAAGTTAAACACACACAAAGGGCGGCTTGCACGGGATAGCATTTCATCATGGGTGGACCTGTTTTAACGGTCAATTTCTATGTATTTGGGGTTGATCCAATGCTGTCTGCATTTCTTGTGAAGACGTTGACCTATCTGAATTATGATCCTCTCTCCACGTTGTTCAGAAGCATCTTTTAATGGAATTTATGCCCTTCTGACTGACGATGAATGTTTCTTCATTAATGGGCAGTTCATTGTTGCAAATACACACTTGTCAGCATCCATAATTATCGGTACTTCACTTTGGCCAACCTAAAATAAAAATATGACAGTAATACATCAAAAGAGACAAAAGTAAGGCATAAGAAGTTATAATTATATTTAACTTAATGAAAACTGTTGGTTTTATCCAATTTCACATTGCTACATTTGGTATTTTTGAAGATGAATTTACAGAAATTGAGTTGAAAGAGCGGAGGTTAGAATCAACGGCAATCTTTAAAGATGGCGCCCATTAATCTCTTTTCTGCAAGACTAATTTTGGTAAACTTTTTTATCTGAATGATGGGTTATTCATACCAATACCCAAGTTAAAAACCTTTGTGAGCAATTTGTTTGAGGTTCAGCCAAAAAATCAGCTAGATTGACTGGACTAAAACTAGCGAAGACATCTTTACTTAAACATTCTATGTCTGATGGCCAGTTATAATTGATCGTTGATGCACCAGGCACATATATAAGTGCAGTGTTGCAACAGCAGCACCAACAACTACAACCTCTCGCATACATTTTATGCCAGCTGAAACCGACAGAGCAACGTTAAAGCACGTTCAGCCGTGAACTTTTGACAATGTACCTCGTCGCAGTGAAACACTTTCAGCGTTCACTTGAGGGTCATCGATGTGTGATCTACAATGATCACCATCCACTTACGTTTGCACTGCATTCTAAGCAAGACAAATATACTACTCGCAGAATTCGTCACTTGGAATTTTTTTCACAATTTACCAACGATATCAGACATACTTCTTGTGAACAAGCCAGCAAAAGACACCTTGTCTTGCCTTCGTATCACTTCTCTGTCCTCACCATCGGATATCGACCTACAACAGATTACCTTAGACCAGCCACCTCCGGACACGTTGGATCTATACTCAGATACCTGCCTGTTCCCACTTCGAACGTGCAGATCATCTGTTACACCGTAACAGATTAAACTCGCTTTTTGTTCCAATTAATCATCCTAGGTTCGTGTTTGATACCTTAAACAATCTGGAACACCCTGGAGTCAATTGTACAGTGAAGCTGATTTCGGTTAAATTTTTCTGGCCGAATATGAGGCATGTCATCACTTACTGGACACATTCTTGCATATTCTGTCAAAAGTCAAAGGAGCGTAAGCACTTCTTGCAAAATTCAGTCCCTAAACTCTCGGTTCAGCCATGTTAATCCTAATCTAGTTGTACCATGACCAGTCAGTTAGGGATTAACTTATCTCCTGACATGTAGAGACAACTTCACACAGTGGCCTGAAGCCATTATCTTAAACCACATTTCGGCTGAATCTGTAGCGACACCCCTATTATCAGGGTGGATATCGCGTTACAGAGTTTCCAGTTCTATTACAACCGACCGTGGTTGACAGTTTGCAATCTACCTCTTCCAGGATTTTTTCAGGATTTTAGGGATTAAGTGTATCTGTACGATTAGCTATCATACATATTCTTAGGAGATGATAAAACGCTTCCATAGCCAATTGAAAACAACATTGCGTTCTTATTACTCCTAACAGACATAGATCAAATATGTACCAATTGTCATTATCGGCATCTTCCCATGAACACTTTGTATTAAACAGCGCCTCATGCACACCTTGTCGTGTTGGTTTTTGCTAACACCTTGCTGTCATTCTGAATGCACTTTTCTCCAACAATATCAATATTTTTATTTCTCATCATTTGCTGATAATACTGTAGTATTGCTTAACCCACATACTTATTTACTACACCTACTAGTATTGCTTAACCCACATACTTATTTACTACACCTACTAGTATTGCTTAACCCACATACTTATTTACTACACCTACTAGTATTGCTTAACCCACATACTTATTTACTACACCTACTAGTATTGCTTAACACACATACTTATTTACTACACCTACTAGTATTGCTTAACCCACATACTTATTTACTACACCTACTAGTATTGCTTAACACACATACTTATTTACTACACCTACTAGTATTGCTTAACACACATACTTATTTACTACACCTACTAGTATTGCTTAACCCACATACTTATTTACTACACCTACTAGTATTGCTTAACCCACATACTTATTTACTACACCTACTAGTATTGCTTAACCCACATACTTATTTACTACACCTACTAGTATTGCTTAACCCACATACTTATTTACTACACCTACTAGTATTGCTTAACACACATACTTATTTACTACACCTACTAGTATTGCTTAACCCACATACTTATTTACTACACCTACTAGTATTGCTTAACACACATACTTATTTACTACACCTACTAGTATTGCTTAACCCACATACTTATTTACTACACCTACTAGTATTGCTTAACCCACATACTTATTTACTACACCTACTAGTATTGCTTAACACACATACTTATTTACTACACCTACTAGTATTGCTTAACCCACATACTTATTTACTACACCTACTAGTATTGCTTAACACACATACTTATTTACTACACCTACTAGTATTGCTTAACCCACATACTTATTTACTACACCTACTAGTATTGCTTAACCCACATACTTATTTACTACACCTACTAGTATTGCTTAACCCACATACTTATTTACTACACCTACTAGTATTGCTTAACACACATACTTATTTACTACACCTACTAGTATTGCTTAACACACATACTTATTTACTACACCTACTAGTATTGCTTAACACACATACTTATTTACTACACCTACTAGTATTGCTTAACCCACATACTTATTTACTACACCTACTAGTATTGCTTAACCCACATACTTATTTACTACACCTACTAGTATTGCTTAACCCACATACTTATTTACTACACCTACTAGTATTGCTTAACACACATACTTATTTACTACACCTACTAGTATTGCTTAACACACATACTTATTTACTACACCTACTAGTATTGCTTAACCCACATACTTATTTACTACACCTACTAGTATTGCTTAACACACATACTTATTTACTACACCTACTAGTATTGCTTAACCCACATACTTATTTACTACACCTACTAGTATTGCTTAACCCACATACTTATTTACTACACCTACTAGTATTGCTTAACCCACATACTTATTTACTACACCTACTAGTATTGCTTAACACACATACTTATTTACTACACCTACTAGTATTGCTTAACCCACATACTTATTTACTACACCTACTAGTATTGCTTAACACACATACTTATTTACTACACCTACTAGTATTGCTTAACACACATACTTATTTACTACACCTACTAGTATTGCTTAACACACATACTTATTTACTACACCTACTAGTATTGCTTAACACACATACTTATTTACTACACCTACTAGTATTGCTTAACCCACATACTTATTTACTACACCTACTAGTATTGCTTAACCCACATACTTATTTACTACACCTACTAGTATTGCTTAACCCACATACTTATTTACTACACCTACTAGTATTGCTTAACCCACATACTTATTTACTACACCTACTAGTATTGCTTAACCCACATACTTATTTACTACACCTACTAGTATTGCTTAACACACATACTTATTTACTACACCTACTAGTATTGCTTAACCCACATACTTATTTACTACACCTACTAGTATTGCTTAACCCACATACTTATTTACTACACCTACTAGTATTGCTTAACCCACATACTTATTTACTACACCTACTAGTATTGCTTAACCCACATACTTATTTACTACACCTACTAGTATTGCTTAACACACATACTTATTTACTACACCTACTAGTATTGCTTAACCCACATACTTATTTACTACACCTACTAGTATTGCTTAACACACATACTTATTTACTACACCTACTAGTATTGCTTAACCCACATACTTATTTACTACACCTACTAGTATTGCTTAACACACATACTTATTTACTACACCTACTAGTATTGCTTAACCCACATACTTATTTACTACACCTACTAGTATTGCTTAACCCACATACTTATTTACTACACCTACTAGTATTGCTTAACACACATACTTATTTACTACACCTACTAGTATTGCTTAACCCACATACTTATTTACTACACCTACTAGTATTGCTTAACACACATACTTATTTACTACACCTACTAGTATTGCTTAACACACATACTTATTTACTACACCTACTAGTATTGCTTAACACACATACTTATTTACTACACCTACTAGTATTGCTTAACACACATACTTATTTACTACACCTACTAGTATTGCTTAACCCACATACTTATTTACTACACCTACTAGTATTGCTTAACACACATACTTATTTACTACACCTACTAGTATTGCTTAACACACATACTTATTTACTACACCTACTAGTATTGCTTAACCCACATACTTATTTACTACACCTACTAGTATTGCTTAACACACATACTTATTTACTACACCTACTAGTATTGCTTAACCCACATACTTATTTACTACACCTACTAGTATTGCTTAACACACATACTTATTTACTACACCTACTAGTATTGCTTAACACACATACTTATTTACTACACCTACTAGTATTGCTTAACCCACATACTTATTTACTACACCTACTAGTATTGCTTAACCCACATACTTATTTACTACACCTACTAGTATTGCTTAACCCACATACTTATTTACTACACCTACTAGTATTGCTTAACCCACATACTTATTTACTACACCTACTAGTATTGCTTAACACACATACTTATTTACTACACCTACTAGTATTGCTTAACCCACATACTTATTTACTACACCTACTAGTATTGCTTAACACACATACTTATTTACTACACCTACTAGTATTGCTTAACCCACATACTTATTTACTACACCTACTAGTATTGCTTAACCCACATACTTATTTACTACACCTACTAGTATTGCTTAACCCACATACTTATTTACTACACCTACTAGTATTGCTTAACACACATACTTATTTACTACACCTACTAGTATTGCTTAACCCACATACTTATTTACTACACCTACTAGTATTGCTTAACACACATACTTATTTACTACACCTACTAGTATTGCTTAACCCACATACTTATTTACTACACCTACTAGTATTGCTTAACACACATACTTATTTACTACACCTACTAGTATTGCTTAACCCACATACTTATTTACTACACCTACTAGTATTGCTTAACCCACATACTTATTTACTACACCTACTAGTATTGCTTAACCCACATACTTATTTACTACACCTACTAGTATTGCTTAACACACATACTTATTTACTACACCTACTAGTATTGCTTAACCCACATACTTATTTACTACACCTACTAGTATTGCTTAACACACATACTTATTTACTACACCTACTAGTATTGCTTAACCCACATACTTATTTACTACACCTACTAGTATTGCTTAACACACATACTTATTTACTACACCTACTAGTATTGCTTAACCCACATACTTATTTACTACACCTACTAGTATTGCTTAACCCACATACTTATTTACTACACCTACTAGTATTGCTTAACCCACATACTTATTTACTACACCTACTAGTATTGCTTAACACACATACTTATTTACTACACCTACTTCATCGTTTCTGCTCTTCTTTCATACATGATTAACACGTGCTCATACTGCATCGCCCAAAAATCAACAACCAGCCAGACCACCAATAAATCATGAAATACCTATTAGACACTGGACCAAAACGAGTACTAGCATATTTCACTTGTCTATATAGCCCAAAACATTCGCTTCACTTACTTCATCGTTTCTGCTCTTCATTCATACATTTCTCAGCTTCCTCTTTCCACCGCCATGTCACTATTAATTTATTCACTAGTTATTTATACACTAAACATTCACTCCACTCATTTCATCGTTTCTGTTCTTTATTCATACATTTCTCAGCTTCCTCTTTCCACCTCCATTTCTCAATGTATTTATACACTAGTTATTTATACACTAAACATTCAGTCCACTCACTTCATCGTTTCCGCTCTTCATTCATACATTTCTCAGCTTTCTCTTTCCACCTCCATGTCACTATGTGTTTATACACTATTTATTTATACACTAGAGCCGAACATAATACAATTATGAAATATTAGGACGTACAAATTAATATGAAAAGAACATGGTCCTTGAAAATAATAAACATCGTACCGGTTGTGGTAGAGGAAACTGGCCTAATAAAAAATAAACTAATACTTAGACACAATCCCTGGAAACCTAACCTGTATTGATGTAAAGATAGCAGTCCTAAAAAAGACAACGTTTATCCTTTAAAGAGCCTTCGAATATGAATTTAATTCATAAAGAATCAGGTATTAACCCTGGAGGCATTGACCTATTCAAACTAACTGAACTAAAATAATCAAAAATGAATAGTATGTAAATACCTTTTCTGATAAATCTGTGGGGATTTACAGCTTGATAGGTTAGCGAACATCTAGGAGGATGAACCCATAACATCGAATGGAAAAGTTGCAATGTCGGATGAAAAACACCTACAGTCGGGCACATACATAAAACACAAGACCAGTAAACCTGTCATTGTCATATGCAACAAACCCGAAAGAACTCCATTAATTATTGATTTAACCATCTAAAAAGACTATGGTCTCTTTAGAACCGAACATGAAAGAAAAGGAAAATATAAGGACATCAAGAATGTTTTTGAACAAAGTGGACCTTGAAATAAATAAACATCATACATGATGTGGTTGGGGCAACTGACCTTATGAAAAATACGAAAACATAGACCAATCCTTGATAGGTGAACTATAGCACTCTGCAGATAGCAGCACTAAAACGGCCAGCAGCCATCTTTAAAAGAGTCTTCTGTTATATTATTAAAGCGTAAGGTGGCAAGCAGAAAGGAATAGACAACACATATGGAAATTATAACAATTCAATCATTTATTTTCCAAACAAACGGAAGGAAATTACCAAGAAAATTCGTCGTTGTTGTTGGTGGTAGTGATGGAAGCAGCGGCGGCACTTGTTGTTGTTGGTAGGAGTAGACACAGCGATGATTGCTGTTGTTGGTAGGAGTAGACGCAGTGATGACTGTTGTTGGTAGGAGTAGACGCAGTGATGACTGTTGTTGTTGGTAGGAGTAGACGCAGCGATGATTGTTGCTGTTGGTAGGAGTAGACACAGCGATGATTGTTGTTGTTGGCAGGAGTAGAAGCAGCGATGACTGTTGTTGTTGTTGTCGTTGTCCTTATTAGAAGCAGCAGCGCCGATGGTCGGGGCGGAGCAGCCGCGATGCCCACCGCAGCAGTCGCGGGTCTCGGTGGCCAGCGGTCCATCTGCCTGCCTGTAGCTTGACCCCACTATTTATAGAAAAGTGGCGGACGTAGTAGTAGACATATGTCTTCGGATGAAAGATGGCCCCATGATTCAGAAATTGTGTTTCTTTTGGGACGTTCTTTTTGCCACAGTGGGCATGGCATATGAGCAATCCGTGTGTAATTGCTATGGTAACAAGTATGATCATGTGCTCCGACTATTGTGCAATCACAGCGATTACAGAACGAGTCCCAATGCAGCCGATTACACTTTTAAGCGGTCGGGAATCACGTGCACAAGGCTTACTTGGGTAGCGGTCGTCACGGTAACACATGCCGACAGTATGACGGCGTCTTCAAACCAAAACGAGATCTAAAAACATAACACTTCTGATGTAAACTTAACTCATAATAAAATCAAGTGTTTGCCGTGTGAGGGCCCTTTGATCTCTAACTGAACTAAAGGAATATGTAAGGACAACACCTTGAGTTAAAAACATATTTTATTACAATAGCAGCATTGCCAAACATGTATTGTAACAGTACATTTAATTCACTACATCTCTGTATGCAAGCAAAGTATTAAAACAGGGTAATTACCATAAGAATAATAATTGTTGGAGCAAAGAATAATTGTGTATTTATTATATCTGCTCTATATGCTAACAAATATAGAGTTCTAAAATGTAATCTCTTATTCACAGGAAACAGAAACAATGTAGAAAAATGAATAAATGAAAAATGAAATTTAAAAAAAAAACCTGAAATGTGTCAATAACCATTTCCAAGATTTAATTTACAAATAACAATGTTAAAGAGAAAAATGTATCTTGTAAAACGTGAGTAAAATCATTTTCCTACAAGAAAAACTCAAACACAGATATTCAGCGACACATTAGAGAAAAACGTTGTAACTATGAAGTGTACGGCTTGATATTTACAAACAAATCAGGTTTACAGAAACATATTTGAAATTTAATCTCCTGACAATGCATATGTATGAAATTGTATGTGAACGATTTATTGAAAAAAGTAATCGATAAGTGTGTTTAAGATAGATATCACACATATTTTGTTTGATTATTTGATCATATTTTTCCACATTGCTTATAGCCTTAGTAAATACTATATATATGTATATATATGTATATATATGTATATATATATAAATATATTCAAAACATAATACGAGTTACAAGAAAAATCCTAATTAAAATAACTTTGAATTATTTTAAATATATTTGAATTTAACACGAAATCGGTTTTAAAATAAAAAATCGGCTGAAATTGTAAAACAGGTTGAAGCGAAAATTGAACAGAAGATACTGTAATTTAATTTTGATATGTATAGTTTATATACATTCACTTCTTTGTGTATCAAAGTTTAAGGATAAAATTGAATACTAATGGGATGGTTGAAAGCAACCTGTAATCATTGAGAGCAACTGCATTTCTGTGCACAAAATTGGTAAGACGAAATCTAGGAACAATATACTACAATCCTCTCTGGCTTCCCCAGCAGCTTGGACTTCAGGCATGAAATGCATATCACCGGCAATGTGAAGATATTTTCAAGAGTGCACTCCACGGAATGTGTGCTGCTCAACCTGGAAATATGAATCAACAGAATTTCCCACCTCAAAATGTGATACTGGATATGGAATGTAAGAAAGAGCTGACCAACAGAATCAAAAACACAGGTGGTCTGGCTGTTGGAGTCAGAGTTAGACCCTTAAAAATATATACAAATAAAGAATTTAATGTCCTCATAATCCGACTAATTCCTTTAAGAATTAAATTAAACCTGCATCATATGGGGCAGCATTGGTTATCACTTAATACTTTTACCTCAACAAAAAAGAGAGGAAAAAAAGTACACTTAAAAGCAAAAACCTACTCTTGAGAAGTTGACCCCAAGAGAAGATAGATAAAAGCAAGATTGAAACGTCCTGTTACTTTCTGTTACATGACATCCCAGCAGAAAAACTCAGAAAGAATCGAACCAATGAGAATAAGGTTAGGCTTCTATTAAAATCCAACAACTAAGAGATGAAGTGGAAGACATCCATGCTTAAATAAAAAAAAAACTTTGCTGCTCAAATGAAAAAAAATATGAATAAAAAACTAAATCCACATTTTGCACAGAAACCGTGGATGGTGTAAACGGACGTCATTAGAGCCGAAATAAAGGTTAGGTCTCCACTAACCCGACAAAAAAAAGATGGACAGCGATTGATGCTGAGGCAATATATGGACCTTATTGATAAAACATTAAAGGTGAGCAGAGGGGATGAGTTATTTATCTACCTCTCACAGCGGTAAGATGTGACACAAGGTCGGAAAGTGGGATTTGAAAAGCCAGCACCCGAGAATTTGAGAACTCTGGCCTACAAAAAATGCCTGGGCAGCCCCGTCGGCATTCCCTGATAGTGGCGCCTCAGGCGATTAGCAATAAACTACCCCC
The DNA here is from genome assembly GCA_963556195.1 of Sepiola atlantica. Taxonomy (NCBI): domain Eukaryota; kingdom Metazoa; phylum Mollusca; class Cephalopoda; order Sepiida; family Sepiolidae; genus Sepiola; species Sepiola atlantica. The sequence continues at coordinate 112,889,802 of OY744525.1, forward strand.
TTCTCAAAGGGTGAGAAGGCAAAGCCTGGGAGGGAGAACCTCCTAGAACTGTACAGAACAAACCCATAGACCGGTGGAAATCAAGCCCCGAAGGCCAAGACAATACCAGTCTATGGGGTGCAGTATCCATCGGAACAGATACTACACTTTGATCCCTGCCAAAAAGCTGAGAGCAGAGGGGATGAACCAAGCAAATCTTTTGTGCAAAAACCTATTGTTAACAGAACAATACAGGAAATCAAGAATAGATAGAACCCTGGATTGATTATAAGAAGGGATTTTATAGTTTACAGCATTTGATAGCATACACCACTACTGAATAGATCATAGTTTGAAGCTGTGTAATGTCCATGAAAATCATTGTGATCGAAATATTTTGCTGTTCCTAACAGGTGAGACTTGTTCACAATTATTATTATTATTATTATTATTATTATTATTATTATTATTATTATTATTATTATTATTATTATTATTATTATTATTATTATTATTATTATTATTATTATTATTATTATTATTATTATTATTATTATTATTATTATTATTATTATTATTATTATTATTATTATTATTATTATTATTATTATTATTATTATTATTATTATTATTATTATTATTATTATTATTATTATTATTATTATTATTATTATTATTATTATTATTATTATTATTATTATTATTATTATTATTATTATTATTATTATTATTATTATTATTATTATTATTATTATTATTATTATTATTATTATTATTATTATTATTATTATTATTATTATTATTATTATTATTATTATTATTATTATTATTATTATTATTATTATTATTATTATTATTATTATTATTATTATTATTATTATTATTATTATTATTATTATTATTATTATTATTATTATTATTATTATTATTATTATTATTATTATTATTATTATTATTATTATTATTATTATTATTATTATTATTATTATTATTATTATTATTATTATTATTATTATTATTATTATTATTATTATTATTATTATTATTATTATTATTATTATTATTATTATTATTATTATTATTATTATTATTATTATTATTATTATTATTATTATTATTATTATTATTATTATTATTATTATTATTATTATTATTATTATTATTATTATTATTATTATTATTATTATTATTATTATTATTATTATTATTATTATTATTATTATTATTATTATTATTATTATTATTATTATTATTATTATTATTATTATTATTATTATTATTATTATTATTATTATTATTATTATTATTATTATTATTATTATTATTATTATTATTATTATTATTATTATTATTATTATTATTATTATTATTATTATTATTATTATTATTATTATTATTATTATTATTATTATTATTATTATTATTATTATTATTATTATTATTATTATTATTATTATTATTATTATTATTATTATTATTATTATTATTATTATTATTATTATTATTATTATTATTATTATTATTATTATTATTATTATTATTATTATTATTATTATTATTATTATTATTATTATTATTATTATTATTATTATTATTATTATTATTATTATTATTATTATTATTATTATTATTATTATTATTATTATTATTATTATTATTATTATTATTATTATTATTATTATTATTATTATTATTATTATTATTATTATTATTATTATTATTATTATTATTATTATTATTATTATTATTATTATTATTATTATTATTATTATTATTATTATTATTATTATTATTATTATTATTATTATTATTATTATTATTATTATTATTATTATTATTATTATTATTATTATTATTATTATTATTATTATTATTATTATTATTATTATTATTATTATTATTATTATTATTATTATTATTATTATTATTATTATTATTATTATTATTATTATTATTATTATTATTATTATTATTATTATTATTATTATTATTATTATTATTATTATTATTATTATTATTATTATTATTATTATTATTATTATTATTATTATTATTATTATTATTATTATTATTATTATTATTATTATTATTATTATTATTATTATTATTATTATTATTATTATTATTATTATTATTATTATTATTATTATTATTATTATTATTATTATTATTATTATTATTATTATTATTATTATTATTATTATTATTATTATTATTATTATTATTATTATTATTATTATTATTATTATTATTATTATTATTATTATTATTATTATTATTATTATTATTATTATTATTATTATTATTATTATTATTATTATTATTATTATTATTATTATTATTATTATTATTATTATTATTATTATTATTATTATTATTATTATTATTATTATTATTATTATTATTATTATTATTATTATTATTATTATTATTATTATTATTATTATTATTATTATTATTATTATTATTATTATTATTATTATTATTATTATTATTATTATTATTATTATTATTATTATTATTATTATTATTATTATTATTATTATTATTATTATTATTATTATTATTATTATTATTATTATTATTATTATTATTATTATTATTATTATTATTATTATTATTATTATTATTATTATTATTATTATTATTATTATTATTATTATTATTATTATTATTATTATTATTATTATTATTATTATTATTATTATTATTATTATTATTATTATTATTATTATTATTATTATTATTATTATTATTATTATTATTATTATTATTATTATTATTATTATTATTATTATTATTATTATTATTATTATTATTATTATTATTATTATTATTATTATTATTATTATTATTATTATTATTATTATTATTATTATTATTATTATTATTATTATTATTATTATTATTATTATTATTATTATTATTATTATTATTATTATTATTATTATTATTATTATTATTATTATTATTATTGTTATTATTGTTGTTATTGTTATTATTGTTGTTGTTGTTGTTGTTGTTGTTGTTGTCGTCGTCGTCGTCGTCGTCGTCGTCGTCGTCGTCGTCGTCGTCGTCGTCGTCGTCGTCGTCGTCGTCGTCGTCGTCGTCGTCGTCGTCGTCGTCGTCGTCGTCGTCGTCGTCGTCGTCGTCGTCGTCGTCGTCGTCGTCGTCGTCGTCGTCGTCGTCACTCAAATTCCAGTAAAATCAAACGGCTTTCATCAGTGAGAACGTAATGATAAAGGGCTGTTGCGAGGATGCAAAATAATTTGCAACAGTGATCGAAAAATTATGTGAGTACAGGAAATAGTGAAAAATTGGTTGTCATTCAGACTGAAGGCAACCCCACTGGGATATTACTCGTGTTAGAACATTTAGTTAGTAAGTAATAAGCAGAAAGCAACAATTAATCATACTACCCAACATGGAATAAAAAAAATACAGACCCAAATCTCTCAGATTCACTGAGGAATACTCCAGGGGGAAGCCTGTCCCCTTATTCTCTGCATCCTTTAAGTTATTTACTCAGTGAATCACTAAATGATGCAATGTTGCATATGACCATAGTAGGGTCACAGAGAAGGGATACAATAAAAGAGTGAACCTTCTACTTTTCAGAGATGAATATCAACACTGAACATTAAGAGCTCCTGTAAAAAATAGAAATGGTAAATGAACATCAACCCAAATTCTTCACACTTCAATAGACTTCCAAAAAATTTCTGTGAAAGCAAACACCGAAGAACAGAAAATTACGGTAACTAAGCAACCCTGATCATGAGAAAAAATAGAAAAGTACATAAATAGGGAGTTGAATATAATGCAAGAAGGAGGGTGATAGTAGGGAGAAAAGGTAAGTTCATGGAAGAACTTAAAGCAAACAAAGATGCTTCATAGCAATGGCTCAAGAGTAGCAAATCTTCATTTGATTAGGAAGTAATTACTATCGTTGCACAGGATCATGGTCTACTCACAAAATAGATGGAATGTCTTTTTGAGAGATGGCCACTACGACACCAACCTATAACCGACCCTTAGAATATAAGTATAACTCATAAAGAAATCAAGTGATTGCCCAAGCAGGGTTTCCCTCAATCTCTAAGAACTTCCTAAGTTAAAATAAAAGAAGTAAAAAAATCCAATTTCTCTGAAGTGTTTGACCCATAGTTTTGCATAACATGTGTAAGTCTATTAGATTTTAATAAAAATCTTCATTAATGAGAAAGTTCTTAATTTTGACTAAACACCAAATGAAATGTCAAGGCAGAGGTTAAGAACTGATTTTCTTGTGAAGTTGCAAAGCTTGCTGATATTCATAGAAGTCCCTTGTTTGGTGTATGGAGTAAGCAAAGGATATTATTTTGTATAAATTCAAGAAAGGAGATAATTCAGTATGAAATCAACAAAACGGATAATTCAGTATGAAGTCAGCAAAATAGATTATTTAGTATGAATTCAAAGGGATATTATTTAGTATGCAGACAAGGGAGATTATTTTGTATGAAGTCAAAAAGGGAGATAATTTAGTTTAAAGTCAAAAAAGGAGATTATTCAGTATGCAGTCAGAAAGGGATTTTGTAGTAGAGAGTCAACAATGGGGATTATTTAATATACAGTTGACAAGGGAGATATTTCAGTATTGAGTTGACAAGGGAGATAATTTATTATGCAGTAAGCAAGAAATATTTAGTATAGCATGTCCTGGGGTAATATAAAAATAATTTAACTATGAAAAAATATATGAAAAAAAGTAATTTAAAAACTTTATTTTTTTAGTTTTTAGAGTAGGGGATCATTTTCCTATATAAATTCAATGGAAATGAGATTGATGTATGTGTGTGTTAACTAAACTTCTATTTTATTTATTTATTTTATTGGGGGGGGGAGTAGTTCCGTTCTTATAACGTAGATTAAGTAAAGTTTTTTTATTGTTACTTTTACGATACACAGGTATTTTCCATCATGTACGAATTTTTGTCAGCTAGTCGCAAATTTCAGAATTAAAATAGGCCCTCCGTCCAAAAATCTAAAAAAATTAAAATTATTTAAAAAAATCTTTCATTCATTGGATAAGTAAAACCAAATGCCACCAACCCAATTTTCTCGTCCCCAAATTAAGAAACCATTCGGTTATACGTTTATATTTACCACTAACTGGGCAGGAAAGTGATCTCTAACTAATTACGTTTTTCCAGATATATTTTCCGTATGTTCACATGTAATCGCCCTAAAAAGTAGAATTTGACGTATTTGAGGGGTTAAACTGAAATGAGGATTGCATTTAATCTCACAAAACTTTAAGTCATAGGAAAATTAAACGTACACGTGAGACCCCGAAATATAAAGGTTTCTGGATTCATTTTTAGTATCTCTATCGGGGTGGGGGGATGTGTTTGCTTAACAAAAGCAAAAATAAAAAAAACTTTATCCCGGAATGGAACGGTAATTAAGTGTTTTAATGGCTGGCGGACATTGTTATGTGTATTTTATAAAAAAGTATAAATTAAAGAAATTGTGGAAACTAACTAATTGAAATGTAAATGTATTCGCATAATAAAAAATCCTTCTTGAGCAAGGCAATATTTAATTTGTTTGAATAGTGAGATTTTCCACAAGTTATATAGGATTTCTATCGAGGGTGGCATATGTGTTCGCTTAACAAAAAAACAAAGCAACTTTAGCATGCAATGGAACGTTAATTAATGTGTGGCTAGTATTGTGTTGTGTATCTGTTTTTATGAAAAAGTATTAATAAAAGAAATTACAGAAACGAACAATTAAAAATGTGAATAAGTTTATAAAACGTATCCCAGAACAGATAATTGTAAAAACAAAATTATATTTATTTGCGTATGAAGAAATATTGTTGGGCAATGTAATGTTGAATTTGTTTTGATAGCGGGATTTTCCACAAGTAATATAGTAAATAAAAGAAAAGCAAACGGCCGTTTATATTCGGAAATGTAATAGTTTATTCTCTGACAAATAATGCAAGTAAACATTTATGGTTATTCACGATATTTAGTTGTTTTATTTATTAGAATGATTGTGTTATTACTTTTTATTGATATAAAATGCAATACAGAATATTTTTAAAAGAAAATGTTATTCGGTCTACGAAGAAATCACACTGTTTATTTTGTTGCAAGAGCATGAAATACCACACGTCGTAACTGCATAAGTAAGTAAATTTGAACTGTTAGTCTTATTTAAAGAAGTCTATAAGAAAATATATCGTCTGACATAAGTAATAAAAATAGAAATTGAAGAGATTAACGTCCAAAATATACTTGCCTGTGAGCTGAAACATGGCGGGGATTGAATGTGTTTGTTTCAACTGAATTCCGTTACCCAAAACGTATAATTATCAAGCTGCCAGCATTATAGAATATAATTCTCAGAATCATGGAATCTGCCGATGAGGTAACAGTCTGTCGCCTCTATAAACACATGACCCGGTGTTGTAAGGTGATGTGTTAGTAGTTACTTTATAGGGAGGGAATATGGTTGCTACCCTATATTTTGAAGACGTTTTGGGGAGAAGCAGAAATCTCGGAATAAATTTAATAATTAAAAATGAAAGAAAATGCTTAAGAAACATGCTGTAGGAAGATATGCATAGCAAGTGTTCGGTTATTTTCCTATACTCGCTGAATTTACAGGGGAAAACTAGAGATTACTTTATATAATAGATAAACTCAACAATGTAAGAAGTCAACAAGGGAGATAATTTCAGATAAATAGACAAGGGATATAAATGAGTATGCAGTCAACAAGGGATATTTGGTATAAACTCAACAAGTGAGATGATTCAGTATAAATGAAAACAAACAGTAAAATCTATATCATACTTTATCTCTGAATATTATAAGTGAATTTCAGATTCGTGTGCATCTGTATTTGTCACGTGGAATTATTGTTGATTTTTATTTCATATTAATAATATATTTATCGAATCAAAAATTTAATTGTGTAAACCAAACTGTAATTAAAAATCTAATTTGAAACAAAATAAATTACGAAATAAAATCGATTTCGGTTTCTTTGTGAATAGCTGCACAATTTTCATCTCATGTTAATAATTGAATTAAGAATGAATTTTGTGACAAAATTAAATACAGGAATATCGACGTGAGGGGCTGCATAAAAATAAAGTAATATAAAAGCAGTTTAAAATGCAACAATATTACAACATGTCGACTTTATGTTACACGGGTAAAAACAATAAAGGTTTACATTTTACAAAAAATTAAGAGAAAATAAATATTTGTACTGTTATAGTTGATACGCCTGATTTCCGTGACTTTGCGTCGACAATGATCGGGCATGTAGCGGAAGCACCCGAGCGCTGACAGAATAATACCATTTTTCTATCTTTTATCTTATAAAAACATTGACAAAACTTTACCTCCCCTCACAAAACATCATTATTTTCACAATAAAAAATATTTTAATCAATGTATTTTTTCTTTGAATTTATTCATTTTATATTATCGTTTGCCAGTCTTCCAGTTAGAGCTTTGCAGTTTGAAGGGTGTGGCTTGGCTATCGCTAAGAACGGGAGCCCTTACCCTAACCCTAAACCCTAAACTTAACAAATTTTTCTTTCTTTGTTTGTTTTATGCTAGCAAGAAGAAAAAAAAAGAAAAACAGCAAAACAAATGAAAAGAAAACATTGACAAAATCCCCCCCCCCAAATTTCTTTCTACACATTTGATTGAAAATAGTTCATTTGACCCCCACCCTTTGTTCGATTTTTATCTATTTATCTATGTATATTTTCTTTGAATTTATTCATCTTATGTTATCGCCTGCAAGTCTTCTATTAACACTTGGCGTTTTGTCTCTACAACTCTCGGACAGGTCGCAGACGTGCCCGATCGTTGCCACGCTAAGTCACGGATATCAGGCATGTCATCTACAACAGTACCTATTTTTTGTCTTTTTTAGGCTAATGTGAGTGTCTACAGGGGAAAAGTATTCTTTTCTCACCTGAATTGAAATTCCTTGCCGAAAGTGTGAAATTGTCAAGATTAAAAGATTATTTTCTTTACACAAAGTAAAAAATAAAATGTTATTTATATAAAGTAAATATAAAAAGTCTTTTTTACATTCTGACAAAGTTCGTTCTTCACTAGGCTGTGTGTTAGAGTAGATTTTTCCTCACACTTTTCATTCAACTCGCCTCGGATATGAGAGACGTTTTCTTATTTTTTTAATTAATTCAAAGAAATCATCCCTTTCATTCACGATTTAGAATCCTTCAATAAGATTTTGTTTACGAAATACATTATCGCAGACAGCGGATACGTAAGCACGGTTGTCCTTGATTTTTCTATATTCAACTAATAAATGATTTCCCCTTGTGTTCAGGAAGGGCTTAAAAAAGCGGAAACCTCTCAACCGATCAGGAGCAAGGCTTTTTCCTCAACAATATATGGTACAATTCCAAAGTGGCTTAAATGACTTCAAAAACTTTTTAAGAATCCAACGTTGTCTAGAATTAAGATTGTCTCTGAAGTAATAACGAAGGTCCAGAGAAACGCAAATCACTCTGTCCGTAGATCACAAAGTCCTCTGTCAACTTTCAAAGCAGATCTCAACGTTCGTCACACGTGCACTTACTTCGCACCGTCTCGTTTAAGACGGTAAGAGACCCGCTTTTATTATACTGAGGCACATCTAATTTGCATGCGTGCAGTGTGACTTCGCGAGACTCTGCGTGAACCGTACGTAATAAAGGTTCATGGACGCCATGTGTAATTCTTTTCTTTCATCCGCAGCGCACAGGACAGACAAACACGAAAACGTTTCGCAGGTAAGTCCCCTTCATGTTCCCCACAGTCTCGGAATTAACGTAACTGCAAACAAATCTTCTCGATATTCCGACATGGGAAAATTTCCTTTACCCTCACTTTCACAGGGAATGGACATTTTTGAAAAACTATTTCCCTTTCATTCTAAACAGAACACCCCAATCCGGAAGAAATCAAGAACAGCGACATACCTAACTCATACCATAAGTAATCTTTTTTCTTAAGAATCTAACGTTGTCTAGAATTAAGCGCTTGGACAGATACTCCAGAAAAAAATCCAAATCGATAAGCTCTTTGGAGCGCTTGGAAATGTGATGAGAACAATTAATAAACAACTTTAAATGTAGCCATATTTTCGTTCAGGGCCTGTGAAAATAAAGTTAGAATCGGAAATTAATACGTGATGTTTAAATTACTTAGTGGAATTTTCCATTAGAAGTCGAAGTAGAGTTACGTGTTTCGACATTAACCTTACAGACAGAAAGTAGCTAATTCTAGCTTGCGAATGAACAGATACGATGTTTCTCTTTTTACTGATTCCGCAAGCATAGCAGTCGATGTTTTAGATAGCTGCTGTCTCACCCACTGGCTGATAGGGTATTATGTGTGTACACATGCTTATTGTAAAGAAACAATAAAAGCCCAAAAGAGTGTATGACTCTAAATGATTTTTAAAACTTTTTTAATAACGTTTACGAGTTCTTAGAAAGAAGACGTATTCACCGATGGAATAAGAAATAAAACGAATTGCTGCAATACATTTCCAAACCAACAAGAATGAAGCTGTCTACATGATAAGATGCCGTTGTCTGGATAATCTGCGTGAATTAAAGAATGGATTTTCACAGTAATACACAAAGGAAAGTTGTGTTTCAAATAATCCCCATGTGTATTACCATTAAATTCCTTGATTAGAGCAGAATCTATATATTTCTCTTGGTAACTACAAAACTACAATCACTCTACTCAGAGACCAATCAGTCTGAGACTATGTTGGGTTCTTAACGATCACTACATCATTCACCTTAATGTCATCATGAAAATCGGGCTGATATAAATCGTGCTTTAATTCTATCAATGCTATACAGTATTCCGCATACTACAAAGTCTTAAATCTATGCAAAATGAGAAGCTTTGTTTGAGCCAAATTCTTCAAAAGGTCACACAGAAGAAAAGGTGCTTCCTCCAAGAAACACTTACACATGAAACCAACCTTGTTTCACACCCTGCCCTCGTGGGGAGGCCGCAAATAAATTACAAATGTCACTATTGCAATTCCTTTAATTACTAAGAGACATCTTATTTATCTGCTTGCGTGATCATTGTTAAAGGGCACTCATCGTCATGTGACCTTCTCTCATTCGAGATGATGGGCTTCTAATGAGAAGTTGTCAATTCGGAGATAATTGCATTAATATAGTCGATGTTTAAGTCAGGTCTCTTTTTCTTGTTCAAGTCGTAAACATAATTATTACTTGATAGCAAACAAAAAATATGTCCTCACTCTTTGGTAGCTCTAACAACGGCTGCCTAATCAGCAGTTGTATAATATCGCAGGTAGATGTACGTACAATGTCACACATGGAAAGGGACCCTACAGTTATCGCTTATGTCCTTTCCAAAAGCCACATCCCTCATAGTCTGGATGTGTGAGTTAATTGGAACAACACAAGCACCCACTTTTCCCTCCTCACTCTATCTAAAACCAACATGACAATACAAAGAAAAAGAAACAAACATAAACGTCTTCGTCTTCGCCCTTGAGGCTAGTATTTACAAATATCCGATGACTTAGAACACACATCAATGACGTAGAAACCTTTCTCCTTGTAAACTTCCTGGATATCCAGGCCGAAGAGTTCATGCTCGGAACAGACTACCCTTGACTAGAATCAGATGACCAAGCATACATGTGCTTTAGATTAACCTTACAGCACAGCGTTAGTTATTTATATTTCTTATATCGTTCATCTTTAACCCAGGACTGTACTCTGCTTAACTTTGTGTCTGAAAGCATAGATACAGCACTCTCATCTGACTCGAATAACCAAATACATGTATTTGGGGATTTTAATGCACATCACCGTTACTGACTTGGATTCCCCAGCTATACAGACACACCTGGTGACTCCATATACAGTTTCTCCATAGCACACTTCCACTTCATAGACTGTCACTTTCCCGACTCGTGTCCTTGATTGTGTGGACCAGCAAGCCTGTATTACGAATGATCATAGTCCGCTCTGAAACGCTGATGTTCTTGTGGTAATGATTGATATCATTCTAAAATCTCGTCCCAAAGTTGATAAGCCGTTGATTTAAACGGCGAGATACTACGAACAGGCTGATTAGGAATCCATCAAAGATTACATCAGTGACGCCCTATGGAGTGGAACTTTTTCTCTCCCTGCTGATCAGTGCACAAATCAGGTATCCGAATGGCTAAAAGCAGGCATTTAAGCAAGAAGTGGCCATGCAAACATTTACAGCAAGCCCCATTCTCTACAATGGTTCACCTCGAAATGTGCAGTTGCTATTGTTCAGAGACAGCAGGCATTCCGACAATTCGGCCACCATAATTCGACTACGAATAGACAGAAATTTATAACGTCAAGAAAAAATTGTAAAGCTGTGATAGGGTAAGTAAAGAGAAGGTATACAGAGATGTTCAGAAAACGCATTCAGTCACAGTAAGTAGGTACTCGTTAATTCTGGAAAATCTTCAATAGTGTAGTGAACAATGCACAATCAATAATTCCCCCGCTATCAAACCACAATGATGTCATCGGCACGGCAATTGATAAGGCTGAACTACATTCCCATCGTTTCGCCTAAAACTCCACTTTGGACACCTCAAACAACTCCCTTCAAAAATTCCCACTGCAGACTGAAGCCACCATTGATGACCTAGTCATCACTCTATCTACTGTCAGAGACATCATAAATAACATTGACACCTCCAAAGCATGTGGGCCTGATCTTATACCAGGAATAGTAATACACTATCTTCTGCTGAACTAGCGCCTGTCCTTTCTAAACTCTACAACAAATGCCTTGCCTAATCTTGGTTCCCTGATAGCTGGAAAATTGCATCTGCGGTGCCAGTCTTCAAGAATTATTACGATAGAATTGACCCTCAGAATTATCGCCCAATTGTTTTACAAGTACTTCAATGGAATGTGCTCCGACGTAAATAAATTCAAATAACCCGCCAATCAGCTAAATCCCATATATTCACTGTGTAAGTCTCGAAATGCCAGAGAGCCTTATACTCCAATAGCTTATTTCTCGTGCTGCCGATCTTTGGAACGCCCTCCCTGCTTTTTGTTTCCCCGATTGTAACGACATGCAGAAATTTAAAACTAATGTCAACAGGCATCTTTCTGCACAATTCCCAATTTATGATGACTCCCAAACTTTCACCCTAATTCTCATTAGCCTCATACGTCTACAGTGGAAGCATGACTTGTTTGAGGTGTACTATGTAAAAAAAGAACATTGGATTAGTAGGCACTGAATTGCATGAAGGCGTGGGATGCAAGTTTTTTTAAAATCCTCTTTAAAAGTTGTTAAAGTACTGCTAACGTTCGTTGTCTCAGAAGCTGCAAAGTTATTGATAGCAAAATATGTGTATCTAATTACAAAGGACACACTTCAATAAAGGAAACAGTGATGTTCGCAATAAATGTGTTTCAATTGAGTTTTGTTCTTATGTATCGACCCTCAATTAGACAAAACACTAAAATCAGCAGTTTCTGTCAACCAATCATAATGTAAAAATATAATCTAATATAATATTGTGTTCAGTATAAAAAAGTCCAACACATCGTTTCTCTTCCTCGTTGTTCTAGTATTTATCTTTTATACCTGACGCACGTGGGTAGTTCCCTAAAGGCTAATCTCGACCTCTGACCAAAGGTCCTCGACAAACGCAACGAGAGACTATCACAAACTACCTAACACAGTTCCAGCAGTATATACACTGCTACTTGCACACTCTCGCACACGAATCAGTACTCTCACTAATAAAACAGGAAAGTTACTATACACATACGCATGCCTATTCTATTTACGCACACTTTACGTGTAAATAGAATAGGTAAAAGGCACCAGCCGAAACAAACACGTGTACTAAATTTCAATTGACACGAAACACAACTTTCACGTTGTAGACTTTGAACTCTTATTCTGAACTAACTCTTTAGCTTTGATTGTCTTAACAGGATTTCAATACAAACTAATTATTTTGTGTGGTTTTATTTTGTCATTATTTCCTGCAACAAATTCCTTGTTTATTTAAAAAAATAAATCGGAGGTTATTTCTACAAAACGTAGGAAACAAATGTGTTATCTATTGGCGAGTTTATGGCTCATATATGTGTGAATGCTTCGATATTCATCCTATTCAGTTATTAACTTATTCCCTACAAATCTATGTATGTTTCTCTCTCGAAGTTTTTTCATGTAATATTGTGACGTCATTTACGCATGCTCGATTAAAATAATTGACAACGTTTACATTTTAATAAGCGTGTTTGTTTGTTGATTTTTAACGACTGTTCACCTATTATAACATCATTTCAGGTCAGTTAAATCAGTATATCTTTTCATTTTAAAGAAGAAACGTCGTTCCTAGAAAGAAAAAAAGACAAACATGTTAAACATATGTATTGCTCGCCCATCCCTGGAGACGGACAAACATTCGGCTAGAAATAATCGTTGTTATCATCTCTTCTTATCGCGTCTGTCTCATCTGTTATTTCGTTATCTTCATCATCATCTCCCTTTTCTTCTCTATGGCATGATTATCCCTCATACAAAAATCAGCTGTTATTTTTTTCACGTAACAAAGATTACATTCTTATATTCTATATAATCACGTTGACAACCCGGATCTGATTAAATCAAGCGAGGAAGAAAACGGTCAAGATTTAAATACCACAAACAAATTTGGTTACGGGTATTTACAAACGTTATTTAGTTCGGAACTGGGTAAACATTTTTATTTATATTTATATGCGAACCTAATCTGCAACTCGCAAGTATATTTTTTTTCATATTTTCAGCACCAAATCTTAGGCTGTTCACATGTAATCGGCTTGAAACTAGAACCTAGTTTTTCTTTTTAGGTAAATTAGCATCGGCGCAAGGCTAGAATAATACTATTATTCACACACGGGCAGCGTCCATACACGGGTTCTGCTAGTTTAAATACCATAAATATATTAAGAAAATATTTGCCAACTTTGATGTTCTTGAAATAATTTACGACGTCGAACGTAACCGTTACCAAATGTCATAGTGTCGAATACATTTGGTTCCACGGCACCAATTTCATTATGAATGCTGGCATCATCTAACTCCAGAGACGTCCAGCCGAGTGACTAAACCTACAAGGATGTCGTATCCAGTCTCGGAGACGTCCATATTGGAAGACTGACCCGTCCGGGCACTGCTCGCCTTTTTTTCTTGCAACGCCGACAGAACCCCTACCTCTCCTTGTATACTTTTATGGTGCAATAACCCGTTACTTGTTCTTTACACTTTTAACCCCTGTGTATGTTTTTGAGCGGCATTGGCGTATTTGTCTTGTGTCTCTAATTCAAAAATCGATCACCATCATCGACCCCTGCAACAACGTTGCCAAGTGTCATAATGTCAGCAGCAGCAGCCAAAAAAAAACATCATTCATAATTAAGGCGACATAATAAGAATGCGTAAGATGTTTTCGTAACATCTGGATCATGATGGTGATTGATTGAATAACCCTAAGATGTTTTCGTAACATCTGGATCATGATGGTGATTGATTGGATAATTTATGGGGCAACGTTAATTATTACTGTTCGCAACGCAAGAAATGCAATATGTTCGACCTTCATCGAAACTATTATTCATGAGTGATTAATTAATGTTATTTTGTTAAAATACGTAAGACGTATTTATTCATATCTGGAGAATAACATTGATTGATTAAAGAATTGGGTAAAGTCTTAAGTAATTTTACAAGATACACTTGATTACAAGTGATCAAAAGGTGGCCGTGGGGCAGTGGATACCAACGTTGACTGACAACCATTACGTTCCTAGTTCGAATCATGTGCTTTTCTAACCAACTAGAAAAACACTCGTGTAGGGTAAAATTAATTTCCTGAACAGAACAGTTTTGCACCACTTTTATGTCCCCTTACGATGATTGCAATCAGGACAGAATGATAATAAATCTTATGTCTAGAATTTTCATTCTAATTTTGATCAAAATCCATTACATTAATTTTGATCCAAGAAAATGTTTAAAAATTAAGGCTAAAGCTTAAAAAGTCTTAATAAAATATTGAAATTCAGTAAATCTTGCTTAATTTCTGGATAAAATTCAATGCACATCTGATATATTTGAATCTTCAACTTCTGTTAAAACACTTTTAATGATCAATGTTGGCAACCTTCATGTGGTCTTTCCTGTATGTACTTTACTCTAGAAAGAAACTGAGGAAACCAATGCTAAAATAGAATCGAGTCAGTCAACAGTGGTAGCCATGCTGATTCATACTATTATTTGCTTCTTTTAGACTAATGTAATGCATCTCTTTACTTAACAATACATAGCACTAATAAGAAAATTGAATAGAAAAAGCTGATTTAAAAACAACTATGATAAAAATATTAAAATAAATTTGATACCAAGTAAAATTATTATTTATCTTCATTAAGAAAATTAATTTAATTCATTAAAACGACGAAGCGGATAATTACCGCATGTTCCAAGGGCACGTAACAAATGATCGCGTTATAATAATATTCAATAAATGAAAAAAACACGGGAAACTTATGTCAACAACAGAATCGAACCGGTCAAAAAGTGTTCGATGCTGATCGATATGAATTTACCTTTGATTTTATCAATATGTGTCTCTCCTTACTTTACAAGGTTATAGCACTAATATCATAGTTGAATGATAAATCTGATAGAAAACTATAATAAAAATATTAAATTGATTAAACTTAAACAAAGAGGCAAAATGTCTTTAAAAAACATGTGTTAGATGCAGATATTTTTTATTAAAATCAATTTTTTTATCTTGACTTTTTAACAAATAATTTCGCTTGATATAACAAGCCTCGTCAGAGCTTTAGACAAATAAAATATATTAATCTTTTTATTTCGTGTTTTGCCTCTTTCTTTAAGTTTACTATTTTAAAGATGCTTAAAAAATGAACTTTCCCAAATGTATACCTACCAGCGACCATGCGCGATTTAAGTTCAAATTTAAAAGAGACATTAACACCGTTAAGTCCACACAACATCGGACGTCACTTCTACAAGACCAAGTAGAATTGTTACGAAAAAAATAAAGTTAGTACCTTTTATCTGTCTAAAGCTCTGACGAGGCTTGTTATATCAAGCGAAATTATTAGATAAAAGATACAAGATTTAAAAAAAAATTTTGTTTTGATTTTTGATTTTTATTTTAATAAAAAATATCTGCATTTAACACATGTTTTTTGAAGGCATTTTGCCTCTTTCTTTAAGTTTGAAATTTTAAAGATGCTTAAAAAATCAACTTTCCCAAATTTATATTAAATTAATTATATTTATAAGACTAAGCGCGATACCAAGTGAATTTAGTATTTTACTCTGAACTCCTTAAACCCTACGAAGCGGTAGAATTACTGCATGTTCGATTTTTTATCATTGTTATAATCTTGTGCGAACGCACGTGAAGATTTCTATCTAATAATATTATATCGAGTGAAATAAAAGAAGACATTGGTATATTGTCCCCTTACCGGATGCTATATAAAGGTCTTAATGCATTAATATTTGTTTCATGAAACACATAATTAATATGAAACAAGATGCATATGTATTTGTAAAACACGAGTGTGTGTGTGTCAACTATGTTTTTATTTCGTAGCTTCTTACAGGCAAAGTAGCACCGGTCGGAAATACCTGATGTAAGGCTGTCAGTTTCTGAAGAAAGGTTAAATGTGGTAGAGGTATTTATATGTATTGTTCATATCGTGCAGGTGGGACAATTCTTCTGCCAGAACGTGTAGTGTATGGATGCTTTCAGTTCCTGTCTGGGGGTAAACTTTCAGGTTAATGGCTTGCTAGTAGTTTTCTTGAAGACATTATATTCTCATGACTGTATTCTGGTTGGATATGTATGCATTCTTTTGTTTTAAGCAGGTGCTGGCGATTAAGTCTGACTTTGGTACTTTTCTCAGTCACTACTCGGTATGAACGTGTGTATTTGAGTTTAACAAACAGTTTTCCTTTTATTTTCTATTTGTTGTCTTAAAGGACGCGTACCGAGTCTCCAGAAGGTATGTAGCAGTCACCAATATGTCTAGAATTTTCATTCTAATTTTGATCAAAATCCATTACATTAATTTTGATCCAAGAAAATGTTTAAAAATTAAGGCTAAAGCTTAAAAAGTCTTAATAAGATATTGAAATTCAGTAAATCTTGATTAATTTCTGGATCAAATTCAATGCACATCTGATATATTTGAATCTTCAACTTCTGTTTATATAATTTTCCCTAAAAACAATTTTAATTATCAATGTTGGCAACCTTCATGTGGTCTTTCCTGTATGTACTTTATTCTAGAAAGAAACTGAGGAAACCAATGCTAAAATAGAATCGAGTCAGTCAACAGTGGTAGCCATGCTGATTCATACTATTATTTGCTTCTTTTAAACTAATGTAATGCATCTCTTTACTTAACAATACATAGCACTAATAAGATAATTGAATAGAAAAAGCTGATTTAAAAACAACTATGATAAAAATATTAAAATAAATTTGATACCAAGTAAAATTATTATTTATCTTCATTACGAAAATTAATTTAATTCATTAAAACGACGAAGCGGATAATTACCGCATGTTCCAAGGGCACGTAACAAATGATCGCGTTATAATAATATTCAATAAATTTAAAAAACGCGGGAAACTTATGTCAACAACAGAATCGAACCGGTCAAAAAGTGTTCCATGCTGATCGATATGAATTTACCTTTGATTTTATCAATATGTGTCTCTCCTTACTTTACAATGTTATAGCACTAATAGCATAGTTGAATTATAAATCTGATGTAAAACTATAATAAAAATATTAAATTGATTAAACTTAAACAAAGAAGCAAAATGCCTTTAAAAAACATGTGTTAGATGCAGATATTTTTATTTAACTCACATTTTTTTCATCTTCACTTTTTTTATCAAATAATTACGCTTTATATAACAAGCCTCGTCAGAGCTTTAGACAAATAAAAGATATTAATCTTTTTTTCGTGTTTTGCCTCTTTCTTTAAGTTTAATATTTTAAAGATGCTTAAAAAAATGAACTTTCCCAAATGTATACCTACCAGCGACCATGCGCGATTTAAGTTCAAATTTAAAAGAGACATTAACACCGTTAAGTCCACACATTATCGGACGTCACTTCTACAAGACCAAGTAGGATTGTTACGAAAAAAAAAGTTCATACCTTTTATCTGTCTAAAGCTCTGACGAGGCTTGTTATATCAAGCGAAATTATTAGATAAAAGATACAAGATTTTAAAAAAAAATTGTTTTGATTTTTCATTTTGATTTTGATTTTAATAAAAAAAATATCTGCATCTAACACATGTTTTTTTGAAGGCATTTTGCCTCATTCTTTAAGTTTAAAAATTTAAAGATGCTTAAAAAATGAACTTTCCCAAATTAATATTAAATTAATTATGTTTATAAGACTAAGCGCGATACCAAGTGAATTTTGTATTTACACTGAACTCCTTAAACCTACGAAGCGGTAAAATTGCTGCATGTTCGATTTTTTTATCATTGTTATAATCCTGTGCGAACGCACGTGAAGATTTCTATCTAATAATATTATATCGAGTGAAATAAAAGAAGACATTGGTATATTGTCCCCTTACCGGATGCAAGATAAAGGTCTTAATGCATTAATATTTGTTTCATGAAACACATAATTAATATGAAACAAGATGCATATGTATTTGCAAAACACGAGTGTGTGTGTGTCAACTATGTTTTTATCTCGTAGCTTCTTACAGGAGAAGTAGCACCGGTCGGAAATACCTGGTGTCAGGCTGTCAGTTTCTGAAGAAAGGTTAAATGTGGTAGAGGTATTTATATGTATTGTTCGTATCGTGCAGGTGGAACAATTCTTCTACCAGAACGTGTAGTGTATGGATGCTTTCAGTTCCTGGGTGGGGGTAAACTTTCAGGTTAATGGCTAGCTGGTAGTTTTCTTGAGGACATTGTATTCTCATAACTGTATTCTGGTTGGATATGTATGCATTCTTTTGTTTTAAGCAGGTGCTGACGATTAAGTCTAACTTTGGTACTTTTCTCAGTCACTACTCGGTATGAACGTGGGTATTTGAGTTTAACAAACAGTTTTCCTTTTATTTTCTATTTGTTGTCTTAAAGGACGCGTACCGAGTCTCCAGAAGGTATGTAGCAGTCACCAATAGGGACTACTTTTGAATGCGTAATCACTGTCCCTGTGAGTTGGCTTGCCCAATCAAATCACAGGGCGCAGTAATATCGTTAGTTCCCTAAGGGACTACTTATGACCCCTTAGGGTTCGAGAAAAAAGATAAGACGACTTCCTGGCACCAGCTTGGACACATCGCAGAGAGCACCAGCGAGGAACGAGGAAACGCTCTCTCTCCCACCGCCGTCGCCACTTGACGACTAGTACCATCTTTACCTGAAGAAATCCACGGGCGGCCCTAAGAACTCTTATATTCTTCCTCTTCCTCAGACGGACACCGTCCCACTCTGTTTTACCTATAACAAACGGTATAGGTAACCATGAGTTAATAAAACCCCTTTTTGTTATAGTTACAGAAATACTTTTCGTTGTTCCGTTTCTTTACGAGAAGATAAAAGGATAACACCTTTCACCTCCACATCTTCACCTTACAGGTAGCCCGAGTAATTCGCGAGCTGGGCTGGTTAGTGGATCCTTTCGTTTGTTTTCATATCGATGGTTTATATGAGGCAGTATGGTGAAGAGTCTACGGTCCATCAATTCGGTGGCTTGTGGTGGTGCATCAGTAATTTGGGTTGTTCGTAGAGCAAACAGAGCTAAAGGAAGGTCTTGGAAACTACTCAATTCTTTTTTGAATGTGTGCTTGGCTGTTTGTATAGTACGTTCGATGAGACCATTAGATTGAGGGAATAGGGCACTTAACCAGTCCTGTGAAGTCCCAGTCTTGGGCAAATCTTTTGAAGGCGTCAGATGTGAATTATGGACCACCACCGCTCATTACTATCTGCAGAATACAACATATTGCAAAATTTCTTTTTAAATGATGAATAACGGAAGGGAGTGTGTGTCGAAGAACTTGGTGGTGTAGTCGACCACAATTACGTAAGACTTACGATACAAGTCAATTTTTGTTCATAGCGTTTCAGGGATTTCATGTGGTATCATGGGTTCCGGTTATTGCCTGTTGCGTTCGTCCAGGCATATACTGCAGTTGTTGGTCATGTCTTCGATTTCTGTCGTGACACCAGGCTAGTAAATGTGTTCTTTGACTAAACATTTGTCAATCTCCTGATGTCTAGAGTAGATGAGATTCCCGATCTCTCTACGTAGTTCATTGGAAACAATGATGCGTTTTCTTTTCAGCGGTTTTCTATCTTCTCTTACGTTATAGTATGGGTGTAAAGAACGTTCAACGTTGTTATTTGCAGGTCAGCCATTAAGGGTGTATTTTGTCAGAGTTGCAGTGTTTTTCAGTAGATATGGCTTGGCGGTATATACTCAGCTTCTTATCGCTCATGGGTAATTCTCCTTCGATTACGTGTACATGGGCTTCTATGTCGTCGGTATGCATACCAGGTAGACATTCATTGATGTAGGCTCTTGACAGTGTATTGGGAACCACCACTTCTTGACGCGGAACGTACTGAAGATCAAAGTTGTAGCGCTTCAACTCGAGCATTAAACGTTGTACCCGGGATGGACGCTTTGTAATTTCCCTTTGTAAGATCCATGGTAGAGGTTTACGGTCATTTTCAACTACTAAGTGATGTCCATAAACAAATTCATGGAATCCTTTGCAGCCAAAAATCACGCTTAGGGCTTTTCATTCTAGAAGACAGTATTTTTGTTCGGCTCGAATAGTGGCACGTGATGCATATGCTACCGGTTGCCAAACACTATCTCCCTTTTGTAAAAAGATGGTCCGTAAACATTGTTTGCTGGAGTCCGTTGAAATCTTGGTTGGTAGTGAGGGGTTGAAAATTTGAAGAATGGGTTGCTTAGGTATGTGGTTATTTAGGTCGTCTATAGCAATCCGCTGAGGCTGATCAAAAGACAATTCCACGTCGTTTTGAAGCAATATACGCAGTGGAGCTGTGGCTTCTGAGTACTTTGGTAGGAATTTGCAGAGGTAGTTTGTCATGCCGACGCAAACGCTGCAAGTCCTCCTTTTTCTTGGGATGAGGCATGTTTGCGATAGCTTTCATCTTAGAGGGGTCTGACTGGAGCCCATTTGGGGTTATTTTGTGCTACAGGTAAATGAGCTCCCTGGCAAAGAAAACACATTTGCTTTTATTAAGTTTTAGACCGTGCTGTCATATTCGATTGAAAACAAATCTAACTCGCTTGTGGTACTCTTCCAGTGTCGGTGCCTACACTATTATGTAATACTGCATGTTTCTGGCCCCGTCAATGTTTTCTATAACGCGGAAAACTTCTAT
The DNA here is from genome assembly GCA_963556195.1 of Sepiola atlantica. Taxonomy (NCBI): domain Eukaryota; kingdom Metazoa; phylum Mollusca; class Cephalopoda; order Sepiida; family Sepiolidae; genus Sepiola; species Sepiola atlantica. The sequence continues at coordinate 112,911,330 of OY744525.1, forward strand.
CTGAGATATTTCGCTGGCGTTGTGTATGCCATATGGGAGGCAAGTGAATTTCGAACGTCAAAAGAGAGTGCTAAATACCAGGAGTTTTGAGCTGCCCTAATCGACGGGGAGCTTCCAGAATCCATTGTTGGCATCAATTTTAGAGAAAAACTTTGCACCATGCACATCTAAAAAAAATCTCTTCCGCAGTTGGGATTCGGAACTGCTCTCTTTGTAGAGCCTTGTTGAGGTTGCATGGATCAACATATGCGCAAGGGCCATAACCACAAGTGAGTTTACCTATTCTGTAGGTTCGCTGACCGACTTGATGATTTCCATTTTAGTCATTCTATCAAATTGAGCTTTTAGTTTGTCTCGCAGTGCAAAAGGGAATTTTCCATGGAGGGTTTATCACAGGAGAGACAGAAGGGTCAATTGTTATGTGGTGGGGTTTCCGATGAGTCCTGCGTGCTCCAAAGCAGTATTTTTATTTTTTTATTTTTTTAGGAGAGCTGAAAGATTTCTATCAATCTGAAAGAAAACACGCTTAATCAAATTGAGTTTCTCGTAGGTGGTGGTACCTAGAACTGTTTGTGAGATTGTATCAGCAACGATGAACTTGATTGAGGCAGTGCCTTTTTGTAATTCATGGCGGCTGTGCATTTATTCATAACGGAACTGTGACGTTGAAGGCAGTGAGGCTGATAGATGTTGGACTGAGCTTTGGTCACTGGCGGAGCCTGTTGTGTTTTGCTTTGGGCAGTACATCGATTTCGACTCCAGTATCAAGTTTGAAATTAACACTGTATTAGTTGACGTCCAGGTTCACTGTCCACGGATTGGCTTGTCCGTCATGGTTGAGAGTGTTGCTTGAGGGTGAAGTTGATCCATGGTTGTGGAATAGTTGTACCTCGTGCTCAGGGTTTTCAGTGGTGATTCTGCTTAGAAAGATGTCAGATGGGTTTGGGATTTAATCCGAGTCTGTGGAGTATGCTTCTACTCAGCAGACTATCCTTCGGGCATAACAGCAGCTTATTTTGCGATTGCAGTTTGCGCATTGCTTGTGATATGATGGTCACTAACCACGTGGGTGTAAACCAATGCCAAATTTGCAAGAGTTGATCTGTCGTTGCCTTTCACGTATTGGGTCCCGTTTGGGTGACTTGCGGTCAAGGGAAATTTATGCCCGTTTGTGTGTGTGTGTGTGTGTATGTGTGATAGCTGTCACATCTGCATCATATCCCTATGTACTTGTTAGTACCTTTGCCTGGCTTCTCGTTTCTTGTGCTGCTTGACCGGCTTGGATTGATTGGTACATTGTGACGTCATGCTCTCTCAACAGGAGTTCCCTGGGACAGAGATAGTGTGTCCCAATAATGATACCGTCTTTGATTAAAGAATCTGTCAGGTCCCCAAATTCACAGTCTGTTGCACGTTGAGGAAGTACTGTGACACATTCATTGTACTTTTGTCCATTCGCTTGCTTTCTGGTGAGAAATTTGTGTCTTAGGATCGGCAGATTTTTCGGGGTTGCATCAAACTGCTGTATGACGTTATCGATGTCGAACTTATCTTCTACGGAATTGAACTTGAAGGTGGAGTAGATATATTCACCTTTCTGCCCTATGCATTTAAGCAAGACTGAGATCTGAACCTTTCCGGGCTTCGTGTAATATTCGGTGGCCATCATATAGAGATTTAGTTCCTCTTTCCAACGCTCCAAGCCTCATGTACGTTGTCTACACTGACATCGAGATGTTTTGGAGCTGAGAGATTGTCCATGATGCCTGTGGATAGGTGCAGCTCTGCCGAAGTTTGAATAACGAGAATGCTTTGAGAATTCGAACCAAAGCAATCTAAACAAATGCAGGAGAAAGATAAGAAAGAGATCGTAATAAAACAGAACCAATTTAAGAAAGGAGACTTCATTAGTTTTTAAAAAATAACGTTAATCGACCCGCTTCTGACGTCACGTTATAATCCCGTGCGAACGCACGTGGAGATTTCTATCTGATATTATCTAGAGTGATTAAAAAGGGAGATATTGCTATTCTGTCCGCTTTCCGATTGTTAGATATTAATAGTTGTTTCAGGAAATACATAATAAAAAGGAGACAAGATGCGTATGAATTGGCAACACAAGAGTGTGTGTCTTATGTGTTTTTATTTCTTAGTTTCTTACACGCAAATTAGCACCGGTCAGAAATACCCGGTGCCAAACTGTAAGTTCATATACTATTATAACAATTATTACAAAAACGCTGTATATACACATCTTTTTTTTAAGTATCCATTCTGTCTATCAATATACAATTAAAATGTTAGGGTGTTTTCATTTGTTAGACTTTGTTCGTACTCTGATAGAAACATATTATTGGTTGACAAAAATTGAATAAGCAGAGTACACATTAATAGGGAAGAAATATAAAAGCTTCAATACATAATAAAATAAAATCGTTCATACCTAATTAAAAAATGTTCAATACGAAATAAAATAAGATCTTAAATACACAATAAAATAAAATCGTGAATACCTAATAAAAAAATCTTCAATACGAAATAACATAAAATCTTAAATACCTAATTTAAAAAATCCTTCAAACGAAATAAAATGAAATCTTAAATACATGATAAAATAAAATCTTGAATACCTAATAAAATCAAATATATAATACGAAATAAAATAAAATCTTCAATACATAATAAAATAAAAATTTGAATACCTAATAAAAAAATCTTCAATACGAAATCAAATAAAATCTTTAATACATAATAAAATAAAATCTTGAATACCTAATTAAAAACATCTTCAATACGACATCAAATGAAATTTTCAATACATAATAAAATAAAATGTTGAATACCTAATAAAAGAAAATTTTGAATACCTAATAAAATAAAATCTTTAATACGAAATAAAATAAAATCTTAAATATATAATAAAATAAAATCTTGAATACCTAATAAAATAAAATCTTTAACACGAAATAAAATCAAATCTTGAATACCTAATAAAATAAAATCTTGAATACGAAATCAAATAAAATCTTAAATACATAATAAAATAAAATCTAGAATACGAAATAAAATAAAATCTTAAATAAATAATAAAATAAAAACGATGAATCCCTAATTAAGGAAATCATGAATAAATAATAAAATAAAATCTTGAATACTTAATTAAATATAATGTTGACTATCTAATAAGATAACTCTTGACTATCTTATAAAATGAAATCTTCCATAGATAATAAAATCTCCAATCACTAATGAAATAACATTTTAATACTTTAAAAAAATAATCTTCAATACGTAATAAAATAAAATTTCTAATATAATTAAGCATTCAATGCCTAATAAGATAAAATAAAACTGCTAATAACTAATGAAATAAAATCTTCAATACCTAATAAGATAGAACCGTTAGAACCTAATGAAATAACATCTTCAATGTATAATAAGATAAAACCGTTTAAACCTAATTAAGAAACGGAAAATGTCAGACATGGGGTACCAAATGTTCAGCATGTGGACGAAAAATCAATGGGCAAAGGTATGCATCAATGAAAGGATTCCCGAGTCAAAATAGAACATCCGGGATCCCATGGCAAGCACCAGCGCAAGTACTGGGTACGGTGTCTACTCTGTAAATACCCGTCAGAGAGACAACGACAGCACTCTTCTAATTGTTCCAGGAATTGTCCTTCGATGCGATTACGCCAAAGAGTGACACTCGGACCGAAGCCTTCGCAGACCTTCGCATAAAGTTTCCCAATCGACCAGGACCACAAACTAAGAGTGACGGTTGACACGGAAGCCGAAGGAAATACCCAAGGACGTTTCTTAAGATGTTTCCGGAGCGACAGTCAGTCCCCCTGTGCGACTCAGTGAACACACAGTACTTACTGCGTACAACGGTTCCAGCATCACTCATCATGGATCCGTGCAGATGCAATTTGCCTACAAGAGAGTCTGGGAAACCCTAACATTCTTTGTGATGACATCAAACGGACCTATTATTATAGGATTACCTTCTCTCAGAGACCTTGGCTTGGTAACACTGCACTGTGACATCCAAAACATCCCCAGCACGGATAGGCTCAGCCAAGGAGGTAGTGAATGCGTTCCCTTATCAGTTTGAGAGTATAGGCAACTTTTCATATCACATTGTCCTGACGTCAGACAGCTATCCCGTAATCCATGCACCCGGAAATGTGCCATCCACATGAGATATGAGATCCAAGTCGATCTAGAGGATGTGGCATCATACAAAAACTAGCGAGCCAACAGAATGGGTCAACAGCCTAGTGCATGTTCGCAAAGCCAATCGAAAACTTCGCCTCTTCCTAGATCAAAAAGGTCTCAATAGCGCGAACACAATGGAAGAGCATGCCCATAAGCTCTCCGATTCCAAGTATTTCTCGAAACTGGACGCCAAAAATGGTTACTGGCCTGTCAAGATAGACACGGAATCTCAGCTACTGACTATTTTCAACTCAACGTTTGGGAGATTTTACTTCTAGCGAATGCCCTTTGACCTAGTGATGTCACAATATGTCTTCATACAGAGAATGGATATGATACATGAAAAATTATCTGGCACTATCGGACAAGTCGACAACGTCATCATCTATGGCAAAACCAAAGATGAATGCTTACACAACCTAATGAATTAGCACGAAGTGAAGAACTTGTTTTCAGTAGCGAAAAATGTGCAGTCCACCAAAAGCGGATATCACTTCTTTGGAGCTATGCATGACGAAAACGGAATAATTCCTGATCCCCGCAAAGTGGATGAAATCAAGGAGTTTCCCAGTACAACGAAGGTAACTGACATACAAAAGGTATTGGGCATCATCACCTACATGGCACTTTTCATCCCACATCTGTCAGATCTCACAGCATCCCTGAGAGATCTACTAAAGGATGATGCCGAGTACAAGTGGATTCCAAATCATCAATGGTCTCTTCAGCAAATCAAAGACGTAATAGGCAAATAAATGCTTCGAACCTACTTGGACCCAATGAAATAGACTGTGATCCAAGTAGATGCATTAATTGAAAGCCTCGGCGCAGCTCTTCTTTTGCATCACAAATTCAAACAGAAACTGAACAACGGTATTCTCACATCGAACGTGAGCTATTGGCAGTCGTGTTTGGATGTGAGCGCTTCAGGACGTAGCTCTACGGATGGTCATTCCAGATCGAAAGCAATAACAAACAACTGGAGATGATCAACCCGAAGAACCTGACAGCAGCATATCTTCATCTCCAACAGATGCTACGGCGCATACATGGTTATGACTTTACAATCGTTTATCGCCGTCGCAAGGAAATGACTCTAGCTGACGGTTTTTCAAGACTACTCAACAAGAAAGGCAGGAAAGCAATCAACCTTGACCTCAGCGTTGACTTTGTACATTTCTCAGCAGAGAAATTGTCACAAGTACGTTAGGCAACACATGCTGATGTAACCCTATGCGTGGTCCTGCGAGGCTGTCCTGATACGGTCAGGTAGATTGGAGAAAAGAATGCAACCCTACCGGCTTTATCGGGACGAGCTGGCCATCTAAAATGGAATCTTAACCAAGGCAATCGGATTATAATACCAAAGTCCATGCAGCACGAGATACTACACAAGATCCACTATGCACATCAAGGTATCAAAAAGTGTAAACTGAAAATAAAACGTCGCGTATTCTGATATAATATAAACAAAGACATATAGAGAGATCACCAACAATGTTATATATGCCTGGAAAACCAGAAATCGCAGAATGCATAATCCCTGATGCCACACGAGATCCCCGTGAGACCATGGCAGATAGTGGCTACAGACCTGTTCCACCTCAATTGATCTGACTATATGTTGATAGTTGACTACTACTCCAAATATCTATTTGTCAGAAAATAAAACAACTTCTCTAGCCAAGAGGTCATAGATCTGACCAGACACATTTCCGGGCAACATAAGACCCCGGAAAGAGTCACCAGTGATAATGGCACATATTTCAGCTCCGCTCTCTTTAAGCAATTGGCTAGGAAATGGGGCTTGGAGCATCGCACATCATAACCCAGATACCCGCAATCGAATGGCTTATCTGGGCACTGTGCACAGGCAATACAATCTGCCATGGAGTAAGCAACTTCGAGTGGGTGTTACCTGGACATAGTGTTGTTATGCCTTCGAACAATGCCGCTAGACCATATAGTCCCGTCCACTGTCAGCTGCTGGACAACAAAAGGTTGGTTGGGGACCTACCAGTCAGATGTGCCAACCACACCCCACAAAGAGCGGACGTGACAATTCCCCTATACCGAAGGAACGCAGAACAATAGAAATACTATGACCGGCACACCAGAGATCTCCCCAAATGCAGGTGGGACAGCATGTTCGAATACTGGAGAAGAATTCTGGCAAATGGTCCTCTGCAGTTGTCACACAAGCAGGCTCGGAACCCAGATTCTACATGGTGAAACCCCCTTAAGAAAATAAATTCGCCAGAATCGACAACATTTTAAGGAAGACTAATCTCGTGACCCCTTGAGCTACCAGGCTTACCCGCGTGAGGCCCCGCACTGTTCCTTCAGAAGCCCCACTACACCCAGAGTAGAAGCAGGCTCCACACAAAGCCTTCTCATCATATGACTTAAAACACAGAGCACACACAAACAACATGATAAGCACATCCCACACACAACCACAACACATGACACAAATCAAAAGAGTAAAACCCCTCCTAACAACACATCTCGATTTGGCCACACAATCAGGCCACCCAAACGATTTAGTGAATGCATATTCAATCAATGTGACTCAACAATTATTTGTAAAAGTTGGATGTGATGTCATGACCCTTGTAACCTCCCCTACTAGAACTCTTCAAATCGTAGCGTAGTAAGATCCAAGATGTGTGTAGAAAATACCTTTAATATTTATTGAGACACCATACCTTTTTTTTCAATTATTCACATTCAACCACAACACATGACACAAATCCAGAGAGTAAAATCTTTCCTAACAACACATCTCGATTTGACCGCACAATCAGGCCACCCAAACGATGTAATGAATGCATATTCAATCAGTGTGATTCAACAATTATTTGTAAAAGTTGGATGTGATTCATGACACTAGTAGAACTCTTCGAATAAGGAGAATTAAGAAAGTGTCCCTTCCATTCTAGCAGTTCAATAAAGCGTGCACATCGTGGCGTATTTAAATCCATGATGTGTGTTGAATATGACTGTAATATGTATTGAGATACCATAACAGGCAATGACTAATCAACAAAACAGTGAGTTACACATTTCTCTATTTAATTGTTTTCCATTTGCATCACGTCACACCACAAAATACTTCAACTCGGATCCGGTTAAATTGAGTGTCTTATCAATCAAAGGTGGGAAAACATTTTTTTTTTCGTTTTAATTGTTGTTTTATTTCTAGCAGTTCAATAAAGCCTGCGCATCGTAGCGTAGTAAGATCCAAGATGTGTGTTGAAAATACCTTTAATATTTATTGAGACACCATACCTTTTTTTTCAATTATTAATTTCGTATTAGCTGAGAGTCTTGGGAGATTAAACGATTGATAGAAGCACAGCCGAATGAGTGTTTTATCAATCAATGACACGAATTACGTATTTTTCTGTTTAATGTGTTGTTTTGTTCTAACCGACACGTATCCTGGGCGTTAAACGAAGGTACAGAGAACACTGTCAAAGAAGGGGGAAAGTAAAAGTATTGAGAGCAGCTTAGTCGTACAGCGAGAAGAAGAGAAAAATCAGCCATTTTGAATAGTTGGCATAATAAAAGGGGGTGGACCTTGACAAAGTTCATCATGTTTTTTCCTTCTCTCGTTTTTCCTTTAACCGACATATGGTTTACCTCCCCCTCCCGAACGAAATTGATAGTGTAAAAGAAAGAAAGGTTTTATCGATTATAAAAACGTCGCCGAATTGACTGTATCAACACAAGTGAAGAATTTCGATCCGATCAACCAAGTCAATAAAGAGGCATATATTCTAAAGTAAGTAAAGGCTTTTTTATATAATTTTAATTCACTTTTACAATAGTGACGCAATCAAAATGTAATCCTGTTTTTTTTCTTTTTGTTCGAAAAATTTTTTTTTTAATTATATCCAGGAATTACTTTCTAATTCGATATTTTACAATAAATGACCACATTTACAACAATAATTGTACTTTCATCATATAATACTGTTTGCAAAGTATATTTAGAGTAATTTCTCTTGAACGATATTCAAGTTATCTTCCCTGAATTATTACTTGCAACAATAGAGAATATTCAATCCTTCTTCGTTTATCCATTTGATCATGGCATTCTCCTGCTGGTCGCGGCATTCCTATCAACAATGGTTCCCTGACAATACTAATAGAGCTGTATTTGATTTACAAAGTCGAGGCATCTTTCAAAAGGATTATCTTGACAATACTGTAGCAGCCATAAATTATATTTACTTTGTAATGCGTATTGGTTATAATTTACTCCGAATGCAATATTCTACATTTCTAAACTAAGCTAAGATCCTTGATATTTCGAAATGAGATAAATTCCTCAATGTATTTATCTAGTTTAAAAAATGTCACTGACGGACGGACAAAATCTCTATTTGTTACAAGTTCGTAGCAGTCATTGATTTACTTTGTAATGCGTATCTGTGTCTCTGTGAGCTGGTTTGGCCAATCAACTCGAATTGACATCATTAGTTCCCTAAGGGACTACTTGAACAACCTTGGGATATTCCATAGAATGATCAGACGCTACCCTGACACCAGCTAGTAAGTATCGCCTCAGCCTTTCTCCTACTTCCTCGCCCACTGGACGCTCACGGCGCCTACTATCTTCGCCTGAATATATTTTAACTTCTTCTTTCAGACACTCTTTTAAGTTTCTTTCTACCTATACAAAACGGTATAGGTAACCTCAAATAAACGAATAAACCCGTTTCATTTGTTGTTTTAAGAAAAGGTTTCGTTTGTTTCTTTTTAATTCAGTTCGTGTGTTAAATTAAGATAAGGGATAACAAATCCTCTATTCTTACAATACCTCCATTTTGATGGCGTTTCGGACATTTACTTATATTTGAAATAGGCATTTCTTTGATCCGTCACACACAAGTTGGAAATAGCGTTTTATTTGGTCTGCCCCACGTAATTTTGAAATAGCATTGATTTGGTCTGTCTCACTTAAATCTAAGTTAGCATCTGGCAAACTTAATTTCTGAAACAGCATGTTTTTGGTCTGTCACACTTAAATCTAAGTTAGCATCTGGCAAACTTAATTTCTGAAACAGCATGTTTTTTGGTCTGTCACACTTAAATCTAAGTTAGCATCTGGCAAACTTAATTTCTGAAACAGCATTTTTTAGGTCTGTCACACTCAAGTTTAAAAATGCATTTTCATTAGTCTATCATACTTTATTTTAAAATAGTATTTATTAGTCTGTCACCCGCAAGTTTGTAATCACATTTTATTTTGGTCTGTCACATTTTTGTATGAGCCTCTCTCTGTTTAAATCGAGAATATCTGTTTTCACTTGAAATATGTTAAAAACTGTTCTATTTTGAAAAAAGAAATTTTGTAATTGTTTCTTCATATTTTTACTGTTTCTTTTCGCCTTGCAGCAAACCTCCAAGACGCACAATGCTTAAAATCGCAATTTTTGCCGCATTCTTTGTTTTATCAGTGACTTCCGAACCATTTTGTAAGTGCAGATGATATTTCTTACGGAATCCGCTTTTTATAATCTTGAGTAGTCTACGCAATCGATAAATATTATCAGCACTATTTTATTAATATTTCTTAAACATAGAATGTAATTATATTAATCATAAAAAGTGTCTTAACACAATATTGGTTCATCAGATTGGGAGAAAATTGGATATAAAATGATGTTTAATTGGCGATTGAAGAATAAAACAAAATTCAACAAATTCAACAGAATAATAAAAAAACGATTGTTGGATTATATTTGTAAAAAAAGGGTTGTAATTTCAATTGCAATTAGTGTTGTTTGTAGCAGTTTCCTACAAGCCGTCATATTGTTTCAATATCAATGACTTCTTCGCTGCCCGCTGATTGGTTCAAGCAGTCTACTTCCTCCTTGGTTTGACCAATCAGTGGCCTTCTTTTAGGCGAATCTCGGATGACTAGCATAATTATATAAACACTAGACGGCCATCCGCCCCTCTATTTACTTATGTGGCACGAGGCGACACTTCGCTCTTTTTTCCTTCTTTGGCACTGCCAAACACACGCCCCACTCTCTGTGGACGCAATAGACATTTTCCCGGGCCTTTGGCCTGTGGTTCGAATTCGACAAGAATACAAAATGGCTACTACCTCAACACGTGGACTTGATATTACAGACACACTACTTGCATACACATAGGGACGCGTTCTGACACCATAGCCGGTGTACAAACATTCAATATCATGAACAATCCTCTTTTCCCCACTGGAGAAATATAATAACGGGAAATTCCTTTACTATTGCCTTCGTCCATACTTATGGACATACTAACCCATTTCTCTTTTGTTAACTTACGAAAGTACTAACGAGACGACCCAATGAAGTTGTTATTAAATGTTAGAATTAGAGTTTTTCACTTTTATCCAACAAGTTAAAAAACAACAAAGAATACATCGGAATTTGATTTAAAAATGACAATTTACAATTAATAATGTGATTCTAGAGTAAGTTACAACAATTAACGTATGGAAACTAAATGGATTGCAACAACGAAAATGGATTGAAACAATGAAATTTGAGAATAACATCACAGGTCAATAAATAATGGTGGAAATTAAGAAGTAAAAGTCCACTCAAGGGCAGAACAAATAAAATGGCCGACTAAACTAGGAGAATTTGAGGTCGAGTGGAAGAGACAGCCTACTTCAATAAAATTAGTCAATTACATGAAAAGCAACAGTAATAATCGTTGTTTCAGCTTTCTATCGTTTGTAACAAAAATAACAAGAATCATAACAGACCGACCGACGGACAGAGGCTTGTAGAGGGTGTGAGAGAGAGAGAAAGGGAAAAGGGAGTAAGAGAGAAAAATAGAGAGGGTGTAAGAGAGAGAAAGGGAAAAGTGAGTAAGAAAGAAAAATAGAGAGGGTGTGAGAGAGAGAGAAAGGGAAAAGCGAGTAAGAGAGAAAAATAGAGAGGGTGTGAGAGAGAGAAAAGGGAAAGCGAGTAAGAAAGAAAAATAGAGAGGGTGTGAGAGAGAGAAAGGGAAAACGAGTGAGAGAGAAAAATAGAGAGGGCGTGAGAGAGAGAAAGGGAAAAGCGAGTAAGAAAGAAAAATAGAGAGGGTGTGAGAGAGAGAAAGGGAAAAGCGAGTATAAGAGAGCAAAATAGAGATATGCATGTAAAATAAAACGTGTCAATTCAATCTTCACGTTTAATGATGAAGCTGACATTTCCACCTGATGCCTGACAGACCAACCGACTGACCGAAAACTTAGAGATAGGGGGGCGCATCTACAAGGGAGATAAATTGTTGATTACACCGTATAATATTGATTTAATTTGTTTTCAGACTGGACACATACGTCTGCAGGACGACACAACCCCTGTAATCCCAAGCCTTGTAAAAACGCTGTCAATTCAGTATGCCTGTAAGTAGAAAACACATGAAGCAAGACGAACAAATATGCTTTGCGGTACTTGCATTTGCCGCCAAAATGTACTGAAATCGTGAGATAATAGTGAATAAATCAGCCAATTTTTCTTTTAATTAACAGACAATTTATTTTTGTATTCAGTTCTATTTTCAAGAGTTGGGGTGGGGAATAATATATAATGGGTAAGAGTCAAATGGCTTTGAAACAGATGTATGTTATTAATTATTACGAAAGCAAACATTTCTTTAGTTATTATTACCATTAAAAATTTCTTAATAGCTTTCTTTGAATAATAATATCTTCAATTTTCATTTAAAAAGCAAATAGTTAGACTTTCTGACTAATTTGTGTGTTTTAGAACCAAAAGTGATTTGATATCTTTCTTTATCTTAAAAAATCTATTATCGAATATTACAATTGTAAACAGATTTTGTTACACATTCAAAATACAGTATTTTCAGCTTTTTTATTCGAGTTTTTAATTTATTAAATGTTTTTGCCAAATTTAGGAAAACTTTCTTCATTTCATTTTTCGTGGGAAGAAAATTTGACCCGGTATGTTTTTCAACTCCCAAGGTCTAGGCCAGATATTTTGCATTAATTTTAAGACAGTAAATTGATCTCTGAATTGTTTATTGACAATTTATTGATATTTTTTGACCAACTGATGAAAAATATGCTTTTTTTAAAATAGACTTCATTGTCTATTTTTCGTCCCAAATTGTACTATTGAAAAAAAAGATGGATGAATCGATTTGTTTGAAAGTACTTACGCGTTTCTGTGTGGTAAATAATGATATACATTATATAATATAGTTACGTTCGAAAAACAAACAAGTATTACACAACAGCACGACGATTAATGTAGACCTGGCTGTCTTCCCTCTTCCATAGAAATGTTTTCTTTAAAAAGAAAACAATCATTAATAATGTTTAAAAGTAAAACTTTATTTACTTAGAACAAATATAAATTCCCTTCCGAAATAAATAGACAAAATATCGGATCAAATTTTCCTCCCCTGAACAAATAGGTTGTTAATGTAATGAAAATAAAAATTGCTTTAAAATACTTCAAGGATTTTTCTATTTCTATTTTATACCTCAGGAAACAAAAATTTACGTATAATCCTATGCTTCATCCGACATGTTCTCCTATAACCGTTAGCACATCTCAAAATATTAGCGAGATTTTGTCAAATATTATCTTACGGTCTTACGCTTAAAGTGATTATTATTGTCGAGATCCTTTGACGCCCACTCCTATCCTTTGACTACTCATTGGCAGAATAGAACGATAATAAAAGAAGGCACATTTCATTATGGAGCGCTGAGAAGAGCCGCTCCTTTTTTATTTTTAGCTGGAGCGGCTCCTTTTTGAAAATGGGGAGCGTGAGAGGAGCCAGCTCCAATTTTGGGCGTAAGAGCAGAAGCTGGAGCAGCTCTAAAAAGTAGTGGAGCACGTAAAGCAGTGTATATATATATATATATATATATATATATATATATATATATATATATATATATATACAATTGTTGTTGATTATCACAAGAAACCTATGACTGGATATGCGTGTATATATGTATATGTATATATATGTATATATATATATATATAGATAGATATAAAGATATACATATATACATATATATCTATATATATATATATATATATATATATATATATATATATATATATATATATATATATATATACAATTGTTGTTGATTATCACAAGAAACCTATGACTGGATATGCGTGTATATATGTATATGTATATGTATATATATGTATATGTATATATATAGATAGATATAAAGATATACATATATACATATATATCTATATAAAGATATATATATATATATAGAATTATAAAAAGAAAAAACTATACACACATTAAGGTTGTACACATTATAACTTATTTCGACCCCTTAATTAGGTCTCCTCAGATGTATAAACAACCACGTCAAAAAAACAAAAAAATTTTTGTTTTTTTGACGTGGTTGTTTATACATCTGAGGAGACCTAATTAAGGGGTCGAAATAAGTTATAATGTGTACAACCTTAATGTGTGTATAGTTTTTTCTTTTTATAATTCTGTTTTTGCTCTGTTTAAATTACATTGAGCTCTGTTATTCAGATTCTCAACACAAAATATATATATATATATATATAAACAATTTTTTTTTTTTTTAATAAATATTAAATATTTAAGTACCTAGAGACATCGATGTTTCATGCTAACGCAATCTTCAGTCTAGGAACTAATTCCCGACGGTCGGTGGACGCGAACCCCGAACACAAATCGCCACTGATTCGTAGTCGGTGATCTTAACCAAAGGGCCATCGTCAATTAGTTAGTGAATATAGAGTAACTTTAACTGTAAATAGCGACACGTGGCCGCCATTTACCAGGCAGCTTAGAGTGATCTTACGAAACGGTGTTCGGATCTCGCATATAGCTATTAGTACTGCTTGTTATTAAAGCTACTCGAAAGTGCCCAGCCCTTGTATATATATATATGTAATATATATATATATATATGTAATATATATATATGTAAATATATATATATATATATATATATATATATATATATATATATATATATATATGTATAAAGATGAATGGAAGAAGAGAGATAAATATGTACGAATGACAAATCTATTTCAACTTCGATTGTTCAATGCAAAGTGTAATCGGTAAAACATGTTTACTATTCTTTCCTTAAGCCAAGGCTTTTCAAAGGTTAAAATCTTATCATTAAAGGAATTACACAGATAGAAAAGCCAAAATTCAAAATTTGAAAAGTATAAAGACATGGAGAGTAAGAGTTATATATATATATATATATATATATATATATATATATATATATATATATATATATATATATATATATATATATATAGTTCTTAAAGTACATATAAAAGAATGACCGGATAAGTGTATCTCCATTTCATTGATTGGGAGGAGGAAAACATAAGGTGTCTCATTCAATGTCTTGCAATTTTAGTATTATTTCATGTATACATATGTGTGTGTGTGTGTATGTGTAAAATTGAACATGAAACCCATGGAGCTAACATACACTAATTTGACCGAAATACTAAATGGAAATGGAATATTCAGAAAAATAGAGTATAAAAAGTCTTATCAAACAAAACACTCCGTGTTATTCAATATATATATATATATATATATATATATATATATATATATATATATATATATATACATATACAGTTAAAGTTATTCTGCATTTACTAATTAATTGACGATGGCCCTTTGGTTAAGATCACCGACTACGAATCAGTGGCGATTTGTGTTCGGGGTTCGCGCCCACCGACCATTGAAAATTAGTTCCTAGACTGAAGATTGCGTTAGCATGAAACATCGATGTCTCTAGGTATTTAAATATTTAATATTTATTTATTATTTATTATTGTATATATATATATATATATATATATATATATATATATATATATATGTAAATTATAACTAAAAGGTAAACTTTTAGAGAGTTGGACCTATTGTGAAATAAGGAAAGCTCAATATACTGGATAGAGCAAAAATATGGTACGTCAATGAAAATTAGTAAGACCTGCAAATTTTTTTTTCTCCAATTGCATTTTTTTCTCCAATTACGTTTTATCTAATTGCAATTCCCTGTATATACCTCATTCCTATTTACCCTCTCTTTACCCATTTGTTTAGGCTTCCTTTCAGTTTTAACATTTAATAATCTCCTTTTATACTTGTGTATATGCGTACCTTTAGTGGATACTCTGAGAATTCAGATGCATGTATTGATGCGAATGAGTATGTGAATAGTTGCCTTCTATGTATGAGTATATATATACATGTAGTTTTTCTGGAACAGCAGGTACATGTATGGATGCCACGCTTGTGTATATAAGCGGTTTTTTGCTGTGCATGTATGCTGGGGACGCTTGGGTGATTGTGGCTATTGTACATTTATGTGTATATATATATATATATATATATATATATGTGTCTGTGTGTGTGTGTATGTGTGTGCATGTGTGTGTGTATATATGCATATACGTATGTATATATATATGTATGTATGCATGTGCATATATATATAAATGTGTGTGTGTGTATGTATGTGTATGTATGTATGTGTGTGTGCATATGTATATATAAATGTGTGTGTGTGTGTGTGTATGTGTATATACATATGTGTTTGTCTGTATGTACTGGTTTTTTGTACGTACACATGTGTGTATATACGGCTTTGCTCGCGTGGCTTTTACATGTGCTTTATTAACAATGTATGCCAGATTACGGTGGATGTCCAGTGATGTAGTGAACAATAATCCACAGCCGCGAGTGAGTGAAGGCAGCATTGCAAATATATAACTATACACCCCCATATTTAAATCCCATTATCTATTCTTTAGGTTTCACTATTTATTACTACTTTTATTATTATTATTTTTATTATTACTTTTACTATTATTCATTAGCCTAAGGTGTTTTACATCTGCTTAATACCCCCATCTCCCTATTTTTAACTACCTACATTGTCGATTTATTCATAAATTGACAATTTGGTTCAAAACTCCTTAGCACCCCTTTAACATCTTAAAGAAATTTACTCAGACCTTAAGAATTATAATAAGACAGACAATCCAATTTCTTGTTAAAATATAAAATAAGGCTTAACTCTATTAGCGACACCAGTTTAATGCTCCTCCCCCATATACCCTTCCCCTTGCAAAATTAAACTAACCTTCCTTAGGAGACAGTTTTCTGTCTCTTATCTGTATTTAATCTACCTACATCTCCCCCTGGGAATATAACTTAACTGAGTTGACCAGCACTTGGCATTTTGTGTGTGGCCAATTTGAAATCTACTTTCCATCTCTCTTTCTGCCTAAATATCATTTTGATCTGAATCCCTTAGCCCCCCCCCCCTGCTTGTTAGATTACAATCTACTTCCGATCACTTTTCGCTTTTTCTCTCTCCTTTTCTCTCTCTTGTCTTTCTTTATTTATACAATTCCCAAATAATTTTGATACAGTACGACGATTCGTTGTTGACCCCATTGGAGCTTTTGCCTTGGAATACGCTTAACTGAAAACAGGAAGAATATTGTTTTCCTTGAAATGGCCGTTTTTATTTGATTCCTCTCCGTGGACAACAGACCTGAGTGAAATCGCCGTCGTTGGATTTTTATGCAGATTCCTCCGGATTTACCAATATTTCTTAGCCCTACGTTTTTTGGATTTCGTTATTGGTGATTCCCATGCCCGTTTGAACCTTTTGGAAACATTTTTTAAAGAAGTTTTTTGAATTTCTTTAATTTTTAATTTTTAATTTTAAAAGAAAACTTTTTCAAATTTGGAACTTTGACAGTCCTACCCTGTCAACTTAGCAATCATAATTTTTCCTCTGATGATAAGATTTTGATCTTTGAAAAGCCTGGTTTAAGGAAAGAAAGAGATGAAAAATAAATGTTTTTATTAACTAAACTACTCCTTGTTTTGAACAACTGAAAATACCGATTTGCTTCCATTTGCAGGTCTTACTAATTTTCATTGACGTACCATATATATATATATATATGTATACATATACATTTATATATATATATATATATATATATATATATACCTATATAAGGTGTGTATGCGTGTGTGTGTGTATACATACATATATATGTGTGTGTGTGTATACATACACACCCACACATATATATATATATACATACATACATATATATATATATATATATATATATATATATATATATATATATATATATATATATATATATATATATATATATAAAGCTTTCGAAAATACAATTTAATATTTTCGGGTTCGATTAGTATGGAAGAAAATCGGTCTCTTATCAACTCATATATACTTATCAATATTAATCAGACATAATGATTTCAACAAGAGAGCTCAATTTATTTAGTAAATTGTAAGGATATGTGATTAACAAGCCTTAATACATTTTAGATATTAATTATTATGAACCTAATGGACCCTAATCAAGTCAAAATGGATGTTGAACATATAATCAATCTCAATTTCCGAGATTTCTCGCATTATCTTAATAGAGCCAAAGTTATGTTTGATCTTCATATAGGGCTTTGTTTGAAATTTGAATGTTATGCGTTAAGGCATCTCTTTAAGTTGCTCTGTCTGCCAGTCAGTAGATTCCACGGTCTGTCAAGATTAAATTGGAAATTGCATTTTAGCTGGTCTGTCACACTTCTATTTGAAATAGCATTTCTGTGGTCTCTCACTTCAGTTTTTAATAGCATTTTTGTTGGTCTGTCACATTTCTATTTGAAATAGCATTTCTGTGGTCTCTCACTTCTATTTGAAATAGCATTTTTGTTGGTCTGTCACACTTCTATTTGAAATAGCATTTCTGTGGTCTCTCACTTCAGTTTTAAATAGCATTTTGTTTGTCTGTCACACTGCAGTTGAAATAGCAGTTTGTTTAGTCTGTCAGGCTTTGATTTGAAATATCATTTCTGTGGTCTCTCAATTCAGTTTAAAATAGCATTTTTGTTGGTCTGTCACTTCAGTTTAAAATAGCATTTCTGTGGTCTGTCACTTCAGTTTTAAATAGCATTTTTGTTTGTCTGTCACACTGCAGTTGAAATAGCATTTTGGTTTTGATTTGAAATACAATTTTCGTGTGTCTGTCACGGTTCAATTTGAAATCGCATTCTCGTTAGTCTGTCACGCTTCGAATTGAAATTGCATACCTGATATTTCTTTTCTTTCTTTTCTCTAGAGTAACGACTTGCGATGGAGTCGAAAAAACGACTTGTTTCGCCAGGAGCGGTCGGGAAGAAACATGTCGATTCAGTAAGTAGACTAATATGTTCTGCCTTATCTCCTATTGTCTAAATAAATATTATATATTACAATTTGGTTATTCTGGCCGTGTCGAGTCTACAATGGCACAATTAAACCACAAGATCCGTGGATATTCCATAGGTTCGGAAAATAAAGAATATTCATTTATTCATGAGAATATCAATGGCAAACGTGTCTTTATTCGTCCCTCCCAGTTTGCCTGGATTTTCCCACTCTCACATCGCTCCCAATAAACAGCTTCCATTATCCCATTCCACTGCACCTTTCTTACCGTTCCCCTTTTATGTTCTTGATATCTTCCTTATCAACAACAATTATATCATTGGTAAGTTTTGTCTCACTATTTCTATATAGTTCTCTCTCTCTCCATCTCCATCTCTCTCTCTCTTTCTCTCTCTCTCTCTCTTTCTCTCTCTCTATCAACCCTTCTAATTAATTGCCAATTATAATCATGTCATTGCTAATCTCTGTATTTTCTTAGAAAACTTTCCATTATCGTTCAAAGACTTCTCAATAAAGACTACACTTATTGTTCATTATATTTGTAGAAAAAAGGTGGTAGATTGATTGATGACGGAAAATTCCAGGCAGCTTCAGAAACTAGAACACACCATACTAGGCCGACTTTCAACGCCAGAAACCATTATACAAACTGCAGAACTGGCAGGACGTCGAGACGAAAGAAACTCAGAGAAGCCAGTTATTAAATGAGTAACATTTTCTTCTTTATGCTTCCTGGAATAAAACTTATAAATTACAATTATTTCGTTTCTTGTAATTATGACTACATTTGTTTTGAATATTCTCCTCATTTATCAATCTACCGATATGTATGACTAAAACTACCCGGATGTTGTTATATTGCTGCCTGTTTGCTTGTTTGCCCCAATATACACGGAATGACGTGAGAAAAGAATGTCATCACGAAAGGATGACGCCATTTGTTTGAATTGCGGATAACCGGACACAGTGGATGACGTCACAAAATGGTTACATCATTATGTTATGACGTCATCCATTAAAACAGATGGAGCAAAATGGACACATGTCGTTAAATTGATAACGTCACAATGATAAATTCATCTATCTCATCACCGGCAAGAGTCTTTATGACGTAACAAATGTATGACGTCATAAATGTCATCAACTACAACTAGTCGACTACTTTGAGATATCATTTTATGACGTCATAAATGATAAAGTAGCAAAAGGATGACGTTATCCATTAAAGCGGAAATGGATGACCCTCAAATACGAGAGATAGAGAGAGAGAGAGAGAGAGAGAGAGAGAGAGAGAGAGAGAGAGGAAGGGAGGTCCTTTACCTAGATCAGCGGTAAGCAACATTTTGAATTTCATTGGACGACTAAATGTATAATTTTAAATCATCCGCTAAAACAGGTGGAAGACAAGATCCTTTTTGACGTCATACATAATTAACAAATAGAGCGCGGTATCTATTAAAACAAAATATGTGTACATCGACTATATATATATATATATATATATATATATATATATATATATTTATAAAATTTATAAATAAATATTAAATTGTTTATACCTATAAACGCTAGCGTTTCAAGCTTATTGCTCTCATCAGTGCAGGAAAGTGACAATTTCAGACGGTCGGGAGGCGCGAACCCGGTTCACAGAGTCAGCAGTCGTCATATCAACTCGGCCAACGGAAACTGTCACAAAATTAAGGGGAATTAAGATCTATATGTACCTAGAAGCGGGCACAGATAGAAGACTAGTCGAGAGTGTTCGACGAACGTATTCGATATATATCTTTCTATATACATACGTATATACACATAAATATATATATATATATATGTATGTATATATATACATACGTATATATACATGAATATAAATATATATATATATATACATGTATGTATATATATATATGTATGTATGTATATATACATATATAATATTAGACTAAAATATATATAATATATATATTTATATATATATATGTATATATATATATATGTATATATGTATATATATATACATATGTAATATTAGACTAAAAGTATACTTTTAGATAATTGAACCTCTATGATAAATATACGGGATAGAGAAATTATGTAGATAAATGTTGGAAGAGAGATTAAGATGTACGAATGACAAATATATTTCATCTTCGATTGTTCAGGTGTACATTATAAAAACATGTTTATTAGTATTTCCTTAAGCCAGGCTTTTCAAAGATTACAATCTTATCATCAGAGGAATTACATAGGTGGATAAGTTGGCAAGGGAATAGCCAAAATTCAAAATTTGTAAAATTTTAAAAACAATATGAAGTAATGGAAAGTAAAATTGTGTGCATTAAAAAAGGTTATCAAAATATAGAGTCTGTCTAGTTGGTAAAATTTCTGTTGGCAAATTATCCGGTGACGAAAGATTTAAAGAGGGAAAAAGAGATTTCTTGGAGACTGCGTCAGAAATGATCAAAATGTAGTAAATCCAACAGAATGATGTTCAGTTCAATTGTAGATAAAAAGCCCTTATTAGGTGTAAAGTTGGAGAATTATGACATTTTAAAAATACTTCCGTGGACCGTGAATGATAATAGTTTTCAAGGAATTAAGTTTGAAATATTGAAATATTTCATGTTGGCTGAATAACTGGTGAAAGGTGTTAGTTATTCCGATCAAACCTAAAGTATGAGAGATACTTTTCTGTTCAAAAACGAGTCCAGTAAAAGTGAGGGAGGAGTGTAAAAGTGGGGATGTGGAAGAAGAAGGTTTAGCCGAGGAAACTATAGCTGATGCTAGGAATGGGGTAGGAGAAGGAATTGTGTAGTTACAGCTCATCGCTTGTAAGCAACAATATAATATAATTACTGATAGTTTATTTGCCAGGATAGAATGGCATTAGTTATGAGTTGGAGTGGGTTTCTATAAACTAATACAGTAGCGTTTCTCTTTATCAGTAAACAGTTCGGGGGAAGGAGAATATCCCCGTATTTAAACGGATTCTTTAGACAAAATTATATATAATTCAGAAAGTTTAAAATGGTTCAAATTACGGGATTAGGGCTCAGACGGTTGGAAATCTGTAATTTACGTGTTTAAGATGTAATTATCCGGACTTTTACAGTATTTCAGAGTTTAATGTTTAAACAAATTATAGATTTCATAGTTAGTTACATATAAGGGGGGTGACTAATTAAGATATTGTAAGATATTACTGATGTTAGGGTTGGGAGCGACGTAAATATGTTTACATCAAGGGCGGTCTAGTATAAGGATTATTTGGTGAGATTGGTTTGATTATGAAACCGAAGTGATATTATGGGATCTATGAGAAAGGATTGTCGGTGGAGCGAAAGGACCATAGAGTCAATGGGAGATAATAGAACCAATGGATAAGTACGTAAGAGAGGTTAGCTAATAATTGAAATGGGGGATAGGAATAAGAGTGTTGAAGTAGAGGAGATGAAGGATTAGTGGATGGGTGAAGAGTAATGATAGTTCTCACTTTTTGTAAAGGAATATAGGTTTCTACAGTTATTAGGTGCGCATGGATAAATATGCTATGTTATTGGGATGATTAGTTGTAAAGTTGGGAAAGTGAAGAGTAAAACAGTTAACAAATAATAAAATTTACAAAATAGTCTAATGCTAGAGGGAGGTTGTTGGCTTGGAGGAGGGATGTCAGAAGGAGTAATGAAATTGATGCATTTAAATTTTAGTTTGTGCCCGCAATTTTAGATAATTGGTTATTAGAGTTAATACTTTTTGCTTTTAGTTGCTGTAGCCATCATAGTGTTTCTAATGTACATAGTTGGCAGAACGCGGATCCTGGAGTGTAGGATCTAGACTTTTTAATTTTGACAAATGTTGAGAGAAGGGAGTGTTATACAGTTACAGTTTTTGATTAAATTGAATAGAAAGGTACCAGTTGTATTGTTGTTATTGTGCTTGAATAAGAAGATATGGTTTGAGATTCGGGTCTTGATGGGGAAGGCACTAGCACCAATGTTAAGTGTGTAGTTTGTATGGGGTTGTTATGGTTGTATGTTGCTTATTTGTAGTATTGAGAGAGTTTGATTGGTAAGATCAAGGTTTTTGTTAGTTTGCGGGGTGTGTTGGTTAATGAGAGAAATGTTATTTAGACTGTTGTTTAGTACAGGGAGTTGAGGATATGGGGGCTATAGGATGAGGAGAGAATTTACATGCTGGTGTTAGTTCGTATGATAGCGTTTTGCGGAATTGTTTTACAGTACATGCGTATATTACGTCAGTTTGTAGGCAATTGCTTTTTAATGGGCATTGGCTGGATTTTTGGCAGTTACAATAATTAGTAGGGCGTATGATAGGTGATGGTTGCTGTGTAGATATTTTTTTTACATCGAATCTGAAAATAGGTTTCATGTTATCTAACAACCGTCAGTATGAATTATTTATCTGTATCGCCGGTAGATCGATTCGAATCTCGTTTCCAAATGACTCGAACTGAAGTAACTTACCACGATGCTGTCGTAACAATCATGTTTCAATTGATAGTGAAAGAGTCTTATTATTTTATTAATAAACTCAGTAGTGAGAAACAGAAAGTGGTCTTATCTTACGAAAGGGAGACAACCGTGTAACGTTTCTTAATTTGAATCCCAATTTGATTTCTTCCAAAATATTCGACATGAACGCAGCCTGATAATTATTTTACTGAATAAATACTACCTTTAGATTCCATCAAAATTAAGAATGTTTTTCAAGTTAAAAAATCTATTCAGTGACCTCTTGGCAACCTTATATATATATATATATATGTATTTGTAAGTATTATATCATGTTAGCGTATATTAATTTATGAGTCATCGGGACGTCATAGTCGTTAGAAAAGGGTCGTCTTTTAAGGGTAATTTTTAAAATAATGCACCGGCCACATTCTTTTCTCGCATCTACAAACTGCTAAACTCTATTTCGCCATTAATAATCTAAATTGTTCAGTGCCATCAATCATTCGTATGCAACAATAGACGACCCGTTACCTTTTAGGTAAAAGTTGGTACGTTGCATATGTTTCTTCTTTGTTTACTTCCTCTAATCCTTTACTCCCTTTCGATTATTTTATGCGTTCTCTTTATTTTCGTCATTTATTTACTTAAGCCATCCTCTTTATTGACTTCTATTACAATGCTTCTGCTGATACTACTTCACATATTTATGTGCTCAGAACAATTATCGCCTTATTCAGCATTTACCAACAAACATACGTTACTGCTGTTACTTTCCTTTTTCTTTTTCTTCTTTATGTACGTAAATTATTTTACTTATGTGATCCTTCATCTCACCGTTTCCTTCCTTGCTGCTGCTACACCTACTACTACTACTACTACTACTACTACTACTACTACTATTACTACTTATACTAATACCAATACTACTACTACCTTCTCTCTATTATCCTATCTGACAACTTGCTTTTATATTCGGCTTTTCTGTCACTATTTAAACATTCAAAGTTCAACCAACCAACTAAGAAAGCAAACAAGGAAGATTATCAACAGTTTAACACTAGACGAATATTACATAGTTAGAAATGAACAATGTATATCTCTCCATTTCTTTTACTTCTTTATTTATGTCATTGATTTATTTACGTAATGCTCGTATTCTCTTTCTCTTACAGTGATACTTGAACTATTACTCAGTCGGTTGCTTTCTTCTTACAACATCTTGTATCATTCGGCCTTTCCACCCACCATATAAAATACTCAATGTGAAGACAACTAATCAGCCAAGCTAGATCATCAGAGTTTTACCAATAGACCAGAATAGCTATGGTTTCATTTCTTTCTTCTCGGCCGCTTTTGGTTTCTCGCTCTTCTAAGGCATACACTCTATATATAAAGTTCAAAAAGTTACCATTCATCTTTTATAACGTCACTCATTTTCAAGTACTTATTCCCTCATGACGTCATCTCTCCTTGAGAGATTATTCTTTTCTATAATGTCATCCGGTGTAAGAGAGAGAGAGAGAGAGAGAGAGAGAGAGAGAGAGAGAGAGAGGGGAGGAGAGAATGAGATAATGATAGAGAGCGAAAGAGAGAGAGAACAGTCGGTAGGAGAGTTATATATCGAGAGAGAAATTTTCTAAAGAAAGATGTTACACACACTTATTTGCTACTTCTATTGTGTTGGCCAAGATCAAAGTGTAGTATCTGTTCCGATGGATACTACACCCCATTGACCGGTATTGTCTTGGCCTTGTGGGCTTGATTTACGCCGGTCTATGGGTCTGTCCTGTGCAGTTCTAGGAGGTCCACCCTCACAGGCTTTGCCTTCTCACCCTTTGAGAAGGGGTTAGTTTATTGCTAATCGCCTGAGGCGGCCCTACCGAGGAATACCGACGGGGCTGCCCAAGCATTTTTTGTAGACCAGAGTGCTCAACTTCTCGGGCGCTGGTTTTCAAATCCCACTTTCCCGACCTTGTGTCACTTCTTACCGATGTGGGCGGTAGATAAATTACTTGTGTTATATATTCCCCGGACAACGCTGGGTCACCCTGCTATATATTATAACATACGAATGCGTATGAGATCGATTGGCCGAATGATCGATGACAATTCACTTGATAACACGGATAATTATTCATGAGAACTATTGATGAATCGTTTTTTTTTCAACAATATTTCAAGGACGTTTTGTGGAATGGATTATGTGGTTAGATGCTTCATTTTTTATTAAACTATATATATATATTTGGTCTGTCAAGCTTAAGTTATTTAATATAATTATCTTTGGTCTGTCATCCTTCAATTATTTTAGCATTATTGTCTTTATTCTGTCACACTTTAAAAATATTGCTATATTTTGGTCTGTCACGTTTATTTTTTATAAATTATTATTGTCTTTGTTCTGTCACTATTCAGGTTCTTGGAACACCATTGCCTTTTTTCTTCCACAATTCAGTTTTTGTTATATTATTGTCTTTACTCTATCATAGTTCAGATTTAAGGAATATCATTGTCTTTGGTGTTTAATACTTCATTTTTAAAAAATACTATTGTCTTATCTGTCACGCTTAAGTTAAAAATATCCTTCTTACACGCAAATTATTCTGAGCTGAGAGATTGTCCATGATGCCTGTGGATTTAGTTCCTCCTTCCGACGCTTCCAAGCCTGATGTAGGTTGTCTACACTGACATTGAGATGTTTTGGAGCTGAGAGAGTGTCCATGAGTAATGTGGATAGGTGCAGCTCTGCCAAAGTTTGAATAACGAGAATGCTTTGAGAATTCGATCCAAAGCAATCTAAACAAATGCAGGAGTAAGATAAGAAAGAGATCGTAATAAAACAGCACCGATTCAAGAAAGGAGACTTGATTAGCTTAGAAAAAATTAGCGTTAATGACGGTGATGCAGCTATCGACCCGCTTCTGACGTCACGTTATAATCCCGTGCGAACGCACGTGGAGATTTCTATCTGATATTATCTAGACTCTAGATAATATCTAGTTCTTAACCTGTGGGGAATTCCCCACTGGTGGGGAATGGCGGAGTTGCCAAGTGGGGAATGACCGATCGGACTAAAGAACCACTGCTTCAAAATTTAATACATTACATCCAAATGTTGACTTACTTTGACCATGATAATATTGACCATTTGCTTGATTTCGCTGGTTGTGAAAGGCGACATATTAAATCGGCTTGTACATTTGCTTCCTGATTTGCGCTATTTCAAAGGTGGAACCGAACATTAAGGCACTTGTCAAGGCAAAACAAATGCAAAAGTCTCACTAACCTGTATGCGTCTAGTGCTAGTGTTACATTTTTTGTATGCTTTTTATAGGCAAAATATATTTAGAAAAACATAACGAATCCTTTTGTATGTATTTATTTCCATGTGATAACTGTGCTGGGAATGGAGACCTGGCTCACTAAATAGTGGGGAATTCGAGAAAAAAAGGTTAAGAACCACTGATCTGGAGTGATGAAAAAAAGAGGCATTGATATATTGTCCCCTTACCGGATGTTAGATAAAGGCCTTACTCTATTATTAGTTGTTTCAGGAAATATATAATAAAAACGAGACAAGATGCGTATGAATTGGCAAAACAAGAGTGTGTGTTTTATGTGTTTTATGTGTTTTTATTTCTTAGTTTCTTACAGGCAAATAAGCACCGGTCAGAAATACCCGGTGCCAGGCTGTAAGTTCCTATATTATTATAACCATTATTACAAAAATGCTGTATATAAACATCTTCTTAAAACATCCATTCTGTCAATCAAATAAAGCATTCATTACCTAATCAAATGAAGTTTTCTATTACGTAATAAAATAAAATCTGCAATACCTAATAAAATAAAATCTTCAATACGTAATCTAATAATGTTTTCAGTACGTAATCAAATAAAGTTTTCAATGTGTAATAAAATCAAATCTTTTATATGTAATATAATATAATATTCAATACCTTATGGCCGAGGTGGGAGTTATTAATGGCGGGAGATTCAAAAGAGAACAATGGATTTTGGATTTTAACCACAGTCGCGAAGGATGCCACAAATGGTTTTGCGATAATGAATCCCCCAACCATAGGTAGTGTTATAGATGCCTTTATAACGGCACGTCATCTCACTGTTAGATTCCACCATCGGACCACGTGGTGATTAAATAAAACAGTTTAAGACAACAAAGAGAAAGGAAGAAAATATTATTTAAACTTACCTTAAAGAAAGCGAAGGAATGATGAAGCTATACACATATACGAATAGGCCTTTTATAATGGTTAGTAAAAAAGGAAAAGAATAAAAAAAAGTTATTAAGACAACAATTTATTTATTTAATATTTAAAAGAGAGTGTAAATTCATAATTGGGGCGTATAATGCGATGCGTGTTGAAATGTCTTTTTGTGTGTAGAATGCAATGTGTGTTGAAGACATAAGAGTTCGTTGGGATTGAAAGATTACCAGATTGTAGAATGTTCATCAAATTGAAAGATAGATAGATTTCTTGAATAAAAAAGGGTTACCTTTCTCTTCCTCCCCCACACAGCTCGTTCGAGCTGGTGGGGGGGGGGGATCACCGAGAGTTCTTTGTGCGTTCTTCTCAGAACGCTGAGGGAAAAAGAAGATGAGGAAGGGAACACGTGTTCTTTTGTCGACTTCAAATCTTGCGTGGTCAAGCTGGCCGAAATCCTTCGGCCAACGTGATTCTGCGAGATTTCACGAGTTTCTCCACTTAGAGGCGAAGAAGGGTTAAACAAAGAAAGAAAGAAAAAGAGTAAGAGAGAGTACCTTAATTGTGGTGTTCACTACACAAGCTCCCCACCGAGTACGGAGTAGATGGATCCGTTGTAATTAGTCTTCCCTTTTTGTAGCAGCAAATAAACCGACTTAGGCATTTTATTGGTAATTCGTACAGGGGATAGCCTATGACAGAACTTTTAAAATTAGTTGTCGCCATTTTGCCATCCCTGCATAGAATCAATCCATTTTTGTTTGTTTATCCGAATGATGGCGTTTTGCCAATTGTATTAAAACTCTTTATATATATATATTACTACAATCTTTATCAGCGAGGATTTAGCGGTCATTCCGGGATGGATGAAGTTGAAGTTATATGGGTGTTCCAGCAAAATTAGCGTTCGCGGGCGAAATTTTAATTTTTGTGCACATTGGGATTTTCCGGGTATTGTTTGTAGTTTTAGCTTTCGGATATGTATTTTTCTGCTGGAACTTAGCGTTCACCCAGAGATTCTTGGGCTGAGGAAATATCAGGAGAAAGAAATGTCTCTAGACGAAGCTGGGTATTTTTAGGAAATAATTTCGAGGCCGCGTAGAAATTTGGTCGCTTTCATGCAAGTATTCTTAGGCTGATACAGGTTTTCTCAGGTTGTAGATTTCTTACACGAAGCTGTATTTGGCTTGGGAGATTCAACGCTTGGCACTTTATTAGCTTCCTTTGTTCCTCGACTGATAAGGCTATTATTATTTTTTTTGGTTGTCGGGTTGACGTCATTAATTTTTCATTAAAAAAATTTGTTTTTTTTTGTATTTGCCTATTGTAGCTCCATTTTTTTCAAAATGGCGTTTGGCGGGATTTTTCATTGTTCGGTATATTTGCGCCACGTGGGAAGATTTTTTTTTTGTAAAGGGATTCCTGTTTTTTTGTAAACCCATCTCTCCTTGTCTCGCGAAAAGCGCTTTTTTTTTTGTTCAGTGAAAAGATGTTTTTTTTGTTTGTTTCGTTAAAAATATTTTTGTGAAAGAAGTTTTTTTGTAAAAAGATTCTTGTTCTTTTCGCTAGAAATGATTTTTGTTTTTTAAGATTTTCTTTCCTTGCGTTGCCTCGTGAAAAGGATGTTTTTTTTTGTTGTTGAAAGGTGTTTTGTTTGTTTTATGAAAAGGATTTTTTTTTTGTTGAAAGAAATTTTGTTGTTTGTTTTATGAAAAGGATTGTTTGTTGTTGTTGAAAGAGATATTTTTTCTTGTGATGTGAGACGCTCATTTTATTTTTGTAATTATTTTTGTTGTTGTTTTGTTTAGTTCGTAGACTCGTATTTTCTTCGTATATGAATTTTTTGTTGTTGTTGTGAAACGCGCGTTTTTTTGTAATTTTTTTTTGTTTTACTTTCTGCCTTATTCTATTCTAAGTTTCCTTCGCTAAATAAGATTAATATTTAAATTTATTTGTTTGTCTTTAAGTTTAGAAATGGTTATCTTATTTTTTTTCTTTATTTATTTGTATCTTAAAATTTAATCAGAAGGACTTGTATTTATGTTATCGTAGAAGGATTTAGTTTGCGTGTACGTAGGCGGTTCCAATTATGGCCGAGGTGGGAGTCTTTGTTTAATGGCGGGAGATTCAAAAGAGAACAATGGATTTTGGATTTTAACCACAGTCGCGAAGGATGCCACAAATGGTTTTGCGATAATGAATCCCCCAACCATAGGTAGTGTGATAGATGCCTTTATAACGGCACGTCATCTCACTGTTTGATTCCACCATCGGACCACGTGGTGATTAAATAAAACAGTTTAAGACAACAAAGAGAAAGGAAGAAAATATTATTTAAACTTACCTTAAAGAAAGCGAAGGAATGATGAAGCTATACACATATACGAATAGGCCTTTTATAATGGTTAATAAAAAAGGAAAGGAATAACATTTTATTTTTATTAAGAAAACAATTTATTTATTTAATATTTAAAAGAGAGTGTAAATTCATAATTGGGCGTATAATGCGATGCGTGTTGAAATGTCTTTTTGTGTGTAGAATGCAATGTGTGTTGAAGACATAAGAGTTCGTTGGGATTGAAAGATTACCAGATTGTAGAATGTTCATCAAATTGAAAGATAGATAGATTTCTTGAATCGAAAAGGGTTACCTTTCTCTTCCTCCCCCACACAGCTCGTTCGAGCTGGTGGGAGTGGGGGGATCACCGAGAGTTCTTTGTGCGTTCTTCTCAGAACGCTGAGGGAAAAAGAAGATGAGGAAGGGAACACGTGTTCTTTTGTCGACTTCAAATCTTGCGTGGTCAAGCTGGCCGAAATCCTTCGGCCAACGTGATTCTTCGAGATTTCACGTGTTTCTTCACTTCAGAGGCGAAGAAGGGTTAAAGAAAGAAAGAAAGAAAGAAAGAAAGAGAGTAAGAGAGAGTACCTTAATTGTGATGTTCACCACAACCTAAATAGCCAATAAGTACTTTAATAAACTCTTTACTATCTAATAAAATAAAGTATTTCATCTAAATGAATACATGCGAAAGTTGGGATCATTTCCCGCCGGAACGGTGGAGTGAAAACCGTCTATTTCCCATTAATTCAACTCTTTTAATACACACACCATCTTATTTATATACCGTTCATATAAATGTCATATCTGATTCGCATGGTTAACTAACTTGTATGTTAGTTTGTGAAAGTTAATTTTATTAATTTCAACTATTATTTGGTATTGTTCATTAAGTCAATGATTTTTTTTAAATAGAACAAATGTTTGTTTTCGCAATATAGTTTTATTTTCTGGACACATATTTAGCATTTGTATTCAAACGTTTTCTAAAGCCGTTTAAATGTTCCAAACATCGGTCGCTCTCACGAAAAAGCGACAGACTCGATTTTCGTAAATTGCCAGTAAAAAGACACATTTGTTTCTTCTCTCCTTTACGATTTTAAAAGTTAAATAAATGTTTCGAAATTACCAACATTTGAATGTTTCGTGTTTGAAAAGTTTATTATTGAAAACTAGCAGGGCTACCCGATATTGTCTGGGGGAATAGTAATTTATTTTTATCAATAACAATTTATTTCCTACTGTTGTCACACGCGAGGTAAATCTTACTGTACAAACCGAAAACAACTAATCGAAGTGAAACTTACGCCGACGCCTCCCATACACCACCACAAACGATTAGAAAAACACACAAATGCGCGAGTAACATCTTAGTAAAGGAAGAAATACCCGAGTAAAGTAATAAAAACACGCGATATAAGTTTTACTTAAGAAAATAAACTAATGTCATCTCTGTATGTCTATTTGTCTGTCTGTCTGTTCTCTCTCTCTCTCTCTAACTCTCTTTCTGGCTATATAATTATCTCCCTCTCTCCTTTTCTCTTTCCCCTGTTAACGAGGCCGTATTATTATGTTATTGTTTTTTGTTTTTTTTATTATTGGTTGAAGCAATAGTTTCGTAAATACTAAAAGAGTAAATGAGATTCTGAGAACAGATACTACACTTTGAATTATTTATTTGCACAAAATTTAAAAAAATTATATCACGAAAAAATTAGGCACAAGGCGATGACATGTGTTGGGGGAAATGGGTCGTTGGTCATCCTTGGTCAACAGTTATAAAAATCTTACTCTTAACTAGAATAATCTCAGTCACCACTATACCACATTTACTCTTGGGGAAGCAGCCTACTTAAAAATATCTTCAAATTGTTTTAAAAAACTTTTTCATGAATACATTTATTTACAGAAATCTATTGAATTAAAATGGGGAGTGTGATTTTAGGGAAATGGCCAAGAAACTATGAACAATATGTGTTTATCACTAGGAATTTATAAATGTGTGACCCTCCCCCAAAACTGATTTAATCTATTATTGTATTATCTTTTAATGGGGATAAGTTACTGTAGTATCGGTTCTGTTATCATAGGACCGTCATCCCAGGAATTACCCCTTCCGTTTTAAACCCCCCAGGTCTAACATCTTCCTGTGATAAAGGTTTAATGTAGTATCTGTTCTTTTGTCATTAGACCATTTTCCCAGAGACTACATTCTTTATTTAAGGGGTGGACAGGTAGTAGTATAGTAACTTTTCTGTTGCCATGATACAATATTTAAAGGCATTACCCTCGGCTTTCATGGGGAAACTCTCCCGTGCATTAGCTCCTCTATTTTGAAAGGTGTATTGTAGTACATTTACTGTTGTCATGATACCATGATACCAAAAATTACCTCCTCCTTTGAGGATTAGTGTACTATATGGTCGTTAATACCTGCTCTTTTGGCGATGAGTTTTTGTAGTTATTTTGTGATATCACCTTCGAAGCCTAGCAAAAGTATGCGACCGAAGCGAGCATATATTTACAAGTGCGTAATAAAATCAGAGCTTCAATACTTAATAAAATAAAATCTTTAATACGTAATCAAATAAACTTTTCAATACTTTATAAAATAAAATTCTCAATACGTAATCAATTCACAGAGTAAGATGATGAGAGTATTCCCGAATTTTTAAAGCCACCCCTTAGGAGTCTATGGGACATATTTCATCAGGCGGGGGGGGGGGGCTTTTCAGTTATTTTTCATTATATTTTATAGTAATTTTTAAATTGCTGAGTCATATTGTAATTTAATTACGTAATACCTCAAGTTCATAAAACAATTTATCATTTTTAATGAAATTTATTTGTTAGCGGATAGCTAAGAAAGAACGATAACTCACGTTTAAAAACACAATTTAGGTTTTTAAAATAAGGTTAGAGAATATACATAACATATAAAAGTGTATTCTTATGTAAAATTAACAGAGTAAGATGATGAGAGTATTCCCGATTCTATAAACCAACCCCTTAGAGGTCCATGGGGCATATTTCATCGGGGGGGGGGGGATTTTCAGTTATTTTCCATTATATTTTATAGTAATTTGAAATTGCTGAGTGATATTTTAATTTAATTACGTAATACCTATAGTTCATAAAACAATTCATCATTTTTAATGAAATTTATTTGTTAGAGAATAGCTAAGGAACAACGATAACTCACGTTTAAAAACACAATTAAGGTTTTTAAAACAAGGTTAGAGAATATACATAACATATAAAAGTATTCTTATGTAAACTTCACAGAGTAAGATGATGAGAGTATTCCGAATCTATAACCCCACCCCTTAGGGGTCCATGGGGCATATTTCATCAGGGGGGGTCAGTTATTTTTCATTATATTTTATAGTAATTTAAAATTGCTGAGTCATATTGTAAGTTAATTACGTAATACCTCAAGTTAATAAAACAATGAAATTTATTTGTTACAGGATAGCTAAGGAAGAACGATAACTCACGTTTAAAAACACAATTTAGGTTTCTACAGACTAGGGACAATGGGTGCTTCTCCAGTATAGGGACCAGATGTGCTTCTACAATATAGGACCCAGCACCGAGGGTCCTTCTACAATATAGGACCCGGAGGCTTATGTAGAATAGGGACTATTGGTGATTCTGCAGTATAGGGTCCAGGGGCGCTTCTACAGTATAGGACCCAGCACCGGGGGTGCTTCTACAATATACGACCCGGAGGCTTCTGCAGTATGGTTCTTAGATATGACCGAGGCACCTCGGAATTTTTTTTTTGTTCTTTAACTGAAAATATTTCTATGTATGGAGAAGGGTAAAAAAAAATTTGGGGGGGGGGAGGATTTTTTTTTTTCATAAAAAATATTCATATGTATGTATACAGTATGCGCACCGGGATGGCGATAGATTCGTATATAGTATGAACACCGGGGCGGAGATAAGTACCTATATAGAAGGCGAAAACAGAGGTGGTACTTTTTATATAACTATGTCATACTATTGCCCTGGGAACCGTAGGATGAAATGGTGGCCAAGAAACAGCTTTCACAAAAGACAAGATGAGAAAGTAGCAGTGAAATCGGGCGACCAGGGAAAAGAAAAGTAGAAAGATAAAGAGACGGCTATAGAGAGAGGGAGAGAAATAGATGTTTCAATATAAAGATGTTACACACACGATTTTTCTTCAGTTAAATGTTTTTATCACCCTGAGCAACGCCGGGTAGCCCCGCTAGTACTTAATAAAATAAATTGTTCAATTCGTAATCAAATAAACTCTTCAATACTTAATCAAATCTTCGATACCTCAAAACAATAAAATATTCAATACCTAATAAAATGAAATAAAATCTTCAATACATAATAAGATAACATATTCGATAACTAATAAAATAAAATATTCAATACATAATAAAATTCACTTTTAAATACATAATTAAATATAATCTTGAATAACGAAATGTAATATAATTCCCAAACCTAATAAAATAGAATCCTCAATACCTATGAAATATAATCATCCATAGCTGATAAATATAAATCTTCCAAGACTGATAAAAAATTGAATATTTTTAAAAGATTGTTGAAGACCTCATGAAATAAAATCTCCAATGCCTAATAAAATCAAATCTGAAATACCTAATAAATATAACCTTCAATACATAAAAAATATAGAATACCTCATAAAATGAAATGTTAAATACCTAATAAAATGAAATTTCAATACTTAATAATATAAAATGTTAAATACCTAATTAAATAACATCTTCAATACATAATAAAATAAAATCTTTAGTTCATAATCAAATAAAATCGTTAATTCTTTATTAAATACAGTAGTAAATACTTGATTAAAAAACTCTTCAATACGTAATGAAATAACATATTTGATAATTCTATACAATTAAATGTTACATATCCAATCAAATATAATTGTATATGCCTTATTAATTGAAGTCTAGACTACGTAATAAAATAAAGTCTTCAATACGTAATAAAATAAAGTCTTCAATACCTAATAAAATAAAATATTTAATACTTAATAAAATAAAATTCTCAATACTTTATAAAGAAACTTTCAATTCATAATTAAATAAAATCTTCAGTACCTAAGCAAATTAAAAAAAAATATTTGCCATAGCTAACAAAATTAAATCTTCAATACCTAATAAAATAACATCTTGAATACCTAATAAAATAAAATTGTCAATATGTAATGAAATAAAAATTGTAATACTTAATAACAAACTGTTGAATACTTAATGAAAAAATTATTCGATGAATAATTATATTATATCTTCAGTACCCAATCAAATAAAATCGTTAATTTCTACACAAAAAGAAAACCAGGAAAGCAATCAACCTCGACCTCAGCGTTGACTTTGTACATTTCTCAGCAGAGAAATTGTCACAAGTACGTTAGGCAACAAATGCTGATGTCACCCTATGCGCGATCTTGCGAGGCTGTCTTGATACGGTCAGGTAGATTGGAAAAAGAATGCGAGTCTACCAGCCTTATCGGGACGAGCTCGCCATCTAACACGGAATCTTAACCAAAGCGATCGGATTATAATACCAAAGTCCATGCAGCACGAGATACTACACAAATATCCACTATCGGCATCAAGGGATCGAAGAGTGTAAACTGATAGTAAAACGTTGAGTATTCTGATATAATATAAATAAAGACATATAGCGAGATCTCTAACAATGTGTTATATGCCAGGAAAACCAGAAATCGCAGAATGCCTAATCTCTGATGCCACACGAGATTCCCGTGAGAGCATGGCAGATAGTGGCTACAGACATGTTCCACTTCAATGGATATGACTATTTGGTGATAGTTAACTACTACTCCAAATATCTATTTGTCAGAAAATAAAACAACTTCTCTAGCCAAAAGGTCGTAGATCTGACCAGACACATTTCTGTGAAACATAAGACCCCGGAAAGAGTCATCAGTGATAATGGCACACATTTCAGCTCTGCTCTCTTAAAGCAGTTTGCTAGGAAATTGGGCTTTGAGAATCGCACGTCATTACACAAATACCCGCAATCGAATGGCCTAGCTGGGTGCTGTGTACAGGCAATACAATCTGCCATAGAGAAAGCTACTTCAAGTGGGTGTTATCCGGACGTGATGTTGTTATGTCTTCGAACAATTCCGTGAGCTGCTATACAACAAAAGTTTGGTTGGGGACCTACCAGTCCGATGTGCCAACCACACCCCACAAAGAGAGGACGTGACAACTCGCCTATACCAAAGGCAAGCGGAACAATAGAAATACTATGACCAGCACACCAGAGATTCCCCCCCCCCCCCGAAAATACACGTGGGACAGCATGTTCGAATAATGGAGAAGAATTCTGACAAATGGTCCCTCGCAGTTGTCACACAAGCATGCCCGGCACCCAGATTCTACATGGTGAACCCCCCTTAAGAAAATAAATTCGCAGGAATCGACAACATTTTAAGGAAAACTCATCTCGGAACTCCATGAGCAACCAGGTTTACTCGCATAAGGAATCACATGGTACCCTCAGAAGCCCCACACCTGGAGAAAAAGCAGGCCCCACACACATCCTTCTCATCAGATGACTTAAAACACAGAGAACACACAAACAACATGATTAGCACATCCCACATTCAACCACAGCACATGACACAAATCCAGAGAGTAAAATCTTTCCTAACAACACATCTCGATTTGACCGCACAATCAGGCAACCCAGACGATGTAGTGAATGCATATTCAATCAGTGTAATTCAACAATTATTTGTAAAAGTTGGATGTGATTTATGACCCTAGTAGAACTCTTCAAATAAGGAGAATTAAGACAGTGTCCCTTCCATTATTGCGGTTCAATAACGCGTGCACATCGTGGCGTATTTAAATCCATGATGTGTGTTGAATATGCCTTTAATATGTATTGAGATACCATAACAGGCAATGACTAATCAACAAAACAGTGAGTTACACATTTCTCTATTTTATTGTTTTTCATTTGCATCACGTCACACCACTAAATACTTCAACTCAGATCTGATTAAATGGAGTGTCTTATCAATCAAAGGTGAGAAAAAAATTTTCGATTTAATTATTGTTTTGTAAAATTTCAACGATATAAGTCATCACTATCGCCTTGAGAAACGGACACCAATTCTCATCAAGCATCATTTGAACACGTTTCCTACATATGACTTCTCTTCCACTAAATAAATTTTTGTTATATTTACAACCGTTGTTCTTCGTATTTCTTCTAGGATAGTGACTGTTTTCTGTTGCAATTATTAATTCCGTATTAGCTGAGAGTCCTGGAAGGTGAAACGATTGGTAGAATTAAGACGTATCACCGTATTCACAGTAAAAATCGTTCACGAAAAATCTTCAATACCTAATAAAATCAAATCTTGGGTACCTAATAAAATATAGACTTGAATACATAAAAAAAAAGTCTTCAATGCGTAATTAAATAAAATCTTCAATACTTAATCAAACAAAATATTCAATACCTAATTTTTGAAAACCTTGCAATTTAGGTTTACTCAATAATATTTGATAAAGAAAAATGGATAAAATATCAGCAGAAAATGTGAGTTAATTGCCGCTGTAATGCGAGATGAAATAAGACAGTCTGATCCGTGGTCAATGTTTTTCTTTTCTCCAGGCAAGACTCCATCGACAAGGGCGATAACTCCGAAATGGTCCAAGGGAGATAATCGCGTTTTCTTTATTTGTCCTAACATCTCCCCGTTTTACCCTTTAACTTATCGAGCGCACATGGGGTCAACTTGGAGGTGCTTGACTCTAGTGCGACTGCGCTTTGACCAAGTCCTGGGAGGTCTTTGATAATTCTCATCTGAATTTGTCTGCATGAGAGGTGTTGGAGATGGCAGTTCAAATGTGTCCATTAACAAATCAAACGGAATGGTTGTTCTGTTGTCCACTAAGTTGCCTACAGAGTATCTGAGACGCAACTGGTTTTTGTGCCGTGCCCAGAACTGATTTCCGACTTGAACATCATACAGAAATTGTCCATTTATTTTGCGGATGATGCCTGGTACCCAGTTTGGCCGGCCAGGTCTGTAATTCCGAGCAAACACTGGTGTGCCAACTGAAAATGCTTTTGTTTGTTAGGGCTTGGTTGTTGCCTTTGTGACTGGGGACGTAAAACGTCCAGTGTGGTACGGAGTTTTCGTCCCATGAGTGCCTCTGCCGGTGATAGACCATTCTTCACAGCTTCATTTGGTGTTATTCTATAAGAAAGTAGGAAAGCATGTAGTATCTCCTCTGTTGTTCCCTCCCCTCTTGCTTTTAGTAGTGCTCTTTTGAATGTGTCTACAAATCTTTCGGCTTGTCCGTTGGATTGAGGATGGTTCGGTGGCGACCGCAGTGTGTTATGCTGAATGTAATCCTGGGTTGATGGCTGACGAGCACGCAACATTGTGCGCAAGTAGGGAGCCTGTTGTTGAGGCTGTGGCGGTCCATACCAATTGAGGTGGGGTTCTGGCTAGTACACCTCTGGTGGGTAGTTGACTCGGTGGTGAATTTGTGCTTGCTTCATGTAGGAGGTGGTTGGTCGAGGTCCTGCTGTGATAATTTTCTCTGTAGATGATGTTATTGAAGATGTTGGCAAATGGAAACA
The DNA here is from genome assembly GCA_963556195.1 of Sepiola atlantica. Lineage (NCBI taxonomy): Eukaryota > Metazoa > Mollusca > Cephalopoda > Sepiida > Sepiolidae > Sepiola > Sepiola atlantica. Next base: position 112,949,541 of record OY744525.1, read on the forward strand.
AGCTTCAATATCCATGTTTCTTCTTGCTGAGGTTGTCTTTACTGCTCTGAGGTGACGATCTGTACACTACCTTGGGGTTTAGAGAATCGCACATCATAACCCAGCTACCCGCAATCGAATGGCCTAGCTGGGCGCTGTGCACAGGCAATACAATCTGCCATTGAGAAAGCAACTTCAAGTGGGTGTTACCCGGACATGATGTTGTTATGCCTTCGAACAACTCCGCTAGACCATATAGTCCCGTCCCCTGTGAGCTGCTGTAAAATAAAAAGATTGGTTGGGAACCTACAAGTCAGATGTGCCAACCACACCCCACAAAGAGAGGACGTGACAACTCGCCTATACCAAAGGCAAGCGGAACAATAGAAATACTATGACCAGCACACCAGAGATCCCCCCCCCCCAAAAAAAAATACAGGTGGGACAGAATGTTCGAATACTGGAGAAGAATTCTGGCAAATGGTCCCTCGCAGTTGTCACACAAGCATGCCCGGCACCCAGATTCTACATAGTGAAACCCCCTTAAGAAGATAAATTCGCAGGAATCGACAACATTTGAAGGAAGACTCATCTCGGAACTAGTATGGATCGTTTGGTGTACACCAGCATTTATGCCATGTTGCTTAGATGAACGGCCATCGATGACAATCTGGATCTTTCGTTTTGTTAAGAAGGATTTAATTATATGAAATATTTGTCCAGTAATACCATATTAGTGCAGTTTTAGGAGAAGCCATTCATGCCAGACCTTGTCAAAGGCCTTGGATATATCAAGCGCTACCGCCCTAGCATCACCTGCTTTGTCCAGTGTATGATATATGCGTTCAGAAATGACCGTTAGGTTATCTGCGGTAGATCGTGATTGTCTAAATACGTATTGATTATCAGAAAGAAGTTTAGCATTAGCTAGGTGCCGGACTATAGCAAGATTGATTAATGATTCAAGATCTTAGCAAAGATCGGGAGTAGACTGATTGAACGGTAGATTAGAGGATCAGTTCTTTCTCCAGAATTATTGAAGACTGGTACCACAGAGGCAATTTTCCAACTATCAGGGAAACAAGATTCAGCAAGGCATTTGTTGTATAGTTTGGAGAGGACAGGGGCAAGCTCAGCAGATCATTTCTTTATTACCATTACTGGTAATAGATCAGGCTTTGGCGATGTCAATGTTTTTTATAATGACTTTGACCTGAGATGGGGTGATGACCAGGTTCTCAAGTATGACTTCAGTCCGCAATGGGAATTTGGGAAGGGGGTTGATTGCCGAGTTCAAAGTGGAGTTTAAGGCAAAATTTCAAGAAATCAGGAGTACCTAGTTTCTGTGACTGAATGCGTTTTTTATAATCTCTGTATACCTTCTCTTTCCTTCATCTATCACTACTTTGAAATCATTTCTTGCCTCTACAATTTTTTGTCTGTTCGCAGTTGTCTTATAACGGCTGAATTTTTGTAATGTCTTCTGCCTCTCAGTAATAGAAGCTGCACATTCTGAGGTGAACCATTTACGAGAGTGGGGTTTGATGAAGAATTTTCGCGTTGGAAAATAAGCTCCAATGCCTGCATTCGGTAAGCTCATTTTTACACTTATGAGCAGGGAGTGAGAAGTTTTCGCCCCATGGTGCGTCGCTGATGTGATTCCTGAGGGATTCAAAATCAGACTTCTCATAGGTTCTCGTCGTTTTGAGCAACGTCCCTTCAGCTTTTGGACGCGTTTTTAAAGTGATAAGTATCATTACCACAACGTGATCAGAGTTTCCGAGCAGGCTATGGGCATTTGCCACACAAGCATCGGGTAGTGAGGCCAAGAACAGGTCGAGAAGTGAGGCTTGCTGGTTCGCACGATCGGGAAGGCGGGTTGGAAAAGTGACAGTCTGTGAGATGTCGTGAGCTGAGAAGAAATTAAATGTAGAGTTCCCAGCTGCATCAGTAACGCTGGAAAATTTCGACCAGTCATGATGATGTGTATTAAAATCCCAAATACATGTATTTGGGCATTCGAGTCGAGTGAGCTATCTAAGCTTTCAGAGACAGAGTCAAGCAGGGTACAGTCCTGGGTCAAAGGAGAACGGTATAAGTAACTAACTCTGTGATGTAGCGTCAATCTAAAGCACATGTAGGCTTGGTCAAAATCATGTCAAAGTGGTGAGAGGGAATTGAGGATTGAAGGTTCGTTTCACTCAGAGCTAGGATATCCGGGGAGTTTGTCAAGAGAAAAGTTTCTAAGTCGTTAATGTTTGTTCTAAGTCCCCGGATATTTGTGAATGCGAGGCTCAAAGGCGGAGGCGAAGATGTTGATGTTTGGTTCCTGGTTTAGGTCTTTTTTATTTTTTAAATTCATGTTTGTTTTGAGTTAGAGTGGGGAGGGCAAAGTGGGTGCTTCTTTAGTGTCAATAAGCTCACGCAACCAGTCTATTATTCGTGACTTTGTTCATGGGGGTTGTGGCCTCGGGAAGGCCCACTGAGGATAACTGTAGGGTTCTTTCCATGCGCGACATGCCACATACAGTTAACCACGATATTATGCAACTGTTGATGGAGCAGCCGTTCTTAGCGCTACCTAAGAGTTTGGGCTCCTAACTACCAGTCGAAAACAGCAGCCAGACAAGCTGTCTGACCTGTACCCTCAACCTGTCAGAACAAGAGCGACCCAGACTAGTCATGTAGGACTTAGTGACAAAAAACCTCCCCAAAGTTGCTCGTCTAGAGAATAAGAGAGACGGCGTTCATTGCCCTAATCAAGAACACAAGGCAAAGCACTAGGTGTCTTTAGAGGTGTTCAGTGCTTGTACCTCTACGTCTGTCTAAAGACAGAGAAGGAGTGCGAAGGCCGGGCGATAGGTAGAGCCCATCTAATCCTTAAGCAATTATACGTTTGCGAACCGGATACTTTGTTCGAGATTGCAGCTCTAGGAAGGTTGTCGATCAAGACTACAGATACCTCCCTCCTCAACGGTTTACTGCCAAGACGTAAGTAGTTAGTAGCAAGGTTTTATTATCAGAGTTTTCCTTCTCTTAGGTGGATGACCTGACAATATCCACGGGTCAAACACTCCGAAAGAGGATAGCCTGCGCCCGTGTACAAGTCGGGTATTTCCGAGCTTCCGCAGGTTAAAAAAGTTAAAATGTTCATCCACACATATATATATATATATATATATATATATATATATATATATATATATATATATATATATATATATATATATATATATAAGTATGTATATAAAAAAATAATGTGAAAAAAAAGTTTATATTGTGTTATAACTTTTTATTATTTATTTTTTTATTTATTTATTTTGTGACGTGTAGGAATATAAATTGTTCTGTAAAGAAAAATAGTTTTTTCTTGTTGATGGTATGGAGAACAAAATTTTCGACTGATCCTTCAGTCTTCATCGGTGTTTGGGGTTTGCGTGTGTACGGTGGGAGGTTTTCCCAGGCAATGAGGGGGAAAGAGTAGAAAAATCATAAATTAATCATAAATTATATATATATATAGAAGAAGTTCACTGTACACTTAACAGAGGGAACAGAAACGTCAAGATATGTTTCCCTGTCACAAGTAAGTACAGAAAAGTAGTAGACAGCCAGCAGGGTAGCAACTGAGAAAAACAAGTTAGCTATTTATGCACTCAAAGCTACGGAGAAAAGGATTGAAATTGAAATGTTAAAATTAGATTTAAAAAACAAAGTAAATACAAGTAAAATTGGTAACATGGTTAGAAATGAGTGAAAATGTCAAGTACATTTAAGATAGTTAAAAGAACAAAAAACTCAACTGAAAACTTTAATTTTCAATGATTAATAAAATAAAATTTACAAACATAATACAATTAAATTTACAATACCTAATACAATTAAATCTACAATATCTAATACAATTAAATTTACAATACCTAATACAATTAAATCTACAATATCTAATACAATTAAATCTACAATATTTAATACAATTCAATCTACAACACTTAAAACAATTAAATTTACAATACGTAATACAATAGGACTAATCAACAAAACAGTGAGTTACACAGTTCTCTATTTTATTGTTTTATTTCATATACATCACGTCACACCACTGAATAATTCAACTCGAATCCGGTTGAATGAGTGTTTTATCAATAAATGACAAGAATTACGTATTTTTCCGTTTTATTTGTTGTGTTGTTCTAACTGACACGTATTCTGGGCCGTAAACGAAGGTACAGAGAACGCTGTCAAAGAAACGGGTGGAGCTTAACAAAGTTAAGCATTTTTTTCTTTCTCTCTTCTTTCTTTTAAACGACATATGTTTTAGCTCCCCCTCCTGAGCGAAATTGATAGTGTAAAAGAAAGAAAGGTTATATCGATTATAAAAACGTCGCCGAATTGACTGTATCAACACAAGTCAAGAATATCGATCCGATCAACCAAGTCAATAAAGAGGCATATATTTGAAAGTAAGTTAAGAATTTTCAAATATAGCCAGGAATTACTTTCTAATTCGATATTTTACAATAAAGGACCACATTTACACTAATAATTGTACTTTCATTATATAATACTGTCTGCAAAATATATTTAGAGTAATTTTTCTTGAACGATATTCAAGTTATCTTCCCTGAATTATGACTTGCAACAATAGAGAATATACCTTTAAATTTGAAATTATAAAGAAGAGTCACACGTCCGTATGGCAGGATTGGAAATCATTGCCTGCATTCCTATCAACAATGGTTCCCTGACTATACAAGCAGAGTTGTATTTGATTTACAACGCCGAGGCATCATTCAAAGTGATTATCTTGACAATACTGTAGCAGTCATGATTTAGATTTACTTTGTAACGCGTATCAGTGTCCCTGTGAGCTGGTTTGGCCAATCAGCTCGCAGGGCACATTGATATGATCAGTTCCCTAAGGGACTACTTGAACCACGTTGGGATATTCCATAGAATGATCAGACGCTACCCTGGCACCAGCTAGTAAGTATCGCCTCAGCCTCCCTTCTGCCTCCTCGCCCACTGGACGCTCACGGCGCCTGCTATCTTCGCATGAAGATATTTTAACTTCTTCCTCTTTCACACACTGTCTTAAGTTTCTTTCTTCCTATACCAAACGGTATAGGTAACCTCAAATATACGAATAAACCCGTTTCATTTGTTGTTTTAAGAAAAGGTTTCGTTTGTTTTTTAAAATTCATTTCGCGGGTTAAATAACGATAAGGGGATAACAAATCCTCTATTCTTACAATACCTCCATTTTGATGGAGTTTCGGACATTTACTTATATTTGAAATAGACATTTCTTTGGTCCGTCACACACAAGTTGGAAATAGCATTTTATTTGATCTGCCCCACGTAATTTTAAAATAGCATTTTCTTGGTCTGCCCCACTTAAATCTAAGTAAGCATCCGGCAAACTTAATTTCTGAAACACCCCATTTTTGGTCTGTCACGCTCAAATATGAAAATGCATTTTCATTAGTTTGTCACACTTTATTTTAAAATAGTATTTCTTTAGTCTGTCATTCGCAAGTTTGTAACCACATTTTATTTTGGTCTATCGAATTTTTATATGAGCTTCTCTCTGTTTCAATCGGAAATATCTGTTTTCGCTTGAAATATCTTTAAAACTGTTCTATTTTGAAAAAAAAAATTTGTAAATGGTTCTTTATTTTTTTACTTTTTCTATTGCCTTGCAGCAAACCTCCAAGACGCACGATGCTTAAAATCGCAATTCTTGCCGCATTCTTTGTTTTAACAGTGACTTCCAGTCCATATTGTAAGTGCAGATTATATTTTATACGGAATCCGCTTTTTATAATCTTGAGTAATCTACGCAATAGATTAATATTATCGGCACTATTTTATTAATATTTCTTAAACATGAAATGTACTTATATTTATCATAAAAAGGGTCCTAACAAAAGATTGGAAAAAAGGTTTATCAGATTGGGAGAAAATTGGATATAAAATGATGTTAAATTGGCGATGTAAGAATAAAACAAAATTCAACAAAAAATACAGAATAATAAGAAAACAATTGTTTGATTATATTTGTAAAAAAAAGGGTTGTAATTTAAATTGCAATTAGTGTTGTTTGTAGCAGTTTCCTACAAGCCGCCATATTGTTTAAATATCAATGACTTGTTAGCTGCCCGCTGATTGGATCAACAGTCTACTTCCTCCTTGGTTTGACCAATCAGTGGCCTTCTTTTAGGCGAATCTCGGAGGGCTAGCATAATTATATAAACACTAGACCGCCATCCGCCCCTCTCTTTTACATCTGTGACACTAGACGACACTTCTCTCTTTTTACTTCTTTGGCACTGCCAAGCACACGTCCCACTCTCTAGGAACGCAACAGACATTTTCCCGGGCTTTTGGCCTTGGGTTCGAATTCGGCAAGAATACAAAATGGCTACTGCCACAACACGTGGACATGATATTACAGACACACATACTTGCATACACATAAGGACGCGTCCTGATACCATAGACGGTGTACAAACATTCAATATCATTAACAATTCTCTTTTCCCCACTAAGGAATTATAATAACGGGAAATACCTTTACTTTTCCTTGTCCATACTTATAGACATATTTCCCCTTTGTTCACGTACTAAACAGGACGACTTAATAAAGTTGTTATTAAATGTTAGAATGAGAGTTTGTCACTTTTATCCAACAAGTTAAAAAACAATAAAGAATTTGATTTAAAAACGACAATTTACAATTAATAATATGATTCTAGAGAAAGTTACAATTAAATTATGGAAACAATTGATTCATTTGTTTTCAGACAAGCCGTGCCCGAATGGTGTACCAATGGTGATGTGTGCTGCTTCGCCTTGTAAAAGAGTTCGCAATCAAGTATGCGTGTAAGTAGAAAACACATGAAGCAAAACAAAAAAATATGCTTTGTGGAACTTGCATTTGCCGCCAAAATGTACTGAAATCGTAAGATACTGCCGGGGTAACTTGTGTATCCGATCACACAGATTTGATCCAGGCTTTATTTTTGTTTAATACAAGTACTTGGGTCAATTGTGTATGCCTCTGTATTAATGTATCCGTTTCTATGAAGGTATATGTTCACTGGAATGTTTGCATATCTATATGGTTTCCTCTGTTTGTGAATGGAGGTGTGAACATGTGTATATGAACGAATTTGTGTATACATTAAATTTTGTATATATGTGAATATGTATATATATATATATATATATATATATATATATATATATATATATATCATAATACAAAATGAAACTATAAAATAAGGTGCCATTCAAATTTTATTATAATTCTAAGTTCAAGCAAAGTATTCAGACGTCCTTAACTCATGAGTTTTCAAAGATACTTAGATACTTTGCTTGAACTTTGAATTATGATAAAATTTGAATGGCACCTTATTTGATAGTTTCATTTTGTATTATGATATTAATGCTCTATCCAGTATATTGAGCTTGATGATAGACTCCTATAACTACAACTATATATATATATATATATATATATATATATATATATATATATATATATATATATATATGACTTTACGGAGCTTCAAAAATGGGCGAGCTCCAGGAGCACGCCATTTTTTGCAGGAGCAAAGGAGAAGAGGACTCATTTTATATTCAGCGGGAGTGGGGCGTGAGCAACTTAATTTGGAACTACAGAGCGTGAAAAGAAAAGAAAGTCTCAGCTAAAATTTGAATTTTTACAAATGTTTCTCAATCTATCACCAAGAATGTTTCATTCCGCTTCTAACAGGTCATCAACCACTACCAGACGATCATTTTAAACCAAAATATGCTAAAAAAGTGATTTTTCCCCAATATGCCGAAATAAGGTAATTTGAGCACAACCGCCAAATAATTGAAATATTTTGAATTTTTCTTTTTCTATGACAAAGAGAATTCCATTCCCCTACTAACGAGCTCTTTTTAGTCAAGATATTGAATTTATTCCCATATTTGGCATTCTGGGCGCAATGTGCCCCCCCCTTTTTAGAAGAACCCCCCACACACTTTTATAACTGTCCTGCTGGCCCTGTAAGTATATCTCCATTTCATTGATTGGCAGAGGGCGGACCTTGAGTTTCTTATTTAATGTCTAGCAACGGAGGGTCATATAATATATATATATATATATATATATATATATATATTATTTCATGTATACACGTAAAATATTATTAGGTGCTGTAATATATTGCGTATATATTTTTAGTAGATTTTAGTAGTAAAGTATGAAACACACGTCTATATTTGTATGTGCATGTGTATATGTATATATATATATATATATATATATATATATATATATATATATATATATATATATATATTAGCAATACAAGATTAATTTATTTTTTATTTTTTTCTTACATTAATCCTATCGATTACGGAATAAAATTCCTTCTTCAAGGGTGACCAGTATTGAGTCATTTTTTTTTTATCAAAAAACAAGAATAAAGAAACTTATTTCTTTGTTAATTTGATAAACGTCTTTGATGGTACGACGTCCACGCCAAGCTGTTATGAAATGGCGGGTAGAATTCAAAAACCGGTGTCGAACGATCGATGCGTTGGCACGCTGTTGAGTAATGTTTGCGTTTTTCGTTCAAGTTTAAAGTATTGCATGGAAAGTTAATGAAATTGAAAAAAAGCCAAATTAGCAATACAAGATTAATTTTTTTTTTCTTACATTAATCCTATCGATTACGGAATAAAATTCCTTCTTCAAGGGTGACCAGTATTGAGTCATTTTTTTATTTTATTTTTTTATCAAAAAACAAGAATAAAGAAACTTATTTCTTTGTTAATTTGATAAACGTCTTTGATGGTACGACGTCCACGCCAAGCTGTTATGAAATGGCGGGTAGAATTCAAAAACCGGTGTCGAACGATCGATGCGTTGGCACGCTGTTGAGTAATGTTTGTGTTTTTCGTTCAAGTTTAAAGTATTGCATGGAAAGTTAATGAAATTGAAAAAAAGCCAAATTAGCAATACAAGATTAATTTATTTTTTATTTTTTTCTTACATTAATCCTATCGATTACGGAATAAAATTCCTTCTTCAGGGGTGACCAGTATTGAGTCATTTTTTTTTTTTATCAAAAAACAAGAATAAAGAAACTTATTTCTTTGTTAATTTGATAAACGTCTTTTAATCTTGTATTGCTAATTTGGCTTTTTTTCAATTTCATTAACTTTCCATGCAATACTTTAAACTTGAACGAAAAACACAAACATTATATATATATATATATATATATATATATATATATATATATATATATGTATATATATATATATATATATATATATATATATACATATTTAATGATATAGCTTTCGAATATACAATTTCCGAGATTTCTCCCATTATCTTATTAGAGCCAAAGTGATGTTTGATCTTCATATAGGGCTTTGTTTGAAATGTGAATGTTATGCGTCCAGGCATCTCTATAAGATGTTCTGTCTGCCAGTCAGTAGATTCGACGGTCTGTCAGGATTCAACTGGAAATCGTATTTTAGCTAGTCTGTCACACTTCAATTTTAAACAGCATTTTCCTTGGTCGGCCACGTTTTATTTGAAATATCATTTTCGTTGGTTTGACGTGCTTCAGTTTGAAATAGCAGTTGGTTTGGTCTATCAGGCTTTGATTTGAAATCGCCTTCTCGTTGGTCTGTCACGCTTCGAATTGTAATTGCATACCTGATATTTCTTTTCTTCCTTTTCTCTAGAGTAACGTTTTGCGGTGTATGCAAAGCCAATTGTTTCGGCCGCAACGGTCGGAAACAACCATGCAAATTCGGTAAGTAGACTTAATAGGTTCTCCTTTATCTCCTTTTACTTCATTGTATGAACATGACTTGTTAAACACGGCTCACACAACAGTCAGTGTCCCCCAAATATATCTACTTTCTACCGGAAATCAGATGCATCCGGTTTTCTCAGTTAGTCTATACGAAAAAAGTACTTCCTTCCTAATTCTCTATCTCAACCATTCCCCTCAGCCCCCGTCTATTAATGGCTAACTGTCCATGTCGTCGCTTTGTCTGTGTAGCACAATGGGTCTATTACTTTCATATTGTCATTTACTTCAGAGTCAATATTTTCGGTGGTCGCGGTTATGGGAGAGGGAGGCAGTCTACAATGGAACAAGTAAACCACAAGAGTCCTTGATATTCCATAGGTTCGGAAAATAAAGAATATTGATTTATTCATGAGAATATCAATGGCAAACGTGTCTTTATTCGTCCCTCCCAGTTTGCCTGGATGTTCCTACTCTCACATCGTTCCCAATAAACAGCTTCCATTATCCCATTCCACTGCACCTTTCTTACCGTTTCTCTTTTATGTTCTTGATATCTTCCTTATCAACAACGATTATATCATGGGTCAGTTTTGTCTCACTATTTCTCTATAGTTCACTCTCTCTCTCCATCTCTCTCTCTTTCTATCTCTCTCTGTCAACCCTTCAATTAATTGCCAATTATTATCATGTCCCTGCTAATCTCTGTATTTTCTTAGAAAACTTTCCATTATCGTTCAAAGACTTCTCAATAAAGACTACACTTATTGTTCATTATATTTGTAGTATGGAAAAGATCTGGCAGAAACTGGTAGAGTCGTCATCGTCGACATTGAAGGAAAATACCAGGCAGCTTTATAAACTAGAACACACCATATCAGGCCGATTTTCATCGCAAGAAACCATTATACAAACTGCAGAACTGGCAGGACGTCGAGACGAAAGAAACCTGGAGAAGCCAGTTATTAAATGAGTAACATTTTCTTCTTTATGTTTCCTGGAATAAAACTTATAAAAGAGAATTATTTCGTTTCTTGTAATTATGACTAAATTTGTTTTGAATATTCTCCTCACTTATCAATCTACCGATATGTATGACTAAAACTACCCGGATGTTGTTGTATTGCTGCCTGTTTGCTTGTTTGTCCCAATATACACGGAATGACGTGAGAAAAGAATGTCATCACGAAAGGATGACGCCATCCGTTTTAATTGCGGACAAAGTATATGACGTCACAAAATGGTTACATCATTATGTTATGACGTCATCCATTAAAACAGATGGGTTAAAATGGACTGATGTCGTTACATTGATAACGTCACAATGATAAATGCATCTCTCTCATCATCGGCAAGATTCTATATGAAGTAACAAATGTATGACGTCATGAATGTCATCAACTACAACTAGTCGAGTTCTTTGAGATATTATTTTATGACGTCATAAATGATAAAGTAGGTAAAGGATGACGTTATCCATTAAAGCGGAAATAGACGACAGAGAGAAAGGGAGAGAGAGAGAGAGAAATAGAGAGAGAGAGAGAGAGAGAGAGAGAGAGAGTGAAGAGGGAGGTCCTTTACCTAGATCAGCTGTAGGCAACATTTTGAATTTCATTTGACGATTAAATGTATAATTTTAAATCATCCGCTAAAACAGGTGGAAGACATCGATAAGTTCCATTTTTGACGTCATACATAATTATATATACCAAAATATGTGTACATCGACTATATATATATATATATATATATATATATATATATATATATATATATATATATATATATATATATATATAAGACTAAAGGTATACTTCTAGAGAATTGTAACCTATAGTGAAATGAGTTAAGCTTAATATACGGGATAGGGGAATTATAAAAATGAATGAAGGAAGGCGTACTCGATGAACACATGTTTATTTATCTTTCCTTAAGACAGGCTTTTCAAAGATGAAAATCCTATCATCAGAGGAATTATATAGATGGATAAGTTGGCAAGGGAATAGCAAAACTTAAACATTTGAAAAATTTAAGAAACAATATAAAGTAATGGAAAGTAGAAGTGTATGCATAAAAAGGTTATCGAAATATAGAGTTTGTCTAGTTGGGAAAATGTCTGTTGGCAAATTGTCCGGTGACGAAAGATTTAAAGATTGAAAAAGAGATTTCGTGGAGACTGCGTTAGCAATGATCAAAATGTATTCAATCCAACACAATGATGTTCAGTCCAATTGTAGATAAACCGCACTTATTAGGATGAAAGTTGGAGAATTATGACATATTAAAAATAATTATGTAAACCGCGAATGATAATAGTTTTCAAGGAATTAAGTTTGAAATATTTCAAGTAGGCCGAATTACTGGTGAAAGGTGTTAGTTATTCCGATACCTAAGGTATGATAGATAATTTTCTGTTCAAAAACGAGTCCAGTAACAGTGAGGGAGGAGTGTAGGAGAAAGTTTAGCCGAGGAAACTATAGCTGATGCTAGGAATATGGTAGGAGAATGGCTTGTTTAGTTACAGCTCATCGCTTGTAAGCAACAACATAATATAATTACTGCTAATTTATTTTCCAAGATGGAATGGCTTTAGTTATGAGTTGGAGTGGGGTTTCTTTAAACTAATACAGTAGTGTCTCTCGTTAATCACTAAACAGTTCGGGGGTATGAGAATATCCACGTATTTAAACGGATTCTTTAGACAAAATTATATAATTCAGAAAGTTTAAAAGGGTTCACATTAGGGAATTAGAGCTCAGACGGTTAGAAATCTGTAATTTACGTGTTTAAGATGTAATTATCCGGACATTTATAGTATTTGAGAGTTTAATGTTTAAAAAAATTATAGATTTCACAGTTAGCTAAATATTATGGGGCGTGACTAATTAAGATACTTTAAGATATTACTGATGTTAAGATTAGGACCAACTTTAATATGTTTACATCAAAGGAGTTCTAGTATAAGGATTATGTGGTGAGATTGGTTTGATTATGAAACCGAAGTGATAACATGGAGTATTGAAATTACAGATAGATTTAAATGAAACGAAATGGGCCATAATAGAAGTAACCGAGGAGCGCAATTTAAAGGTGAGTGTTATGGGATCTATGAGAAAGGATTGTCGGTGGAGCGCTTCGTCCATAGAGTCAATACATTGTATGCAAAGGGAGATAAGATAGGGAATGGATCAGCATGTGAGAGAAATTAGCTAATAATTTAAAAGGGGGATATAAATAAGAGTGCTGAAGTAGAGGAGATGAAGGATTAGTGGATGGGTGAAGAGTAATGTTAGATAAATACGCTATGTTATTGGGATGATTAGTTGTAAAGTTTGGAAAATGAGAAGTTAAACAGTTAACAAATTATAAAATTAAAGAATTAGTCTAATACAAGAAGGGGTTGTCGGCTTGGAGGAGAGATGTCAGAGGGTGTAATGAAATAGATGTATTTAAATGTTCGTTTGTGCCTGCAATTTGAGATAAGTTCGTTATTGGAGTTAATATTTTTTGCTTGTAGCAATCACGAGTATTTCAAATGTACATAGTTGGCAGAAAGCGGTTACTGGAGTGTAGAATCACGAATTTTTAATATTGACCAATGTAGAGAGTAAATAGTGTTTTTACAGTTAAAGTTTTTGATTAAATTGAATAGAGAGGTATCAGTTGTATTGTAGTCATTGTGCTTAAAATAGTAGATATGGTTTGAGATTCGGGTCTTGATGGGGAAGGCACTAGCACCTATGTAAGTATGTATTTTGTATGGTGTTGTAATTGTTGTATTAAAAAAAAATTTTTTTAACGTAGTTCACCCCAAACAAGGTAGGCCGCCACTGTAGACGTAAGGGGGTACTGAGAAATAAAAGGTGAGAAGGTTGGGGGGTCAACCTAAACTGGGATCTGCGCAGCGAGCTGTCTTTTTACATTAATTTTAAATTTCTGCATGTCAGTACTGACGGGGAAACAGGTGGAGGGGAGGGAGTTCCAGAGGCCAGAAGCACGAGGAAAGAAGTTATTTGAGTAGAAAGCTCTCCGGCATCTTAGGACCTCTACAGTGAATTGATGGGATTTAGTTGATTGTCGAGTTGGTCTAATAAATTTACGTCGAGGGGGCACCAAAATAGCCAATTCATAGGAGCATAATCCTTTGAAGTATTTGTAAAACAAGCACAAGGATGCTACATTGCGGCGATGGGACACGGACTGGAGCTTGGTTGACAGTGAGGGACTTATTAGGTGGGCGACTCTTTTTCGGCCATTGTCAAGGAGAGAGAGAGTAGTAGATGATGCACCAGCCTAGATGTGGCAACAATACTCCATGCATGGGCGGAGGGTGGCTTTGTAGAGATAAAGGATAATGTACGGTGTGAGGAGTTTACTAGCACGGTAGAGGGAGCCGACCTTCTTTGCGGCAGCCTTGGCAATGTCTTCAATGTATTTGTTCCTGTTCATATTACCTGTGAAAGTTAAGCCGAGGAGTTTGAATGACGAACTCTCAGGTAGGGTGTTATTTGCCATGACAATCCGTGGTTGGAGAGGTTTCTTGTAGTGATTGAAGGAAAAGAGCTTTGTCTTTGCGGCATTAAAAGTTACCAACCATTTCTGACACCAATCCACTACAGCCTAGTGGTCATTTTCTAAAGATTCTGCCATTGCCTCGTATATGATCGCGTCTGTTTTGCCAACATGGCGAGACTAGAGCGTGCTGTCGTCAGCAAATGAGAGAGTTTGAGGATAAGATCAAGGTTATTGTTAGTTAGCGGGGGTTGTTGGTCAATGTAAGCAATGTTATTTAGATTTTATTTTAGTACAGCGAGTTGGGGATATTGAGGGCTATAGGATGAGGAGGGAATTTGCATGCTGGTGTTAGTTCGCATGACAGCATTTAGGGGGAATTGCTTTACAGTACATGCGTATATTACGTCAGTTTATATGCAATTGATTTTAATGGGCATTCTCTGGATTTCCGACAGTTACAATAATTAGTAGTGGGTATAATAGGTGCTGGTTGATGGTTAGATTTTTTTGATATCGAATGTGAAAATATATTTGATGTTCACTTACAACCGTCAGTATGAATTGTGTATTTGTATCGCCGGTAGAACGATTCGAATCCCGTTTCCAAATAACTCGAACTGAAGCTTCTTACCACGATGCTGTTGTAACAATCACGTTTCATATGATAGTGAAAGAAATCTTATAAGTTTATTAATGAACTCAGTAGTGAGAAACAGAAAGTGATCTTATCTTACGAAAGGAAGATAACCTTGTAACGTTTATAAATTTGATTCCAAATTTAATTTCTTCCAAAATACTCGACATGAACGCAGCTTGATAATTATTTTACTGAATAAATATTCCTTTTAGATACCATCAAAATAAATAATCTATTCAAGTAAAAAATCTATTCAGTGATCTCTTGGCAACCTTATACACACACATATATATATACATATATATATATATATATATATATATATATATATATATATATTCTTTTCTTGCATTTACAAACTGCTAAACCCTATTTCGCCATTAATAATCCAAATTGTTCAGTGCCATCAATCATTCGTATGCAACAATAGACGACCCGTTACCCTTTAGGTAAAAATTGGTACGTTGCATATGTTTCTTCTTTGTTTACTTCCTCTAATCCTTTACTCCCTTTCGATTATTTTACGTGTTCTCTTCATTTACGTCATTTATTTACTTAAGTCATCCTCTTTGTTGCCTTCTCTTACCATGCTTCTGCTGATATTACTTCACATATTTATGTGCTCAGAACAATTATCGTCTTATTCAGCATTTACCAACAAACATACGTTACTGCTGTTACTTTCCTTTTTCTTTATGTACGTAAATGATGTGATCCTTCATCTCACCGTTTCCAACCTTGCTGCTGCTACACCTACTACTACTACTACTACTACTACTACATTCTCTCTATTATCCTATCTTACAAATTGCTTTCATATTTGTCTTTTCTATCACTATTTAAACATTCAAAGGTTAACTAACAAGCAAGAAAGAAAACAAGAAAGATTATCTAAATGTTACCATTATAACACTAGCCGAATATTACATAGTGTGAAATGAACAATGCATATCTCTCCATTTCTTTTTTTTCTTTATTCATGTCATCAATTTATTTACGTAATGCTCGTATTTTCTTTCTCTTACAGTGATACTTGTACTATTACTACGTCTATTGCTTTTTTCCCACAACATCTTGTATCATTCGCTTTTTCCACCCACCATATAAAATACTCAATGTGCAAACAACTAATCAATCAAGCTAGATCATCATAGTTTTATCACTAGACTAGATAGCTATCGTTTCTCTCCTTCCTCTCTGCCTCTTTTGTTTTCTCGCTCTTCTGAGGCATACAATCTATATATAAAGTTTAAAAGTTACCATTCATCATTTATAACGTCACTCATTTTCAAGTACTTATTCTCTCATGACGTCATCTCTCCTTGTGAGGTTATTCTTGTTTGTCATGTCATCCGGTGTGTACGGCGACAAACACAGTAGAGCTACATAGTTTTATAATTATATAGGAGATAGTTAGATCGGGTTATGCTTAAAATACACATGCTCTTATATTACTTCCATGTGGTCACCAAGGACGAAATACGTATCATAGTGGTAGTGGTAGGAGGGTTAAATGTTGTTTTTTATATTCTTACTGGTAGACGTTTTAAATAAACTAGATCACGTTCTTGATTGCTTTTATAATCGTGCTAGTCTCCAGAAAGAGAGAGAGGGAGCGAAAGAGAGAGAGAGAGATCATTCGGTAGGAGAGTTATATATCGAGAGAGAAATATTCTAAAGAAAGATGTTACACACACTTTTTTTGCTACTTCTATTGTGTTGGCCAAGATCAAAGTGTAGTATCTGTTCCGATGGATACTACACGCCATAGCCCGGTATTGTCTTGGCCTTCGGGGCTTGATTTACGCCGGTCTATGGGTCTGTATGTGCAGTTCTAGGAGGTCCACCCTCCCAGGCCTTGCCTTCTCACCCTTTGAGAAGGGGTTAGTTTATTGCTAATCGTCTGAGGCGGCCGTACCGGGGAATGCCGACGGGGCTGCCCAAGCATTTTTTATAGGCCAGAGTGCTCAACTTCTCGGGCGCTGGTTTTCACATCCACCTTTCCCGACCTTGTGTCACATCTTACCGATGTGGGCGGTAGATAAATAACTTGTGTTATATATTCCCCGGACAACGCTGGGTCACCCTGCAATATATTATAACATACGAATGCGTATGAGATCGATTGGCCGAATGATCGATGACAATTCACTTGATAACACGGATAATTATTCATGAAAACTATTGATGAATCGTTTTTTTTTCAACAATATTTCAAGGACGTTTTGTGGAATGGATGATGTGGTTAAATGATTCATTTTTTATTAAACTATAATTATATTTGGTCTGTCAAGCTTCAGTTATTTTATACAATTATCTTTGGTCTGTCACCCTTCAATTTTTTAAGCATTATAATCTTTGTTCTGTCGCATTTCAAAATGTTGCTATATTTTGGTCCGTCACGGTTCGTTTTTTTTTTAATTATTATTGTCTTTGGTCTGTCACTATTCAGGTTCTTGGAACATCATCGTCTTTTTTCTTCCACAATTCAATTTTCGTTATATTATTGTCGTTGATCTGTCACGCTTCAGTTTTTTATGATTGTCTTTACTCTATCATGGTTAACATTTTAGGAATATCATTGTCTTTGGTGTTTAAGACTTAAACTTTTAAAAATACTATTGTCTTATCTGTCAGGCTTAAGTTAAACATGTTATTGCCTTTGCTCTGTCATGCTTCAGTTTGATAGAAATAGCATTGCCTTAGGTCAGTAACGTTTCATTTTTTTTAATATCATTCTCTTCGGCTTTTTTAAACATAATTTGTAGATGCGTTTGCGCAGCTAAAATGATGTTCTCCTGATTCAGATCTGAACCTTTCCGCGCTTCGTGTAATATTCTGTGGCCATCAGATAGAGATGTAATGATAGGGATGGTTTGTCCCTTCCTTACTTTTATCACACGAAATGAATCGAACAAACAACGGAGTAACAGGTAACGAAATAAAGGATTTATTGTCAGAGGATACCTATACCTTTTGGTATAGGTAGAAGTAGATGTAGAAGGTGTCCGGGTAGGAAGAGGAAAAATGTAAAGGTTCTCTTCAAGTGAAGAATAGTAGTTGTCTTTGAGTTAGACAACGGTAGCGGGAGAACCAAGGCTTTTCCGGGTTCCTCTGGTGGTGCTCTCAGCGATGCGTCCCAGCTATGCCGAGGGGTTTTCTCTGCGAGGCTGTGAATGAAAAAGCGGGCGAATTTCCGTTTTGCACCGGCTT
This sequence comes from Sepiola atlantica, assembly GCA_963556195.1. Classification (NCBI taxonomy): domain Eukaryota; kingdom Metazoa; phylum Mollusca; class Cephalopoda; order Sepiida; family Sepiolidae; genus Sepiola; species Sepiola atlantica. Next base: position 112,967,715 of record OY744525.1, read on the forward strand.
TATAGTTCGAAGGGCAGATAACTCTGGTGTCGCTTTACAACGCCACCTGTCGGTGAATAAGCAACACCTAATGGCCAGCCGGTGCAGTTATGGATGAAAGGAGGAGGTAACTGCTACATAACCCCCTGCTTAGGCTGAAAGCCGACAGGAAATAAAAGGAAGTGTAGCAGTGAGAAACAACACCAAAAATGTCAATTAACAAATGTTAAAAGGGAAAAGAATGTTCTTTTACTTTTTGGTGAAAAGTTGTTTTTTTGAAAAATTGATTTTGAAGAAAAATGTTTTTTTACGAAAGCAGAATGAAATTTTTTTTTGAAAAATTGATTTTGAAGAAAAATGTTTTTTACGAAAGCAGAATGAAATTTTTTTTTTGAAAAATTGATTTTGAAGAAAAATGTTTTTTACGAAAGCAGAATGAAATTTTTTTTTGAAAAATTGGTTTTGAAGAAAAATGTTTTTTTTACGAAAGCAGAATGAAAATTTTTTTTTTGTTTGTTTTTAGGATTTTCCAATAAAGAAGTGTTTTCTTTTTGTGTGTCTGAAAATATTACGATAGAGTACAAAGGATAAAAATAAAAAGCTAATTCTATATATATAAAGTCTTACAAAGCTTTTTGGGCCAATGTACTCGCCGACCACTGCGTGTGGTGGTGATGTGCTTGTCTTTAGAATTTATGTTTCTGTTTACTGTTGGCAGAGTTGGTGTATGCAATGTGTAAGTAGGGGGAATATGTGGCTCAAGTGTTTTGGTGTCTAAAAAGGCTCTTTTAACCCTATCTATTGATACTGTTTCTTTTTTGCCACAAATATCAATAGTGAATAGCTTATCAGTATGTGAAAGTACACGATAAGGACCAGTGTAAGGTGGAGTTAGAGGGGCTTTTACAAAGTCCTTTCTAAGAAAAACATGAGTCCATGAAGCAATGTCTTTAGGGACCGAAGATTTTATGGTCTGTTGCCTAGGGTTCATCGGTGGGAGCTCATTAAAATAAACTCGCAGTCTGTCAGTGTACAGAGCTTGGTCCGTTGCCGTTAAATCTATCGGGGCCAGCATCTGACCCGGCAACGATAGAGGTAGTCCATAGACAAGTTCGGCTGGAGAGTATCCGAGATCCTCTTTGATCGCAGCGCGACAGCCAAGGAGGACGATTGGTACATACTCGCTCCATCGCTGCTGGTCAGGATAAGCACGCAACGCGGCTTTCAATTGGCGATGGAAGCGTTCTATCATTCCATTAGAAGCTGGATGATAGCTGGTCGTACGGTTACGTTTAATCCCTAAAATCCTGGAAAGTTCCTGGAATAGGTGGGATTCAAACTGTCCACCACGGTCGGTGATAATAGTTGAGGGGACTCCATAGCGTGATATCCAGCCCGATATAAGGGCTCGCGCTACGGATTCAGCCGAAATGTCACTTAGAGGGATAGCTTCAGGCCATCGTGTAACACGGTCTATGCAAGTCAGGAGATAAGTAAATCCCTGACTGACAGGCCATGGTCCGACCAGATCAATATGAACATGGCTGAACCGAGCATCTAGGGTACTGAATGTTCCAAGGGGTGCACGGATATGCTTGTGCACCTTTGACTTTTGGCAGGATATGCAGGAACGTGTCCAAGCAGTGATATCACGCCTCATATTTGGCCAGAAAAATCTAGCTGAAATCAGCTTCACTGTGGCTTTGCGTCCGGGGTGTGCCAAGTTGTGAAGGGTATCAAAAACAACCCTACGATGAGTCAGTGGAACAAGGGGGCGAGGTGAATCTGTTGAAGTGTCACAGATGATCTGCGTGTCCGACGTGGGCACAGGCAGGTATTTGAATTTGCAAGTTGCAAACTCAGGTGACGACAGATCCAGGGTGTCCAGACATGGCTGGTCTAGGGCCATCTGTTGTAGTTCGATATCCGAAGGTGAAGACAGAGAATTTATAGGAAGGCGGGACAAGGCGTCTGCCGCAGTATTCTGTTCACCAGAGATATGTCGGATATCGTTGGTAAATTGCGAAACAAAATCCAAGTGGCGAGTTTCGCGAGGAGAATATTTGTCCGGCTTTGCACGCAGTGCGTATGTAAGCGGACGGTGATCAGTGTAGATCACAAATTGACGGCCCTCGAGTGAATGCTGAAAGTGTTTCACTGCGAGGTACATTGCCAGGAGTTCACGGCCAAACGTACTGTAACGTTGTTCTGCCGGTTTCAGTTGTCTCGAAAAGTATTCGAGAGGTTGCAGTTGGCCTTGGTGCTGCTGTTGCAACACTGCACCTACAGCTGTGCCCGATGCGTCAACGACCAGTGAAAACTGGGCATCGGAAACAGGATGTGCAAGCAAGGATGTTGTCGCTAGTTTCTGCTTCACTTCATTGAATGTATTCAGCTGAACATCATTCAGTGAAATCTGCTCGTTTTTCTTCTTCCTGTTACGTAACAGGTCGGAAAGAGGAGACAGGAGATTCGCGCAGTGTGGGATAAAGCGTCTGTAATAGTTAAGCAGACCGAGGAAGTGCCTTAGCTGGCGAAGTGAAGTGGGTGGTTTAAGGTCTTGTAGAGCTTCAACCTTTTCAGGCAAGGGAGATATGCCTTCAGAGCTGATAATGTGACCCAGGAAAACTAGTGACGAAGCACCGAAAACACATTTACCAGGGTTAATCCTCACCTGGTATTGCTGAAACCGTTCGAACAGTAGGCGGAGATGGGTGACATGTTCCTCCGGTGAGGCACTTGCCACAAGTATGTCGTCTATGTAATTATAGACGAAGTCAAGGTCTCGCACTACTTCGTCCATGAAGCGTTGAAAGGTACTAGCCGCGTTTCGCAAACCGAAAGGCATAGTTAAAAAATTCAAACGCTCCGAAAGGAGTTGTTACCGCTGTTTTGGGTATGTCAGCCGGATTCAGTGGAATCTGATGGTAAGCCTTAACTAAGTCCAGTTTGGAGAAGGTCTTACAACCGTGCGGAGATGAAGCGAAGTCCTGTATATGTGGGATTGGGTAACGATCAGGTACCGTCATGGCATTGAGTCGTCGATAGTCCCCAGTCGGACGCCAATCACCGGAGCGCTTCGGGACCATATGCAAAGGGGAAGCCCATGGACTGGACGAGGGGCGTATAATGCCCAGTTGCAGCATATGGTTAAATTCCGCCTTCGCTGCTTTTAGTTTCTCTGCAGGTAAGCGACGAGGGCGTGAGAATACAGGAGCTCCTGTAGTCTCAATGTGGTGTTTTGTTGAGTGAGTGGGTTTGCTCACAACAAAATTAAGATTTGTTAACTCCGGGTAGGAGTGCAGAAGTGTTTGGTATGGGTCATCGGTAGAGGCAATAAAAAATACCGGGCTGATAGATGGGGTGTTTGTTTTCAAACCACAGACGGACAGTTCCGTATTAGCATCTATCAACCGATGTCTGCGCATGTCCACTAAAAGGTTAAAGTGGTGCAGAAAGTCCGAGCCCAGGATGGGGTACGGTAAATCAGCCACAGTAAATACCCACGTGAAGTCTCTGCGTAATTCCAAGTCCAGGGGACGAGAAATTTGACCGTACGTGGGAATTGGTGAGTGGTTTACAGCTTGCAGAGTAATAGGGGACACTGGTGGTTTCTCTTTGAGGAGTTTCAGTGGCCAAATGCTGCAAGCGGCCCCCGTGTCAACCAAGCAGCGTGCCTGGGAAATGGAGTCCAAAAGAAAAAGTGCACGATAGTGTAGCTTCTGTGAAGACTGTGTCGTGCTCAGGTCTCCAGAAATCAGTTTCCCTGGTTCGTAAATGAACAGGGGCTCTTGCATTGCCGTGCATGAGTGCCAAAGCGCCTGTGGTAGTAACACAGAGCTCGCTTGTTAGAATGGCGGCGGCGGCAAGGGGAGCGTGGAGATGAGGAGGGGGTCTGGAGTCGGCGCATGTGCCGCTGCGGCTCCAGCCTGCTCAGTTTTTTCACCTCATTGGTTAGGCTGTCTATGGCGTTAACTATAGCCGTACCAATTAATGGATGTGTAACATCCATTACCGTACTTGCATCCATTATATACATATGAACAACAGACCAAAATAAAATCCACAGTCAATAAAGTGGTGAAAAAAACATTGTCATGAAGACATTCAACAGAGAAAAAAAAACGAAAGGAATTTTGTGTGTGTAGAAAGCCAAGAAGTTAAAAAAAAATGATAAGTATGTATTTTTCTCTTTGTGACAAAGGTGATAGATATATTTGAGTGTATGTATTTGTGTGTAAAAGGGGAAAAAACTAATGTACTTACTCTTTTAAGGGGCCCTTTTTAAAAAAAATTTTTTTTTTTTTTTTTTAAATTATTAGTAAAAACAAGAGTTTTTTCTTTTTTTTTTTTGTTAAAGGCAAAAAGAATGCCTTCTTGCTTAGTTTGTTGAGTCACTTTCTTCGGTTGAAGTCGAAAGAATTGTTCAGCGCCATGTTGGATGTTGGATACTTCGGCGTCACAGAGTCTGGCCGTTTAAAGTTGTTTGAAACTTGTTTTAAATTCGGAAAAAAGTTTGTTTTTTTGTTAATAGTTTCATATTTTAAGGTATTTTGAAGTATTTCTCTGCCAAGTATTCGCTCAGTCACAGACAGAAAAAATATTCTATAAAAGAAAAAGTACGCCTTTACTGTGATAGAGAGAAAGAGGAAGAGAAAAAACAGGGATTTCGGTAGTTTTTTTTTTTTTTTTTTTTTTTGGTGTTAAAAATAACTGTCCTTTTCTCTTTCTTCCTTTAAGCTTTTAAAGAGAATTTAAAAAGTTTCCGAATCTCTCAAGGTTGAAATTTGTCTTTTTCTGTTTACAAAAACACGGAGTTTCGTGTTTTTCTCAATTTGTGACTGTTTTTTTTTTGTTTTTTTGTTTTTAAACTGGTCGTCGTGCTCGGTATAAACCCTCGTCGGCGTATTTTTCTGTACCATGTTGTTCAACCCAATCTCGTGCGATATTTATACTTCGGGGTCACCATTTGTAATGATAGGGATGGTTTGTCCCTTCCTTACTTTTATCACACGAAATGAATCGAACAAACAACGGAGTAACAGGTAACGAAATAAAGGATTTATTGTCAGAAGATACCTATACCTTTTGGTATAGGTAGAAGTAGATGTAGAAGGTGTCCGGGTAGGAAGAGGAAAAATGTAAAGGTTCTCTTCAAGTGAAGAATAGTAGTTGTCTTTGAGTTAGACAACGGTAGCGGGAGAACCAAGGCTTTTCCGGGTTCCTCTGGTGGTGCTCTCAGCGATGCGTCCCAGCTATGCCGAGGGGTTTTCTCTACGAGGCTGTGAATGAAAAAGCGGGCGAATTTCCGTTTTGCACCGGCTTTATAGTTCGAAGGGCAGATAACTCTGGTGTCGCTTTACAACGCCACCTGTCGGTGAATAAGCGACACCTAATGGCCAGCCGGTGCAGTTATGGATGAAAGGAGGAGGTAACTGCTACAGAGATTTAGTTCCTCCTTCTAACACTTCCAAGCCTCATGTAGGTTGTCTACACTGACATCGAGATGTTTTGAAGCTGAGAGATTGTCCATGATGCCTGTGGATAGGTGCAGCTCTGCCGAAGTTTGAATAACGAAAATACTTTGAGAATTCGAACCAAAGCAATCTAAACAAATGCAGGAGAACGATAAGAAAGAGATCGTAATAAAACTTAACCAATTCAAGAAAGGAAACTTCATTAGTTTAGACAAATTAGCGTTAATGACGGTGATGCAGCTATCGACCCGCTTCTAACGTCACGTTATAATCCCGTGCGAACGCACGTGGAGATTTAGGTACTACTCCAGGATTTGCGCCTAATTTCCGTGACTGCTCGGCAGCAGCGAGTCGACAGCTCACGGAAGCGTCCGAGAGCTGCCGTGTCGAAAACGAGGCTATAAACAAAACTGGGGGAAAAAAACTGACCAATCAGGATGCTGCAAACCAGTTTATATCAAGCTGCCGATTAATTTGGAAGGAGACGCTAACACTAACTGAAAAAAATGAATTTTGAGCAATTGTGTCGAAGCGTAAGATCTCCGGGGGAGGTAATGAATTTTTGCAGCAGAATGCGGTGTACGCGATGCAGCCGACTTTGCCGGTTGACGGCAAGACGAACAATATATGATAGATATGCCTGGAGATGCCCCACCCAGGAATGCCGGGCCTTTATTTCTTTGCGATTGGGGCCATTTTTTTCGCGATTAAAGTTGAAGATAGCTACCATCCTAAAGATGATCTACCTGTGGTCCCGTCAGAGATTCAGAAAAGGCCCCTTCGACGCTATTTTGTCGCAGATAGCTGAACTCTATCCCGTCGTCGACCACCATCCTTCTGCTCCTTCCACATCCTCAACGAACCCCTCCTCCTCTTCTGCCTGTATTTCGCTAAGCCCCCCCCCCCCCGAAAAAAAAAACAAGCGCTACCTCTCCGGGAAAAGATCCCAAATTCCCCTACCCCCCATAAAAAATCTATTAAAAAATTGCCTAATTGCAAAAAAAAAGTTTTAAAAAAACGGTTAAAAAATAACAAAATAAAAAAAACAGTTTATTTATTTCAGCTATGGGTTTGTTCATTTCTAAAAAGTAAAAAAAAATGGTTCAAAAATAAACAAAAAAAAAAGTTTATTTTTTTCAGCTATGGGTTTGTTCATTTCTTTCATTTTTTTTTCATAAAAATATATGCATTTCTTTTTATTTCCGTATATTCATCGTCTTATATTGTTGTCGTCTGCCAACCTTCCATTTTTTTTTCACGCATTTTTCGGTTTTGTTTATACAGCCTCGTTTTCGACTCGGCAGGTCTCGGACGCTTCCGCGAGCTATCGGCTCGCTGCTGCCGAGCAGTCACGAAAATTAGGCGCAAATCCTGGAGTAGTACCGAGATTTCTATCTGATATTATCTAGTGATGAAAAAAGGAGACGTTGATATTCTGTCCGCTTTCCGATTGCTAGCTAAACGGCCTTAGTCCATTAATAGTTGTTTCCGGAAATACATAATAAAAAGGAGACAAGATGCGTATGAATTGGAAAAACACGACTGTGTGTCTTAAGCGTTTTTATTTCTTAGTTTCTTACACGCAAATTAGAACCGGTCAGAAATACCCGGTGCCAGGCTGCAAGTTCCTATATTAGTATAGCTATTATTACAAAAACGCTGTATATAAACATCTTGTTAAAGTATGCATTCCGTCTATATCAATATACGATTAAAATGTTAGGATGTTTTTATTGGTTAGACTTTGTTCGTGCGCTACTAGAAACATTTTATTGGTTGACTAAAATTGCATAAGCAGAGTACACATTAATAAGGAAGAAAGATAAAATCTTAAGGCATAATAAAATAAAATCTTGAATACCTAATAAAAGAAATCATGAATAATTAATTAAATAAAATCTTGAATACCTAATAAAATAAAATCTTGACTAAATAATAAAATGAAAACGTCAATAGATAATAAAAGTATATCTTCCATATAAAATCTTCAATCACTAATAAAAAATGTCCAATACTTAATAAATATAATCTTCAATACATAATTAAATAAAATTCCTAATTAAATTAAGCATTCAATGCCTAATAAGATAAAATAGAATATTCAATAACTAATGAAATAACATATTCAATACCTAATGAGATAAAACTATTAAAACATAATTAAATTAAGTATTTTATACCCCATAAGATGAAACCGTTAAAACATAATTAAATAAAATATGTTATATCCAATACGATAAAACCGTTAAAACATAATTAAATACAATATTTAATACCTAATAAGATGAAACTGTTAAAACATAATTAAATAAAATATTTAATACCTAATACGATGAAACCGTTAAAACATTATTAAATAAAATATTTAATACCTAATAAGATGAAACCGTTAAAACATTATTAAATAAAATATTTAATACCTAATACGATGAAACCGTTAAAACATTATTAAATAAAATATTTAATACCTAATAAGATGAAACCGTTAAAACATAATTAAATAAACTATTTAATACCTAATAAGATAAGACTGTTCAAACATAATTAAATAAAATAGTTAATACCCAATGATATAAAACCGTTAAAACATAATTAAATTAAATATTTAATCCCTAATAAAATAAAACAGTTAAACCATAATTAAATTAAATATTTAATACCTAATAAGATAAAACTGTTAAAACATACTATATTTAATATATTATTATATATTTTATATATTATTTAATACCTGATCATATAAAACTGTTAAAACATTATTAAATAAAATATTTAATACCTAATAAGATAAAACTGTTAAACCATAATTAAATAAAATATTTAATACCTAATAAGATAAAACAGTTAAACCATAATCAAATTAAATATTTAATACCTAATCAGATAAAACTGTTAAAACATTATTAAATAAAATATTTAATACCTAATAAGATAAAACTGTTAAACAATAATTAAATAAAATATTTAATACCTAATCAGATAAGACTGTTAAAACATAATTTAATAAAATGTTCACTCCTTAAGCAGATAAAATCTTAAATACGCACTCAAATAAAATCTTCAATACCTAATAAAACAAAATCATAACTACCTAATGTAATAGAATGTCCAATTATGTAGATAAATGTAGGAAGAGAGATAAAGATGTGCGAATGACAAATATATTTAATCATCGATTGTTCACCTGTACTCGATAAAAAACATGTTTATTTTTATTTCCTGAAGCCAGGCTTTTCAAAGATTAAAATCTTATTATTAGAGGAATTACATTGATGGCAGGGGAATAGCCAAAATTCAAAATTGTTTTTTTTTAAAACAATATCAAGTAATGGAAAGTAAAAGTGTGTGCATTAAAAGGTTACCGAAATATATAGTCTGTCCCTGTTGGGGAAATGCATGTTGAAAAATTGTCCGGTGACGAAAAATTTAAAGATGGATTAAGAGATTTCGTGGAGACTGCATTAGAAATGATCAAAATGTAGTCAATCCAACAGATGATGTTCAGTTCAATTGTAGATAAACCGCACTTATTAGGAGGAAAGTTGGAGAATTATGACATTTAAAAAAAGTAGACTGCGAAACATAATAGTTTTCAAGGAATCAAGTTTACAATATTGAAATACTTCAAGTAAGCCGAATTACTAGTGAAAGGTGTTAGTAATTCCGATCAAACATAATGTATGAGAGATGATTTTCTGTTAAAAAACGAGTCCAGTAACAGTGAGGGAGGAGTGTAAGAGTAGAGATGTGGGAGAAGGTTTAGCAGAGGAAACTATAGCTGATGCTAAGAATGGGGTAGGAGAAGGACTTGTTTAGTTAATACTCATCGCTTGTAAGCAACAACATAATATACTTACTGCTAATTTATTTTCAAGGATGGAATGGCTTTAGTTATGAGTTGGAGTGGGGTTTCTATAAACTAATACAGTAGCGTTACTCGTTAATCAGTAAACAGTTCGGGGGTATGAGAATATCCCCGTATTTGAACGGATTTTTTAGACAAAATTATATATAATTCAGAAAGTTTAAAATGGTTCAAATTGGAGAATTAGACCTCAGACGGTTAGAAATGTGGTATTTACGTGTTTAAGATGTAATTATCCGGACATTTATAGTATTTGAGAGTTTAATGTTTTAAAAAATTATAGATTTCACAGTTAGCTAAATATTAAGGGCGTGACTAATTAAGATACTTTAAGATATTACTGATGTTTGGATCGGGACCGACGTTAATATGTTTACATCAAAGGAGTTCTAGTATAAAGATTACGGGGTGAATTTAAAGGTGAGTGTTATGGGATCTATGAGAAAGGATTGTCGGTGGAGCGCTGCGTCCATAGAGTCAATAGATTGTATGCAAAGGGAGATAAGATAGGCAATGGGTCAGCATGTAAGAGAGGTTAGCTAATAATTCAAAAAGGGGATATAAATAAGAGTGTTGAAGTAGAGGAGATTAAGAATTAGTTGATGGGTGAAGAGTAATGATACTTCTCACTTTTTGTAAAGGAATATGGGTTAATACAGTTATTAGGTGCACAGAGATAAATACGCTATGTTATTTGGATGATTAGTTGTAAAGTTGGAAAGATGAGAAGTTAAACAGTTAACAAATTATCAAATTAAAGAATTAGTCTAATAGTAGAGGGGGTTGTTGGCTTGGAAGAGGGGTGTCAGAGGGAGTAATGAAATTGATGCATTAAATTTTCGTTGGTGCCTGCAATTTGAGATAAGTTCGTTATTGGAGTTAATATTTTTTGCTTTACCTACTGTAGCAATCACGAGTGTTTCTAATATACATAGTTGGCAGAAAGCGGAACCTGGAGTGTAGAATCTACACTTTTTAATATTGACCAATGTAGAGAGTATGAAGTGTTTTTACGGTTAAAGTTTTTGATTAAATTGAATAGAAAGGTACCAGTTGTATTGTTGTTATTGTGCTTGTAAGAGTAGTACTAGTGCTATTGTTGTTATTGTGCTTGAAATATCAGATTTAGTTTCAGATTCGGGTCTTGATGGGGAAAGCACTAGCACCAATGGTAATTGTGTATTTTGTATGGGGTTGTTATTGTTGTATTTGTGTTATTTGTAGTATTGAGAGAGTTTGAGGAGTAAGATCAATGTTATTATTAGTTAGCAGGGGTTGTTGGTTAATTTAAGGAATGTTATTAAAACTGTTATTTAGTACAAGGAGTTGGGGATATGGAGGGCTATAGGATGAGGAGAGCATTTGCATGCTGGTGTTTGCTCACATAATAGCATTTTCGAGGAATTTATTTAGAGTACATCCGTATATTACGCAGTGACGGCGGGAGTGTTACAAAAGTGGCGGGCTTCTCCTAAAAAGTAAGGGGCCCGGTTAAACACATGCATATCAACTTAATTATTGATGACCGTAAAGTGGGTGGGCCCAAGTCAAAAAGCGTGTGTGTGAGGTGGGGGCTGAAGCGTCCCCCTTCTGTTCCCGGTGCCGCAGTTACGTACGTTTGTATGCAATTGTTTTTTTAATGGGCATTCTCTGGATTTAAGGCGGTTACAATTATTAGTAGGGTGTATAATAGGTTCGTGTTGCTAGGCAGATTTTTTCATATCGAATGTGAAAATATGTTTGATGTTCACTAACAATCGTCAGTATGAATTATGTATATGTATAGGTGGTAGAACAATTCGAATCCCGTTTCCGAATGACTCGAACTGAAGTTTCTTACCGCGATGCTGTCGTAACAATCACGTTTTAAATTATAGAGAAATAAGTCTGATAATTTTATTAATACTCTCAGTAATGAGAAACAGAAAGTGATCGTATCTTACGAAAGGGAGATAACCTTGTAACGTTTCTAAATTTTAATCTAATGTTATTGTTTATTTATTAGTGTTTGAAGCAATAGTTTCGTAAATACTAGAAAAGTAAATGATATTCTGAGAACAGATACCACACTTTGAATTATTTATTTGCAGAAAATATAAAAAAATATATTACGAAGAAATTAGGCACAAGGCGATGAAATGTGTGCGGAAAATGGGTCGTTGGGCATCCTTGGTCAACAGTTATAAAAATCTTAGTCTTAACTAGAATCATCTCAGTCACCACTATACCACATTTACTCTTGGGGGGCCATTCTACTTAAAATTTCTTCAAATTGTTTAAAAAAAACTTTTTCATGAATACATTTATTTACAGAAATTCATTGAATTAAAATGGGGAGTGTGATCTAAGGGGAATGGCCAAGAGACTATGAAAAATATGTGTTAATAGACCATTTTCCCAGAGACTACATTCTTTATTTAGGGGGTGGACAGGTGGTAGTATAGTATATTTTCTGTTGCCATGATACAATATTAACAGGCATTTCCCTCGGCTTTCATGGGGAGATCCTCCCATGCATTAGCTCCTCTATTTTGAAAGGTGTATTGTAGTACATTTACTGTTGTCATGATACCAGCCTACCAGAAATTACCTCCTCCTTTGAGGATTACTGTACTATATGTTCATTAATACCTCCTCTTTTGGGGATAATTTTGTGTAGTTCTTTTGTTATATCATTTTCGAAGCCTAGCAAAAGTATGCGACCGAAGCGAGCATATATTTGCAAGTGCGTAATAAAATCAGATCTTCAATACTTAATAAAATAAAATTTCAATACGTAATCAAATGAACTCTTCAATACTTAATAAAATAAATTGTTCAATACGTAATCAAATGAACTCTTCATCTTCTTTCTTTCTATCTAATATATAAAGTAGAGACGATTTTTCCCCTGCACCTTTTCGGAGTATAGGAAAACAAGCCGCGCATGCCTGGTCCCCCTCTGTATGTGACTCGATGTGGTGAGTGTAAAATGCAATAAATTTGGGCAATTTGGGGTATTTTTGACCCCCTTTTGACCCCCTAATGGCGCGAACCAGAATTTTTTTGAGGTCAAGGATGCTCATTTTATATCCAGAACAATTGCCTCTACATTTTGACCAAGTTTCAGAAAAGTTGAATGGATGGATCAAACGTTATGGGAGAAAAGGGTCATTTTTTGCAGGATTTTTTTCCAAGGTCAGCGATACTTATTTTCTATTAGGAACAATTGCCTCCACATTTTGGCCAAGTTTCAGAGAAATTGAATGGATGGATGAAACATTTTGGGGCAAAAAATGTCATTTTTTTGTCCATTTCGGGGCCTTTTGACCCCCTGGGGGGGGGGGGGGGGCTAACCAGATTTTTTTTTAAATCGGAGAATGTCACTTTCTAACCTGACAAAAGTTACAACTTCATGCAAAATTTCAGAGAAATTCAATGGATGGTTGCGGAGAAAAATCCGGACGGACGGATGGACAGACGGACAGACGGACGGACGGACGGACGGATAGACGGACGAACGGAAATGCCTCAAAACATAGGTCTCCCGATTTAATAAATCGGGGGACAAATAACCACATGCATCACATGCTACTAAACTCACCGCTATACTACACTTATTCATTCGAGCGTGTTTTAGTAAATTTGTTATTATTTTCATCTACCTAACACTAAATATTACATTTGGCCCACCATAAACGTCTCTCCGAAAAACCAACTCGATATAGGTGGTAGAAAAAACTTTTCCCCCAACAATTGTGTACTGTGACTACACTCATCGACACCGGGAAGTAATAAACACAGTTTAATTTTCACAAAACACCGGTTGTCATTCATTATTTGGCTGGTATTAATTTAACACGCGTGCCAATAATGAAAGTTAGGTTAATTGGCCTATTCACACATGTGTTTGTTAGCCGAAACCTTAACGCAGGCGGTAAAAAGGTAGGTTTCATTACCGCGAGTTTTACTGTTCGATCCCAGTCTACTCTGCCACTTTTTTCTTTTTTTTTTAATTTAAAACATTCGCCAGCACGATAGACGGGAGCAGGGGGAGAAAAACAAAAGGCCGTTTCTTTTTTTTATTCGACATCATGCAATAGGTAGTACGGGTTCCGCTAGTACTTAATAAAATCTTCAATAAAGTATTCAATACCTGATTAAATAAAGTCTTTAATGCGTAAAAAAATAAAATCTTTAATACCTAATACAATAAAATATTCAATACTTAATCAAATAAAATCGTCAATGCATAATCAAATAAAGTACTAATTATCTAATAAAAAAAAAGTTTCTAATACTCAATAAAATAAAATCAAATCTGCAATACCTAATAAAATGAAATCTTCAATACATAATCTACTAATGTCGTCAGTACATAATCAAATAAAGTTTTCAATGCGTAATAAAATAAAATCTTTTTTAATGGGCATTGGCTGGATTTTCGGCAGTTACAATAATTAGTAGGGCGTAATATAGGTGCTGGTTGCTGGGCAGAAATTTTTTTTACATCGAATCTGAAAATGTTTCATGTTCACTAACAACCGTCAGTATGAATTATTTATCTGTATCGCCGGTAGATCGATTCGAATCCCGCTTCCGAATTACTCGAACTGAAGTTTCTTACCACGATGCTGTCGTAACAATCACGTTTCAAATAATAGTGAAAGAAGTCTTATAATTTTATTAATAAACTTAGTAGTGAGAAACAGAAAGTGTTCTTATCTTACGAAAGGGAGATAACCCTGTAACGTTTCTAAATTTTAATCTAATGTTATTGTTTATTTATTAGTGTTTGAAGCAATAGTTTCGTAAATACTAAAAAAGTAAATGATATTCTGAGAACAGATACCACACTTTGAAATATTTATTTGCAGAAAATATAAAAAATTATATTACGAAGAAATTAGGCACAAGGCGATGAAATGTGTGGGGAAAATGGGTAGTTGGGCATCCTTGGTCAACAGTTATAAAAATCTTAGTCTTAACTAGAATCATCTCAGTCACCACTATACCACATTTACTCTTGGGGGGGGGGGGGGAATTCTACTAAAAATTTCTTCAAATTGTTTAAAAAAAACTTTTTCATGAATACATTTATTTACAGAAATTCATTGAATTTAATTTCTCTCAAATATTCGACATGAACGCAGCTTGATAATTATTTTACTGAATAAATATTACTTTTAGATTCCATCAAAATAAAGAATCTATTCAAGTTAAATATCTATTCAGTGACTTCTAGGCAACCTTATATATATATATATATATATATATATATATATATATATATATATATATATATATATATATATTTGTAAGTATTATATCCTGTTAGCGTATATTATTTTATGGGTCATCGGGACGTCATACTCGTTAGAAAAGGGTCGTCTTTTAAGGGTAATTTTTTAAAATAATGCTCCGGACACATTCTTTTCTCGCATCTACAAACTGCTAAACTCTATTTCGTCATTAATAATCTAAATTGTTCAGTGCCATCAATCATTCATATGCAACAATAGACGACCCGTTACCTTTTAGGTAAAAGTTGGTACGTTGCATATGTTTCTTCTTTGTTTACTTCCTCTAATCCTTTACTCCCTTTCGATTATTTTATGCGTTCTCTTTATTTACGTCATTTATTTACTGAAGTCCTCCTCTTTATTGCCTTCTCTTACTATGCTTCTGCTGATACTACTTCACATATTTATGTGCTCCGAACAATTATCGCCTTATTCAGCATTTACCAACAAACAGACGTTACTGCTGTTACTTTCCTTTTTCTTTTTCTTCTTTATGCACGTAAATTATTTTACTTATGTTATCCTTCATCTCACCGTTTCATACCTTGCTGCTGCTACTACTACTACTAATACTACTACTACTACTACTACTACTACTACTAATAATAATAATACCTTCTCTCTATTATCCTGACAACTTGCTTTGATATTCGGCTTTTCAGTCACTATTTAAACATTCAAAGTTCAACCAACCAACCAAGAAAGCAAACAAGAAATATTATCAAAATTGTACCATTAGAACACTAGACGAATATTACATAGTTAGAAATGAACAATGTATATCTCTCCAGTTCTTTTTCTTCTTTATTTATGTCATTGTTAATTTACGTAATACTCGTATTCTCTTTCTCTTACAGTAATACTTGTACTATTACTCGGTTTATTGCTCTCTTCCCACAACATCTTGTATCATTCGGCCGTTTAACCCACCATATAAAATACTCAATGTGCAAACAACTAATCAATCAAGCTAGATCCTCAGAGTTTTATCAATAGACTAGAATAGCTATCGTTTCTCTCCTTCCTCTCTGCCTCTTTTGTTTTCTCGCTCTTCTGAGGCATACAATCTATATATAAAGTTGAAAAAGTTACCATTCATCTTTTATAAAGTCTATCATTTTCAAGTACTTATTCTCTCATGACGTCATCTCTCCTTTTGAGATTATTCTTTTCTATAATGTCATCTATGGGTCTGTCCTGTGCAGTTCTAGCAGGTCCACCCTCACAGGCTTTGCCTTCTAACCTTTTCAGAAGGGGTTAGTTTATTGGTAACCGCCTGAGGCGGCCCTACCGGGAATGCCGACGGGGCTGCCCAAGCATTTTTTGTAGGCCAGAGTGCTCAACTTCTCGGGCGCTGGTTTTCAAATCCCACTTTCCCGACCTTGTGTCACATCTTACCGATGTGGGAGGTAGATAAATAACTTGTGTTATATATTCCCCGGACAACGCTGGGTCACCCTGCAATATATTATAACATACGAATGCGTATGAGATCGATTGGCCGAATGATCGATGACAATTCACTGTATAACAGGGATAATTATTCATGAGACCTATTGATAAATCGTGTTTTCAACAATATTTCAAGGACGTTTTGTGGAATGGCATATGTGGTTAGATGCTGCATTTTTTTTTATTAAACTATAATTATATTTGGTCTGTCAAGCTTCAGTTATTTTATATAATTATCTTTGGTTTGTTACCCTTCAATTTTTAAAGCATTATTGTTTTTGTCCTGTTACACTTGAATTGAATACCACATGAAATAAAATCTCCAATGCCTAATAAAATCAAATCTAGAATACCTAAAAAATATAACGTTACATACATGAAATAAAATCTAGAACACGTAATACAATAAAATGTTAAATACCTAATAAAATGAAATCTTTGATACTTATTAAAATAAAATGTTGAATATATAATTAAATAACATCTTCAATGCATAATAAAATAAACTCCTCAGTTCCTAATCAAATATAATCGTTAATTCAATATTAAATAAATGATTAAATAATTGATAAAAACTCTTCAATACGTAATGAAATAACATATTTGATAATTAATACAATTGAATGTTAGATATCTAATCAAATAAAATCGTATATGACTTATTAAATTAAGTCTTGTATACTTAATAAAACAAAGTCGTCAATACCTTATCAAATACAGTCTTCAATACTTAATTAAATAATGTCTTCAATACTTAATAAAACAAAGTCGTCAATACCTTATCAAATACAGTCTTCAATACTTAATTAAATAATGTCTTCAATACTTAATAAAACAAAGTCGTCAATAATTTATCTAATACAGTCTTCAATACTTAATTAAATAATGTCTTCAATACTTAATCAAAAAAAGTCGTCAATACCTTATCAAATACAGTTTCAATACTTAATTAAATAATGTCTTCAATACTTAATCAAATAAAGTCGTCAATACCTTATAAAATACAGTCTTCAATACTTAATTAAATAATGTATTCAATACTTAATCAAATAAAGTCGTCAATACCTTATCAAATACAGTCTTCAATACTTAATTAAATAATGTCTTCAATACTTAATAAAATAATGTCTTCAATACTTAATCAAATAAAGTCGTCAATACCTTATCAAATACAGTTTCAATACTTAATTAAATAATGTCTTCAATACTTAATCAAATAAAGTCGTCAATACCTTATCAAATACAGTCTTCAATACTTAATTAAATAATGTCTTCAATACTTAATCAAATAAAGTCGTCAATACCTTATCAAATACAGTCTTCAATACTTAATTAAATAATGTCTTCAATACTTAATTAAATAATGTCTTCAATACTTAATAAAATAAAGTCGTCAATACCTTATCAAATACAGTTTCAATACTTAATTAAATAATGTCTTCAATACTTAATCAAATAAACTCGTCAATACCTTATCAAATACAGTTTCAATACTTAATTAAATAATGTCTTCAATACTTAATCAAATAAAGTCGTCAATACCTTATAAAATACAGTCTTCAATACTTAATTAAATAATGTATTCAATACTTAATAAAACAAAGTCGTCAATAATTTATCTAATACAGTCTTCAATACTTAATTAAATAATGTCTTCAATACTTAATCAAAAAAAGTCGTCAATACCTTATCAAATACAGTTTCAATACTTAATTAAATAATGTCTTCAATACTTAATCAAATAAAGTCGTCAATACCTAATAAAATACAGTCTTCAATACTTAATTAAATAATGTCTTCAATACTTAATAAAACAAAGTCGTCAATAATTTATCTAATACAGTCTTCAATACTTAATTAAATAATGTCTTCAATACTTAATCAAAAAAAGTCGTCAATACCTTATCAAATACAGTTTCAATACTTAATTAAATAATGTCTTCAATACTTAATCAAATAAAGTCGTCAATACCTTATAAAATACAGTCTTCAATACTTAATTAAATAATGTATTCAATACTTAATCAAATAAAGTCGTCAATACCTTATAAAATACAGTCTTCAATACTTAATTAAATAATGTCTTCAATACTTAATAAAATAATGTCTTCAATACTTGATCAATTAAAGTCGTCAATACCTTATCAAATACAGTTTCAATACTTAATTAAATAATGTCTTCAATACTTAATCAAATAAAGTCGTCAATACCTTATAAAATACAGTCTTCAATACTTAATTAAATATTGTATTCAATACTTAATCAAATAAAGTCGTCAATACCTTATCAAATACAGTCTTCAATACTTAATTAAATAATGTCTTCAATACTTAATAAAATAATGTCTTCAATACTTAATCAAATAAAGTCGTCAATACCTTATAAAATACAGTCTTCAATACTTAATTAAATATTGTATTCAATACTTAATCAAATAAAGTCGTCAATACCTTATCAAATACAGTCTTCAATACTTAATTAAATAATGTCTTCAATACTTAATAAAATAATGTCTTCAATACTTAATCAAATAAAGTCGTCAATACCTTATCAAATACAGTTTCAATACTTAATTAAATAATGTCTTCAATACTTAATCAAATAAAGTCGTCAATACCTTATAAAATACAGTCATCAATACTTAATTAAATAATGTCTTCAATACTTAATCAAATAAAGTCGTCAATACCTTATCAAATACAGTCTTCAATACTTAATTAAATAATGTCTTCAATACTTAATTAAATAATGTATTCAATACTTAATCAAATAAAGTAGTCAATACCTTATAAAATACAGTCTTCAATACTTAATTAAATAATGTATTCAATACTTAATCAAATAAAGTCGTCAATACCTTATAAAATACAGTCTTCAATACTTAATTAAATAATGTCTTCAATACTTAATTAAATAATGTCTTCAATACTTAATAAAACAAAGTCGTCAATAATTTATCTAATACAGTCTTCAATACTTAATTAAATAATGTCTTCAATACTTAATCAAATAAAGTCGTCAATACCTTATAAAATACAGTCTTCAATACTTAATTAAATAATGTATTCAATACTTAATCAAATAAAGTCGTCAATACCTTACAAAATACAGTCTTCAATACTTAATTAAATAATGTCTTCAATACTTAATAAAATAATGTCTTCAATACTTGATCAATTAAAGTCGTCAATACCTTATCAAATACAGTTTCAATACTTAATTAAATAATGTCTTCAATACTTAATCAAATAAAGTCGTCAATACCTTATAAAATACAGTCTTCAATACTTAATTAAATAATGTATTCAATACTTAATCAAATAAAGTCGTCAATACCTTATCAAATACAGTCTTCAATACTTAATTAAATAATGTCTTCAATACTTAATAAAATAATGTCTTCAATACTTAATCAAATAAAGTCGTCAATACCTTATCAAATACAGTTTCAATACTTAATTAAATAATGTCTTCAATACTTAATCAAATAAAGTCGTCAATACCTTATAAAATACAGTCTTCAATACTTAATTAAATAATGTATTCAATACTTGATCAATTAAAGTCGTCAATACCTTATCAAATACAGTTTCAATACATAATTAAATAATGTCTTCAATACTTAATCAAATAAAGTCGTCAATACCTTATAAAATACAGTCTTCAATACTTAATTAAATATTGTATTCAATACTTAATCAAATAAAGTCGTCAATACCTTATCAAATACAGTCTTCAATACTTAATTAAATAATGTCTTCAATACTTAATAAAATAATGTCTTCAATACTTAATCAAATAAAGTCGTCAATACCTTATCAAATACAGTTTCAATACTTAATTAAATAATGTCTTCAATACTTAATCAAATAAAGTCGTCAATACCTTATAAAATACAGTCTTCAATACTTAATTAAATAATGTCTTCAATACTTAATTAAATAATGTCTTCAATACTTAATCAAATAAAGTAGTCAATACCTTATAAAATACAGTCTTCAATACTTAATTAAATAATGTATTCAATACTTAATCAAATAAAGTCGTCAATACCTTATAAAATACAGTATTCAATACTTAATTAAATAATGTCTTCAATACTTAATAAAATAATGTCTTCAATACTTAATCAAATAAAGTCGTCAATACCTTATCAAATACAGTCATCAATACTTAATTAAATAATGTCTTCAATACTTAATCAAATAAAGTCGTCAATACATTATAAAATACAGTCTTCAATACTTAATTAAATAATGTCTTCAATACTTAATTAAATAATGTATTCAATACTTAATCAAATAAAGTAGTCAATACCTTATAAAATACAGTCTTCAATACTTAATTAAATAATGTATTCAATACTTAATCAAATAAAGTCGTCAATACCTTATAAAATACAGTCTTCAATACTTAATTAAATAATGTCTTCAATACTTAATTAAATAATGTCTTCAATACTTAATAAAACAAAGTCGTCAATAATTTATCTAATACAGTCTTCAATACTTAATTAAATAATGTCTTCAATACTTAATCAAATAAAGTCGTCAATACCTTATAAAATACAGTCTTCAATACTTAATTAAATATTGTATTCAATACTTAATCAAATAAAGTCGTCAATACCTTATAAAATACAGTCTTCAATACTTAATTAAATAATGTCTTCAATACTTAATAAAATAATGTCTTCAATACTTGATCAATTAAAGTCGTCAATACCTTATCAAATACAGTTTCAATACTTAATTAAATAATGTCTTCAATACTTAATCAAATAAAGTCGTCAATACCTTATAAAATACAGTCTTCAATACTTAATTAAATAATGTATTCAATACTTAATCAAATAAAGTCGTCAATACCTTATCAAATACAGTCTTCAATACTTAATTAAATAATGTCTTCAATACTTAATAAAATAATGTCTTCAATACTTAATCAAATAAAGTCGTCAATACCTTATCAAATACAGTTTCAATACTTAATTAAATAATGTCTTCAATACTTAAACAAATAAAGTCGTCAATACCTTATAAAATACAGTCTTCAATACTTAATTAAATAATGTATTCAATACTTAATCAAATAAAGTCGTCAATACCTTGTCAAATACAGTCTTCAATACTTAATTAAATAATGTCTTCAATACTTAATTAAATAATGTATTCAATACTTAATCAAATAAAGTCGTCAATATCTTATCAAATACAGTTTCAATACTTAATTAAATAATGTCTTCAATACTTAATCAAATAAAGTCGTCAATACCTTATAAAATACAGTCTTCAATACTTAATTAAATAATGTCTTCAATACTTAATTAAATAATGTACTCAATACTTAATCAAATAAAGTCGTCAATACCTTATAAAATACAGTCTTCAATACTTAATTAAATAATGTATTCAATACTTAATCAAATAAAGTCGTCAATACCTTATACAATACAGTCTTCAATACTTAATTAAATAATGTCTTCAATACTTAATTAAATAATGTATTCAATACTTAATCAAATAAAGTCGTCAATACCTTATCAAATACAGTCTTCAATACTTAATTAAATAATGTCTTCAATACTTAATCAAATAAAGTCGTCAATACCTTATCAAATACAGTCTTCAATACTTAATTAAATAATGTCTTCAATACTTAATTAAATAATGTCTTCAATACTTAATAAAACAAAGTCGTCAATAATTTATCTAATACAGTCTTCAATACTTAATTAAATAATGTCTTCAATACTTAATCAAATAAAGTCGTCAATACCTTATAAAATACAGTCTTCAATACTTAATTAAATAATGTATTCAATACTTAATCAAATAAAGTCGTCAATACCTTACAAAATACAGTCTTCAATACTTAATTAAATAATGTCTTCAATACTTAATAAAATAATGTCTTCAATACTTGATCAATTAAAGTCGTCAATACCTTATCAAATACAGTTTCAATACTTAATTAAATAATGTCTTCAATACTTAATCAAATAAAGTCGTCAATACCTTATAAAATACAGTCTTCAATACTTAATTAAATAATGTATTCAATACTTAATCAAATAAAGTCGTCAATACCTTATCAAATACAGTCTTCAATACTTAATTAAATAATGTCTTCAATACTTAATAAAATAATGTCTTCAATACTTAATCAAATAAAGTCGTCAATACCTTATCAAATACAGTTTCAACACTTAATTAAATAATGTCTTCAATACTTAATCAAATAAAGTCGTCAATACCTTATAAAATACAGTCTTCAATACTTAATTAAATAATGTATTCAATACTTGATCAATTAAAGTCGTCAATACCTTATCAAATACAGTTTCAATACATAATTAAATAATGTCTTCAATACTTAATCAAATAAAGTCGTCAATACCTTATAAAATACAGTCTTCAATACTTAATTAAATATTGTATTCAATACTTAATCAAATAAAGTCGTCAATACCTTATCAAATACAGTCTTCAATACTTAATTAAATAATGTCTTCAATACTTAATAAAATAATGTCTTCAATACTTAATCAAATAAAGTCGTCAATACCTTATCAAATACAGTTTCAATACTTAATTAAATAATGTCTTCAATACTTAATCAAATAAAGTCGTAAATACCTTATAAAATACAGTCTTCAATACTTAATTAAATAATGTCTTCAATACTTAATTAAATAATGTCTTCAATACTTAATCAAATAAAGTAGTCAATACCTTATAAAATACAGTCTTCAATACTTAATTAAATAATGTATTCAATACTTAATCAAATAAAGTCGTCAATACCTTATAAAATACAGTCTTCAATACTTAATTAAATAATGTCTTCAATACTTAATAAAATAATGTCTTCAATACTTAATCAAATAAAGTCGTCAATACCTTATCAAATACAGTCATCAATACTTAATTAAATAATGTCTTCAATACTTAATCAAATAAAGTCGTCAATACATTATAAAATACAGTCTTCAATACTTAATTAAATAATGTCTTCAATACTTAATTAAATAATGTATTCAATACTTAATCAAATAAAGTAGTCAATACCTTATAAAATACAGTCTTCAATACTTAATTAAATAATGTATTCAATACTTAATCAAATAAAGTCGTCAATACCTTATAAAATACAGTCTTCAATACTTAATTAAATAATGTCTTCAATACTTAATTAAATAATGTCTTCAATACTTAATAAAACAAAGTCGTCAATAATTTATCTAATACAGTCTTCAATACTTAATTAAATAATGTCTTCAATACTTAATCAAATAAAGTCGTCAATACCTTATAAAATACAGTCTTCAATACTTAATTAAATATTGTATTCAATACTTAATCAAATAAAGTCGTCAATACCTTATAAAATACAGTCTTCAATACTTAATTAAATAATGTCTTCAATACTTAATAAAATAATGTCTTCAATACTTGATCAATTAAAGTCGTCAATACCTTATCAAATACAGTTTCAATACTTAATTAAATAATGTCTTCAATACTTAATCAAATAAAGTCGTCAATACCTTATAAAATACAGTCTTCAATACTTAATTAAATAATGTATTCAATACTTAATCAAATAAAGTCGTCAATACCTTATCAAATACAGTCTTCAATACTTAATTAAATAATGTCTTCAATACTTAATAAAATAATGTCTTCAATACTTAATCAAATAAAGTCGTCAATACCTTATCAAATACAGTTTCAATACTTAATTAAATAATGTCTTCAATACTTAAACAAATAAAGTCGTCAATACCTTATAAAATACAGTCTTCAATACTTAATTAAATAATGTATTCAATACTTAATCAAATAAAGTCGTCAATACCTTGTCAAATACAGTCTTCAATACTTAATTAAATAATGTCTTCAATACTTAATTAAATAATGTATTCAATACTTAATCAAATAAAGTCGTCAATATCTTATCAAATACAGTTTCAATACTTAATTAAATAATGTCTTCAATACTTAATCAAATAAAGTCGTCAATACCTTATAAAATACAGTCTTCAATACTTAATTAAATAATGTCTTCAATACTTAATTAAATAATGTACTCAATACTTAATCAAATAAAGTCGTCAATACCTTATAAAATACAGTCTTCAATACTTAATTAAATAATGTATTCAATACTTAATCAAATAAAGTCGTCAATACCTTATAAAATACAGTCTTCAATACTTAATTAAATAATGTCTTCAATACTTAATTAAATAATGTATTCAATACTTAATCAAATAAAGTCGTCAATACCTTATCAAATACAGTCTTCAATACTTAATTAAATAATGTCTTCAATACTTAATCAAATAAAGTCGTCAATACCTTATCAAATACAGTCTTCAATACTTAATTAAATAATGTCTTCAATACTTAATTAAATAATGTCTGCAATACTTAATCAAAAAAAGTCGTCAATACCTTATCAAATACAGTTTCAATACTTAATTAAATAATGTCTTCAATACTTAATCAAATAAAGTCGTCAATACCTTATAAAATACAGTCTTCAATACTTAATTAAATAATGTCTTCAATACTTAATCAAAAAAAGTCGTCAATACCTTATCAAATACAGTTTCAATACTTAATTAAATAATGTCTTCAATACTTACTCAAATAAAGTCGTCAATACCTTATAAAATACAGTCTTCAATACTTAATTAAATAATGTATTCAATACTTAATCAAATAAAGTCGTCAATACCTTATCAAATACAGTTTTCAATACTTAATTAAATAATGTCTTCAATACTTAATAAAATAATGTCTTCAATACTTAATCAAATGAAGTCGTCAATACCTTATCAAATACAGTTTCAATACTTAATTAAATAATGTCTTCAATACTTAATCAAATAAAGTCGTCAATACCTTATCAAATCCAGTCTTCAATACTTAATTAAATAATGTATTCAATACTTAATCAAATAAAGTCGTCAATACCTTATCAAATACAGTCTTCAATACTTAATTAAATAATGTCTTCAATACTTAATAAAATAATGTCTTCAATACTTAATCAAATATGTCGTCAATACCTTATCAAATACAGTTTCAATACTTAATTAAATAATGTCTTCAATACTTAATCAAATAAAGTCGTCAATACCTTATAAAATACAGTCTTCAATACTTAATTAAATAATGTCTTCAATACTTAATCAAATAAAGTCGTCAATACCTTATCAAATACAGTTTCAATACTTAATTAAATAATGTCTTCAATACTTAATCAAATAAAGTCGTCAATACCTTATAAAATACAGTCTTCAATACTTAATTAAATAATGTCTTCAATACTTAATTAAATAATGTATTCAATACTTAATCAAATAAAGTCGTCAATACCTTATCAAATACAGTCTTCAATACTTAATTAAATAATGTATTCAATACTTAATAAAACAAAGTCGTCAATACTTTTTAAAATACAGTCTTCAATACTTAATCAAATAATGTCTTCAATACTTAATTAAATAATGTATTCAATACTTAATCAAATAAAGTCGTCAATACCTTATCAAATACAGTCTTCAATACTTAATTAAATAATGTATTCAATACTTAATCAAATAAAGTCGTCAATACCTTATCAAATACAGTCTTCAATACTTAATTAAATAATGTCTTCAATACTTAATAAAACAAAGTCGTCAATACCTTATCAAATACAGTCTTCAATACTTCATTAAATAATGTCTTCAATACTTAATAAAACAAAGTCGTCAATAATTTATCTAATACAGTCTTCAATACTTAATTAAATAATGTCTTCAATACTTAATCAAAAAAAGTCGTCAATACCTTATCAAATACCGTTTCAATACTTAATTAAATAATGTCTTCAATACTTAATAGAATAAAGTCGTCAATACCTTATAAAATACAGTCTTCAATACTTAATTAAATAATGTATTCAATACTTAATCAAATAAAGTCGTCAATACCTTATCAAATACAGTCTTCAATACTTAATTAAATAATGTCTTCAATACTTAATAAAATAATGTCTTCAATACTTAATCAAATAAAGTCGTCAATACCTTATCAAATACAGTTTGAATACTTAATTAAATAATGTCTTCAATATTTAATCAAATAAAGTCGTCAATACCTTATAAAATACAGTCTTCAATACTTAATTAAATAATGTATTCAATACTTAATAAAACAAAGTCGTCAATAATTTATCTAATACAGTCTTAAATACTTAATTAAACAATTTCTTCAATACTTAATCAAAAAAAGTCGTCAATACCTTATCAAATACAGTTTCAATACTTAATTAAATAATGTCTTCAATACTTAATCAAATAAAGTCGTCAATACTTTATAAAATACAGTCTTCAATACTTAATTAAATAATGTCTTCAATACTTAATAAAACAAAGTCGTCAATAATTTATCTAATACAGTCTTCAATACTTAATTAAATAATGTCTTCAATACTTAATCAAAAAAAGTCGTCAATACCTTATCAAATACAGTTTCAATACTTAATTAAATAATGTCTTCAATACTTAATCAAATAAAGTCGTCAATACCTTATAAAATACAGTCTTCACTACTTAATTAAATAATGTCTTCAATACTTAATCAAATAAAGTCGTCAATACCTTATAAAATACAGTCTTCAATACTTAATTAAATAATGTCTGCAATACTTAATAAAATAATGTCTTCAATACTTAATCAAAAAAAGTCGTCAATACCTTATCAAATACAGTTTCAATACTTAATTAAATAATGTCTTCAATACTTAATCAAATAAAGTCGTCAATACCTTATAAAATACAGTCTTCAATACTTAATTAAATAATGTATTCAATACTTAATTAAATAATGTCTTCAATACTTAATCAAATAAATCGTCAATACCTTATCAAATACAGTTTCAATACTTAATTAAATAATGTCTTCAATACTTAATCAAATAAAGTCGTCAATACCTTATAAAATACAGTCTTCAATACTTAATTAAATAATGTCTTCAATACTTAATTAAATAATGTATTCAATACTTAATCAAATAAAGTCGTCAATACCTTATAAAATACAGTCTTCAATACTTAATTAAATAATGTATTCAATACTTAATCAAATAAAGTCGTCAATACCTTATAAAATACAGTCTTCAATACTTAATTAAATAATGTCTTCAATACTTAATTAAATAATGTCTTCAATACTTAATAAAACAAAGTCGTCAATAATTTATCTAATACAGTCTTCAATACTTAATTAAATAATGTCTTCAATACTTAATCAAAAAAGTCGTCAATACCTTATCAAATACAGTTTCAATACTTAATTAAATAATGTCTTCAATACTTAATCAAATAAAGTCGTCAATACCTTATAGAATACAGTCTTTGATACTTAATTAAATAATGTATTCAATACTTAATCAAATAAAGTCGTCAATACCTTATAAAATACAGTCTTCAATACTAAATTAAATAATGTCTTCAATACTTAATAAAATAATGTCTTCAATACTTGATCAATTAAAGTCGTCAATACCTTATCAAATACAGTTTCAATACTTAATTAAATAATGTCTTCAATACTTAATCAAATAAAGTCGTCAATACCTTATAAAATACAGTCTTCAATACTTAATTAAATAATGTATTCAATACTTAATCAAATAAAGCTGTCAATACCTTATCAAATACAGTCTTCAATACTTAATTAAATAATGTCTTCAATACTTAATAAAATAATGTCTTCAATACTTAATCAAATAAAGTCGTCAATACCTTATCAAATACAGTTTCAATACTTAATTAAATTATGTCTTCAATACTTAATCAAATAAAGTCGTCAATACCTTATAAAATACAGTCTTCAATACTTAATTAAATAATGTATTCAATACTTAATCAAATAAAGTCGTCAATACCTTATCAAATACAGTCTTCAATACTTAATTAAATAATGTCTTCAATACTTAATTAAATAATGTCTTCAATACTTAATCAAATAAAGTCGTCAATACCTTATCAAATACAGTTTCAATACTTAATTAAATAATGTCTTCAATACTTAATCAAATAAAGTCGTCAATACCTTATAAAATACAGTCTTCAATACTTAATTAAATAATGTCTTCAATACTTAATTAAATAATGTATTCAATACTTAATCAAATAAAGTCGTCAATACCTTATAAAATACAGTCTTCAATACTTAATTAAATAATGTATTCAATACTTAATCAAATAAAGTCGTCCATACCTTATAAAATACAGTCTTCAATACTTAATTAAATAATGTCTTCAATACTTAATTAAATAATGTATTCAATACTTAATCAAATAAAGTCGTCAATACCTTATCAAATACAGTCTTCAATACTTAATTAAATCATGTATTCAATACTTAATCAAATAAAGTCGTCAATACCTTATCAAATACAGTCTTCAATACTTAATTAAATAATGTTATCAATACTTAATTAAATAATGTCTTCAATACTTAATTAAATAATGTCGTCAATACCTTATCAAATACAGTTTCAATACTTAATTAAATAATGTCTTCAATACTTAATCAAATAAAGTCGTCAATACCTTATAAAATACAGTCTTCAATACTTAATTAAATAATGTATTCAATACTTAATCAAATAAAGTCGTCAATACCTTATCAAATACAGTCTTCAATACTTAATTACATAATGTCTTCAATACTTAATAAAATAATGTCTTCAATACTTAATCAAATAAAGTCGTCAATACCTTATCAAATACAGTTTCAATACTTAATTAAATAATGTCTTCAATACTTAATCAAATAAAGTCGTCAATACCTTATCAAATACAGTCTTCAATACTTAATTAAATAATGTCTTCAATACTTAATCAAATAAAGTCGTCAATACCTTATCAAATACAATCTTCAATACTTAATTAAATAATGTCTTCAATACTTAATAAAATAATGTCTTCAATACTTGATCAAATAAAGTCGTCAATACCTTATCAAATACAGTTTCAATACTTAATCAAATAAAGTCTTCAATACTTAATCAAATAAAGTAGTCAATACCTTATAAAATACAGTCTTCAATACTTAATTAAATAATGTATTCAATACTTAATCAAATAAAGTCGTCAATACCTTATCAAATACAGTCTTCAATACTTAATTAAATAATGTCTTCAATACTTAATTAAATAATGTCTTCAATACTTAATCAAATAAAGTCGTCAATACCTTATCAAATACAGTTTCAATACTTAATTAAATAATGTCTTCAATACTTAATCAAATAAAGTCGTCAATACCTTATAAAATACAGTCTTCAATACTTAATTAAATAATGTCTTCAATACTTAATTAAATAATGTATTCAATACTTAATCAAATAAAGTCGTCAATACCTTATCAAATACAGTCTTCAATACTTCATTAAATAATATCTTCAATACTTAATTAAATAATGTCTGCAATACTTAATAAAAAAAAGTCGTCAATACCTTATAAAATACAGTCTTCAATACTTAATTAAATAATGTATTCAATACTTAATCAAATAAACTCGTCAATACCTTATCAAATACAGTTTCAATACTTAATTAAATAATGTCTTCAATACTTAATAAAAAAAGTCGTCAATACCTTATCAAATAGTCTTCAATACTTAATTAAATAATGTCTTCAATACTTAATAAAAAAAAGTCGTCAATACCTTATAAAATACAGTCTTCAATACTTAATTAAATAATGTCTTCAATACTTAATTAAATAATGTATTCAATACTTAATCAAATAAAGTCGTCAATACCTTATCAAATACAGTCTTCAATACTTAATTAAATAATGTCTTCAATACTTAATAAAATAATGTCTTCAATACTTAATCAAATAAAGTCGTCAATACCTTATCAAATACAGTTTAAATCATTAATTAAATAATGTCTTCAATACTTAATCAAATAAAGTCGTCAATACCTTATAAAATACAGTCTTCAATACTTAATTAAATAATGTATTCAATACTTAATCAAATAAAGTCGTCAATACCTTATCAAATACAGTCTTCAATACTTCATTAAATAATGTCTTCAATATTTAATCTAAAAAAGTCGTCAATACCTTATAAAATACAGTCTTCAATACTTAATTAAATAATGTCTTCAATACTTAATTAAATAATGTCTTCAATACTTTATCAAATAAAGTCGTCAATACCTTATCAAACACAGTCTTCAATACTTAATCAGATAATGTATTCAATACTTAATCAAATAAAGTCGTCAATACCTTATAAAATACAGTCTCAATACTTAATTAAATAATGTCTTCAATACTTAATCAAATAAAGTCGTCAATACCTTATAAAATACAGTCTCAATACTTAATTAAATAATGTCTTCAATACTTAATTAAATAATGTATTCAATACTTAATCAAATAAAGTCGTCAATACGATATAAAATACAGTCTTCAATACTTAATTAAATAATGTATTCAATACTTAATCAAATAAAGTCGTCAATACCTTATAAAATACAGTCTTCAATACTTAATTAAATAATGTATTCAATACTTAATCAAATAAAGTCGTCAATACCTTATAAAATACAGTATCAATACTTAATTAAATAATGTCTTCAATACTTAATCAAATAAAGTCGTCAATACCTTATAAAATACAGTCTTCAATACTTAATTAAATAATGTCTTCAATACTTAATTAAATAATGTATTCAATACTTAATCAAATAAAGTCGTCAATACCTTATTAAATAAAGTTTCAATACTTAATTAAATAATGTCTTCAATACTTAATCAAATAAAGTCGTAAATAACTTATAAAATACAGTCTTCAATACTTAATTAAATAATGTCTTCAATACTTAATCAAAAAAAGTCGTCAATACCTTATAAAATACAGTCTTCAATACTTAATTAAATAATGTCTTCAATACTTATCAAAAAAAGTCGTCAATACCTTATCAAATACAGTCTTCAATACTTAATTAAATAATGTATTCAATACTTAATAAAACAAAGTCGTCAATAATTTATCTAATACAGTCTTCAATACTTAATTAAATAATGTCTTCAATACTTAATCAAACAAAGTCGTCAATACTTTATCAAATACAGTCTTCAATACTTAATTAAATAATGTCTTCAATACTTAATCAAACAAAGTCGTCAATACCTTATAAAATACAGTCTTCAATACTTAATTAAATAATGTATTCAATACTTAATCAAACAAAGTCGTCACTACCTTATCAAATACAGTCTTCAATACTTAATTAAATAATGTTTTCAATACTCAATAAAACAAAGTCGTCAATACCTTATCAAATACAGTCTTCAATACTTAATTAAATAATGTCTTCAATACTTAATCAAACAAAGTCGTCAATACCTTATCAAATACAGTCTTCAACACGTAATTAAATAATGTCTTCAATACTCAATAAAACAAAGTCGTCAATACCTTATCAAATACAGTCTTCAATACTTAATTAAATAATGTCTTCAATACTCAATAAAACAAAGTCGTCAATACCTTATCAAATACAGTCTTCAATACTTAATTAAATAATGTCTTCAATACTTAATCAAACAAAGTCGTCACTACCTTATCAAATACAGTCTTCAATACTTAATTAAAATAATGTCTTCAATACTCAATAAAACAAAGTCGTCAATACCTTATCAAATACAGTCTTCAATACTTAATTAAATAATGTCTTCAATACTTAATCAAACAAAGTCGTCAATACCTTATCAAATACAGTCTTCAACACGTAATTAAATAATGTCTTCAATACTCAATAAAACAAAGTCGTCAATACCTTATCAAATACAGTCTTCAATACTTAATTAAATAATGTATTCAATACTTAATCAAACAAAGTCGTCAACACTTTATCAAATACAGTCTTCAATACTTTATCAAATACAGTCTTCAATACTTAATTGAATAATGTATTCATTACTTAATAAAACAAAGTCGTCAATACCTTATCAAATACAGTCTCCAATACCTAATTAAATAATGTATTCAATACTTAATAAAACAAAGTCGTCAATACCTTATCAAATACAGTCTTCAATACTTAATTAAATAATGTCTGCAATACTTAATCAAAAAAAGTCGTCAATACCTTATCAAATACAGTCTTCAATACTTACTTAAATAATGTCTGCAATACTTAATCAAAAAAAGTCGTCAATACCTTATCAAATACAGTCTTCAATACTTAATTAAATAATGTCTTCAATACTTAATAAAATAAAGTCGTCAATACATTATCAAATAGTCTTCAATACTTAATTAAATAATGTATTCAATACTTAATAAAACAAAGTCGTCAATACCTTATCAAATACAGTCTTCAATACTTAATTAAATAATGTCTGCAATACTTAATCAAAAAAAGTCGTCAATACCTTATCAAATACAGTCTTCAATACTTAATTAAATAATGTCTTCAATACTTAATCAAACAAAGTCGTCAATACCTTATCAAATACAGTCTTCAATACTTAATTAAATAATGTCTTCAATACTTAATCAACCAAAGTCGTCAATACCTTATCAAATACAGTCTTCAATACTTAATTAAATAATGTCTTCAATACTTAACTAAACAAAGTCGTCAATACCTTATCAAATAGTCTTCAATACTTAATTAAATAATGTATTCAATACTTAATAAAACAAAGTCGTCAATACCTTATAAAATACAGTCTTCAATACTTAATTAAATAATGTATTCAATACTTAATCAAACAAAGTCGTCAATACCTTATCAAATACAGTCTTCAATACTTAATTAAATAATGTCTTCAATACTTAATAAAACAAAGTCGTCAATAGCTTACAAATACCGTCTTCAATACTTAATTAAATAATGTCTTCAATACTTAATAAAACAAAGTTGTCAATACCTTATCAAATACAGTCTTCAATACTTAATTAAATAATGTCTGCAATACTTAATCAAAAAAGTCGTCAATACCTTATCAAATACAGTTTTCAATACTTAATTAAATAATGTCTTGAATACTTAATAAAACAAAGTCGTCAATACCTTATCAAATACAGTCTTCAATACTTAATTAAATAATGTATTCAATACTTAATAAAACAAAGTCGTCAATACCTTATCAAATACAGTCTTCAATACTTAATTAAATAATGTATTCAATACTTAATCAAACAAAGTCGTCAATACCTTATCAAATACAGTCTTCAATACTTAATTAAATAATGTCTTCAATACTCAATAAAACAAAGTCGTTAATACCTTATCAAATACAGTCTTCAATACTTAATTAAATAATGTATTCAATACTTAATCAAACAAAGTCGTCAATACTTAATTGAATAATGCCTTCAATACTTAATCAAAAAAAGTCGTCAATACCTTATCAAATACAGTATTCAATACTTAATTAAATAATTCCTTCAATACTTAATCAAACAAAGTCGTCAATAAACTTATCAAATACAGTCTTCAATACTTAATTAAATAATGTCTTCAATACTTAATCAAAAAAAGTCGTCAATACCTTATCAAATACAGTCTTCAATACTTAATTAAATAATGTCTTCAATACTTAATAAAACAAAGTCGTCAATAATTTATCTAATACAGTCTTCAATACTTAATTAAATAATGTCTTCAATACTTAATCAAACAAAGTCGTCAATACTTTATCAAATACAGTCTTCAATACTTAATTAAATAATGTCTTCAATACTTAATCAAACAAAGTCGTCAATACCTTATAAAATACAGTCTTCAATACTTAATTAAATAATGTATTCAATACTTAATCAAACAAAGTCGTCACTACCTTATCAAATACAGTCTTCAATACTTAATTAAAATAATGTCTTCAATACTCAATAAAACCAAGTCGTCAATACCTTATCAAATACAGTCTTCAATACTTAATTAAATAATGTCTTCAATACTTAATCAAACAAAGTCGTCAATACCTTATCAAATACAGTCTTCAACACGTAATTAAATAATGTCTTCAATACTCAATAAAACAAAGTCGTCAATACCTTATCAAATACAGTCTTCAATACTTAATTAAATAATGTATTCAATACTTAATCAAACAAAGTCGTCAATACTTTATCAAATACAGTCTTCAATACTTTATCAAATACAGACTTCAATACTTAATTGAATAATGTATTCATTACTTAATAAAACAAAGTCGTCAATACCTTATCAAATACAGTCTCCAATACCTAATTAAATAATGTATTCAATACTTAATAAAACAAAGTCGTCAATACCTTATCAAATACAGTCTTCAATACTTAATTAAATAATGTCTGCAATAATTAATCAAAAAAAGTCGTCAATACCTTATCAAATACAGTCTTCAATACTTACTTAAATAATGTCTGCAATACTTAATCAAAAAAAGTCGTCAATACCTTATCAAATACAGTCTTCAATACTTAATTAAATAATGTCTTCAATACTTAATAAAACAAAGTCGTCAATACCTTATCAAATACAGTCTTCAATACTTAATTAAATAATGTCTTCAATACTTAACTATACAAAGTCGTCAATACCTTATCAAATAGTCTTCAATACTTAATTAAATAATGTATTCAATACTTAATAAAACAAAGTCGTCAATACCTTATCAAATACAGTCTTCAATACTTAATTAAATAATGTATTCAATACTTAATCAAACAAAGTCGTCAATACCTTATCAAATACAGTCTTCAATACTTAATTAAATAATGTCTTCAATACTTAATAAAACAAAGTCGTCAATAGCTTACAAATACCGTCTTCAATACTTAATTAAATAATGTCTTCAATACTTAATAAAACAAAGTTGTCAATACCTTATCAAATACAGTCTTCAATACTTAATTAAATAATGTCTGCAATACTTAATTAAAAAAGTCGTCAATACCTTATCAAATACAGTTTTCAATACTTAATTAAATAATGTCTTGAATACTTAATAAAACAAAGTCGTCAATACCTTATCAAATACAGTCTTCAATACTTAATTAAATAATGTCTTCAATACTTAATCAAACAAAGTCGTCAATACCTTATCAAATACAGTCTTCAATACTTAATTAAATAATGTCTTCAATACTTAATAAAACAAAGTCGTCAATACCTTATCAAATACAGTCTTCAATACTTAATTAAATAATGTCTTCAATACTTAATCAAAAAAAGTCGTCAATACCTTATCAAATACAGTCTTCAATACCTAATTAAATAATGTCTGCAATACTTAATCAAAAAAAGTCGTCAATACCTTATCAAATACAGTCTTCAATACTTAATTAAATAATGTCTGCAATACTTAATCAAACAAAGTCGTCAATACCTTAGCAAATAGTCTTCAATACTTAATTAAATAATGTATTCAATACTTAATAAAACAAAGTCGTCAATACCTTATCAAATACAGTCTTCAATACTTAATTAAATAATGTCTTCAATACTTAATCAAACAAAGTCGTCAATACCTTATCAAATACAGTCTTCAATACTTAATTAAATAATGTCTTCAATACTCAATAAAACAAAGTCGTCAATACCTTATCAAATACAGTCTTCAATACTTAATTAAATAATGTATTCAATACTTAATCAAATAAAGTCGTCAATACCTTATAAAATACAGTCTTCAATACCTAATTAAATAATGTCTTCAATACTTAATCAAACAAAGTCGTCAATACTTTATTAAATACAGTCTTCAATACTTTATCAAATACAGTCTTCAATACTTAATGTAATAATGTATTCAATACTTAATAAAACAAAGTCGTCAATACCTTATCAAATACCGTCTTCAATACCTAATTAAATAATGTATTCAATACTTAATAAAACAAAGTCGTCAATACCTTATCAAATACAGTCTTCAATACTTAATTGAATAATGTCTTCAATACTTAATCAAAAAAAGTCGTCAATACCTTATCAAATACAGTCTTCAATACTTAATTAAATAATGTCTTCAATACTTAATAAAACAAAGTCGTCAATACCTTATCAAATACAGTCTTCAATACTTAATTAAATAATGTATTCAATACTTAATAAAACAAAGTCGTCAATACCTTATCAAATTCAGTCTTCAATACTTAATTAAATAATGTATTCAATACTTAATAAAACAAAGTCGTCAATACCTTATCAAATACAGTCTTCAATACTTAATTGAATAATGTATTCAATACTTAATAAAACAAAGTCGTCAATACCTTATCAAATACAGTCACCAATATTTAATTAAATAATGTATTCAATACTTAATAAAACAAAGTCGTCAATACCTTATCAAATACAGTCTTCAATACTTAATTAAATAATGTATTCAATACTTAATCAAACAAAGTCGTCAATACTTTCTCAAATACAGTCTTCAATACTTTATCAAATACAGTCTTCAATACTTAATTGAATAATGTATTCAATACTTAATAAAACAAAGTCGTCAATACCTTATCAAATACAGTCTCAAATACCTAATTAAATAATGTATTCAATACTTAATAAAACAAAGTCGTCAATACCTTATCAAATACAGTCTTCAATACTTAATTAAATAATGTCTTCAATACTTAATCAAACAAAGTCGTCAATACCTTATCAAATACAGTCTTCAATACTTAATTGAATAATGTCTTCAATACTTAATCAAAAAAAGTCGTCAATACCTTATCAAATACAGTCTTCAATACTTAATTAAATAATGTCTTCAATACTTAATCAAACAAAGTCGTCAATACCTTATCAAATACGGTCTTCAATACTTAATTAAATAATGTATTCAATACTTAATAAAACAAAGTCGTCAATACCTTATCAAATACAGTCTTCAATACTTAATTGAATAATGTATTCAATACTTAATCAAACAAAGTCGTCAATACCTTATCAAATACAGTCTTCAATACTTAATTAAATAATGTATTCAATACTTAATAAAACAAAGTCGTCAATACCTTAGCAAATAGTCTTCAATACTTAATTAAATAATGTATTAAATACTTAATAAAACAAAGTCGTCAATACCTTATCAAATACAGTCTTCAATACTTAATTAAATAATGTATTCAATACTTAATCAAACAAAGTCGTCAATACCTTATCAAATACAGTCTTCAATACTTAATTAAATAATGTCTTCAATACTCAATAAAACAAAGTCGTTAATACCTTATCAAATACAGTCTTCAATACTTAATTAAATAATGTATTCAATACTTAATCAAATAAAGTCGTCAATACCTTATAAAATACAGTCTTCAATACCTAATTAAATAATGTCTTCAATACTTAATCAAACAAAGTCGTCAATACTTAATTGAATAATGCCTTCAATACTTAATCAAAAAAAGTCGTCAATACCTTATCAAATACAGTATTCAATACTTAATTAAATAATGTCTTCAATACTTAATCAAACAAAGTCGTCAATACCTTATCAAATACAGTCTTCAATACTTAATTAAATAATGTCTTCAATACTTAATCAAAAAAAGTCGTCAATACCTTATCAAATACAGTCTTCAATACTTAATTATATAATGTCTTCAATACTTAATAAAACAAAGTCGTCAATAATTTATCTAATACAGTCTTCAATACTTAATTAAATAATGTCTTCAATACTTAATCAAACAAAGTCGTCAATACTTTATCAAATACAGTCTTCAATACTTAATTAAATAATGTCTTCAATACTTAATCAAACAAAGTCGTCAATACCTTATAAAATACAGTCTTCAATACTTAATTAAATAATGTATTCAATACTTAATCAAACAAAGTCGTCACTACCTTATCAAATACAGTCTTCAATACTTAATTAAAATAATGTCTTCAATACTCAATAAAACAAAGTCGTCAATACCTTATCAAATACAGTCTTCAATACTTAATTAAATAATGTCTTCAATACTTAATCAAACAAAGTCGTCAATACCTTATCAAATACAGTCTTCAACACGTAATTAAATAATGTCTTCAATACTCAATAAAACAAAGTCGTCAATACCTTATCAAATACAGTCTTCAATACTTAATTAAATAATGTATTCAATACTTAATCAAACAAAGTCGTCAATACTTTATCAAATACAGTCTTCAATACTTTATCAAATACAGTCTTCAATACTTAATTGAATAATGTATTCATTACTTAATAAAACAAAGTCGTAAATACCTTATCAAATACAGTCTCCAATACCTAATTAAATAATGTATTCAATACTTAATAAAACAAAGTCGTCAATACCTTATCAAATACAGTCTTCAATACTTAATTAAATAATGTCTGCAATACTTAATCAAAAAAAGTCGTCAATACCTTATCAAATACAGTCTTCAATACTTAATTAAATAATGTCTGCAATACTTAATCAAAAAAAGTCGTCAATACCTTATCAAATACAGTCTTCAATACTTAATTAAATAATGTCTTCAATACTTAATAAAACAAAGTCGTCAATACATTATCAAATAGTCTTCAATACTTAATTAAATAATGTATTCAATACTTAATAAAACAAAGTCGTCAATACCTTATAAAATACAGTCTTCAATACTTAATTAAATAATGTCTGCAATACTTAATCAAAAAAAGTCGTCAATACCTTATCAAATACAGTCTTCAATACTTAATTAAATAATGTCTTCAATACTTAATCAAACAAAGTCGTCAATACCTTATCAAATACAGTCTTCAATACTTAATTAAATAATGTCTTCAATACTTAATCAAACAAAGTCGTCAATACCTTATCAAATACAGTCTTCAATACTTAATTAAATAATGTCTTCAATACTTAACTAAACAAAGTCGTCAATACCTTATCAAATAGTCTTCAATACTTAATTAAATAATGTATTCAATACTTAATAAAACAAAGTCGTCAATACCTTATAAAATACAGTCTTCAATACTTAATTAAATAATGTATTCAATACTTAATCAAACAAAGTCGTCAATACCTTATCAAATACAGTCTTCAATATTTAATTAAATAATGTCTTCAATACTTAATAAAACAAAGTCGTCAATAGCTTACAAATACAGTCTTCAATACTTAATTAAATAATGTCTTCAATAATTAATAAAACAAAGTTGTCAATACCTTATCAAATACAGTCTTCAATACTTAATTAAATAATGTCTGCAATACTTAATCAAAAAAGTCGTCAATACCTTATCAAATACAGTCTTCAATACTTAATTAAATAATGTCTTCAATACTTAATAAAACAAAGTCGTCAATACCTTATCAAATACAGTCTTCAATACTTAATTAAATAATGTCTTCAATACTTAATCAAACAAAGTCGTCAATACCTTATCAAATACAGTCTTCAATACTTAATTAAATAATGTCTTCAATACTTAATAAAACAAAGTCGTCAATACCTTATCAAATACAGTCTTCAATACTTAATTAAATAATGTCTTCAATACTTAATCAAAAAAAGTCGTCAATACCTTATCAAATACAGTCTTCAATACTTAATTAAATAATGTCTGCAATACTTAATCAAAAAAAGTCGTCAATACCTTATCAAATACAGTCTTCAATACTTAATTAAATAATGTATTCAATACTTAATAAAACAATGTTCTCAATACCTTAGCAAATAGTCTTCAATACTTAATTAAATAATGTATTCAATACTTAATAAAACAAAGTCGTCAATACCTTATCAAATACAGTCTTCAATACTTAATTAAATAATGTCTTCAATACTTAATCAAACAAAGTCGTCAATACCTTATCAAATACAGTCTTCAATACTTAATTAAATAATGTCTTCAATACTCAATAAAACAAAGTCGTCAATACCTTATCAAATACAGTCTTCAATACTTAATTAAATAATGTATTCAATACTTAATCAAATAAAGTCGTCAATACCTTATAAAATACAGTCTTCAATACCTAATTAAATAATGTCTTCAATACTTAATCAAACAAAGTCGTCAATACTTTATTAAATACAGTCTTCAATACTTTATCAAATACAGTCTTCAATACTTAATGTAATAATGTATTTAATACTTAATAAAACAAAGTCGTCAATACCTTATCAAATACCGTCTTCAATACCTAATTAAATAATGTATTCAATACTTAATAAAACAAAGTCGTCAATACCTTATCAAATACAGTCTTCAATACTTAATTGAATAATGTCTTCAATACTTAATCAAAAAAAGTCGTCAATACCTTATCAAATACAGTCTTCAATACTTAATTAAATAATGTCTTCAATACTTAATCAAACAAAGTCGTCAATACCTTATCAAATACATTCTTCAATACTTAATTAAATAATGTCTTAAATACTTAACTAAACAAAGTCGTCAATACCTTATCAAATAGTCTTCAATACTTAATTAAATAATGTATTCAATACTTAATAAAACAAAGTCGTCAATACCTTATAAAATACAGTCTTCAATACTTAATTAAATAATGTATTCAATACTTAATCAAACAAAGTCGTCAATACCTTATCAAATACAGTCTTCAATACTTAATTAAATAATGTCTTCAATACTTAATAAAACAAAGTCGTCAATAGCTTACAAATACAGTCTTCAATACTTAATTAAATAATGTCTTCAATACTTAATAAAACAAAGTTGTCAATACCTTATCAAATACAGTCTTCAATACTTAATTAAATAATGTCTGCAATACTTAATCAAAAAAGTCGTCAATACCTTATCAAATACAGTCTTCAATACTTAATTAAATAATGTCTTCAATACTTAATAAAACAAAGTCGTCAATACCTTATCAAATAGAGTCTTCAATACTTAATTAAATAATGTCTTCAATACTTAATCAAACAAAGTCGTCAATACCTTATCAAATACAGTCTTCAATACTTAATTAAATAATGTCTTCAATACTTAATAAAACAAAGTCGTCAATACCTTATCAAATACAGTCTTCAATACTTAATTAAATAATGTCTTCAATACTTAATCAAAAAAAGTCGTCAATACCTTATCAAATACAGTCTTCAATACTTAATTAAATAATGTCTGCAATACTTAATCAAAAAAGTCGTCAATACCTTATCAAATACAGTCTTCAATACTTAATTAAATAATGTATTCAATACTTAATAAAACAATGTTCTCAATACCTTAGCAAATAGTCTTCAATACTTAATTAAATAATGTATTCAATACTTAATAAAACAAAGTCGTCAATACCTTATCAAATACAGTCTTCAATACTTAATTAAATAATGTCTTCAATACTTAATCAAACAAAGTCGTCAATACCTTATCAAATACAGTCTTCAATACTTAATTAAATAATGTCTTCAATACTCAATAAAACAAAGTCGTCAATACCTTATCAAATACAGTCTTCAATACTTAATTAAATAATGTATTCAATACTTAATCAAATAAAGTCGTCAATACCTTATAAAATACAGTCTTCAATACCTAATTAAATAATGTCTTCAATACTTAATCAAACAAAGTCGTCAATACTTTATTAAATACAGTCTTTAATACTTTATCAAATACAGTCTTCAATACTTAATGTAATAATGTATTTAATACTTAATAAAACAAAGTCGTCAATACCTTATCAAATACCGTCTTCAATACCTAATTAAATAATGTATTCAATACTTAATAAAACAAAGTCGTCAATACCTTATCAAATACAGTCTTCAATACTTAATTGAATAATGTCTTCAATACTTAATCAAAAAAAGTCGTCAATACCTTATCAAATACAGTCTTCAATACTTAATTAAATAATGTCTTCAATACTTAATCAAACAAAGTCGTCAATACCTTATCAAATACAGTCTTCAATACTTAATTAAATAATGTATTCAATACTTAATAAAACAAAGTCGTCAATACCTTATCAAATTCAGTCTTCAATACTTAATTAAATAATGTAT
This sequence comes from Sepiola atlantica, assembly GCA_963556195.1. Taxonomy (NCBI): domain Eukaryota; kingdom Metazoa; phylum Mollusca; class Cephalopoda; order Sepiida; family Sepiolidae; genus Sepiola; species Sepiola atlantica. Next base: position 113,009,782 of record OY744525.1, read on the forward strand.
TCAATACTTAATAAAACAAAGTCGTCAATACCTTATCAAATACAGTCTTCAATACTTAATTGAATAATGTATTCAATACTTAATAAAACAAAGTCGTCAATACCTTATCAAATACAGTCACCAATACCTAATTAAATAATGTATTCAATACTTAATAAAACAAAGTCGTCAATACCTTATCAAATACAGTCTTCAATACTTAATTAAATAATGTATTCAATACTTAATCAAAAAAAGTCGTCAATACCTGATAAAATACAGTTTTCAATACCTAATTAAATAATGTATTCAATACTTAATCAAACAAAGTCGTCAATACTTTATAAAATACAGTCTTCAATACTTAATTGAATAATGTATTCAATACTTAATAAAACAAAGTCGTCAATACCTTTTCAAATACAGTCTTCAATACCTAATTAAATAATGTATTCAATACTTAATAAAACAAAGTCGTCAATACCTTATCAAATACAGTCGTCAATACTTAATTGAATAATGCCTTCAATACTTCATCAAAAAAGTCGTCAATACCTTATCAAATACAGTCTTCAATACTTAATTAAATAATGTCTTCCATACTTAATCAAACAAAGTCGTCAATACTTTATCAAATACAGTCTTCAATACTTAATTAAATAATGTATTCAATACTTAATAAAACAAAGTCGTCAATACTTTATCAAATACAGTCTTTAATACTTAATTAAATAATGTCTGCAATACTTAATCAAAAAAAGTCGTCAATACCTTTATCAAATACAGTCTTCAATACTTAATTAAATAATGTCTTCAATACTTAATCAAACAAAGTCGTCAATACCTTATCAAATACAGTCTTCAATACTTAATTAAATAATGTCTTCAATACTTAATCAAATAAAGTCTTCAATACGTAATAAAATAAAATCTGTAATACATAAAATAATAAAATCTTCAATCCATAATTAAATAAAACTTTTTAATACCTAATAAAATAAAATCTTTAATATAGGAGATAAAATGTTCAATGATAAATCAAATCAAATCTTTAATATTAATAAAAATTAAATGTTGAATACCTAATGACATAAAATCTTCAATGCATAATAAGATACCATCTTCAGTTTCCGATCTAATAAAAATCGTTACCTCCTAATTGAATAAATTATTACATACCTAATCAAATAAACACCTAAATAAATGCGAAAATGAGATATTTAATATATAATACAATTAAACATTCAATATCTAATAAAATCAAATCGCCAATGCCTAAGTAAATGAAGTATTTAATACCTTACCAAATAATGTTTTCAATAGTTTATCAAACAAAGTCTTGAATACGTAATAAAATCAAATCTGTAATACCTACTAAAATAAAGTTGTCATTACCTAATCAAATAAAGTCTTCAATTGTGATCAAGTCAACTCTTCGATATCTAATTAAATGAAATCATCAATATCTAATCAAATAAACTTTTCAATACTTACTAAAATCAAATCTTCGTAACCTCAAAAAATGAAATCTTAAATACCTAATCAAATGAAATATATATCTATCGGTACCGTATTTTCTGTCAATATTTTGTTTGTTTTTGCATTATGATGACTACAAAATCGTGTTTGCCAGTTATGTGTTGGACGTCCACGATCATGGTGATTCATTCAGATTTTTCAAAAACCGTTGTAACTTCTATCTCTCGTTCAAAAATAGTCCGGCAGACAGAAAGGTTGACCACATTCTGTTTCTGGCTGGAGAAGAAGTTATTAGAATTTACAACGCTTGGAGTTCGAAAACGAAGAAATAAAAGCAAACCTAAACCAGACACCCAACAAAAAAGCACTTTCGCCTCCGCCCTTGAGGCTAGCATTCACAAATATCCGGGGACTTAGAACCAACATCAACCACGTAGAAACCTTTCTCCTGACAAACTCCCCGGATATCCTAGCCCTAAGTGAAACTAATCTTCAATCCTCAATCTCATCTCACCACTTTGACATGACTGACTACCTTCAACTATACAGTAAAGACTCTGACAAACGTATGCACGGGCTAGGAGTTTATGTCCGGAATACCCTCCCCCTGACTAGAGAACATAGGTTAGAATCGGATGACCACGACTACATGTGCTTTAGATTGACCTTACATCACAGCGTCAGCTACTTATATTTCTTATACCGTTCCCCGTCGACCCAGGACTGTACTCTGCTAAACTCTGTCTCTGTAAGCATAGATAGAGCACTCTTAATTGACTCGAATGCCTTGATACATGTATTTGGAGACTTTAATGTCCACCACCGTGACTGGTTGGGATTCTCTAGCCTTACTGACGCAGCTGGCAACTCTACGTATGATTTCTCCTTAGCTCACTCCCTCTCTCAGACTGTCGATTTTCCGACCCGCATCCCCGATCGAGTAGACCAACAAGCCTCACTTCTAGACCTTTTCTTGCCCTCAATGCCCGAGGCTTGTGTGACGAAAGCCCATAGCCCATGGGAATGCTGATCAAATTGTGCTAATGATACATATCACCCTAAAAAGTCGTCCAAAAGCTGATGAACCGTTGCTCAAAACAAGATACTACGAGCGGGCTGATTTTGAGTCAATCAGAGATCACATAAGTGACGCCCCATGGAGGGAAACCTTCTCACTCCCTGCCAACCAGTGTGCAAACGAACTAACTGAATGGGTCAAAGCAGGCATTGAAGCCTATTTCCCCATGCGAAAATTCTTTAGCAAGCCTCACTCTCCTCAATGGTTCACCTCGGAATGTGCAGCTGCCATTTCTGAGAGACAACAAGCATTTCGTAAATTCGGCCGCCATAAGTCAGCTGCTAATAGACATGAATTCATAGAGTCAAGAAGTAATTGCAAGGCCGTGATAGGTGAAGCAAAGAGAAGGTATAATGAGTTAACAAAAAAACGCATCCAGTCACAGAAACTAGATACTCGTGATTTCTCGAAAATCTACAATAGTGTAGTGAATAATGGTCAACCAACGATTCCCCCACTATCAAACCACAATGCTGTCGTTTGCACGGCCACTGAAAAGGCTGAACTACTTGCCAACCGCTTCGCTTCTAACTCTACTTTGGACTCAGATAACCACCCACTCCCCAAATTCCCTTTGCTCACCGAAGCCACACTTGATAACCTGGTCATCACCCCATCACAGGTCAGAGACATCATAAAAAACCTTGACACCTCCAAAGCTTGTGGGCCTGATCTTATACCTGTAATAGTAATAAAGAAATGCTCTGCTGAACTGGCCCCTATCCTCTCCAAACTCTACAATAAATGTCTAGCTGAATCTTGCTTCCCCGATAGCTGGAAAATTGCCTCTGTGGTACCAGTCTACACGAATTCTTGGAATAGAACCGATCCTCAGAACTATCGCCCAATCAGTCTACTGCCGATATTTGCTAAAATCTTTGAATCCATAATCAATCTAGCGATAGTACGGCACTTAGTTAATGTTAAACTTCTTTCTGACCACCAGTATAGATTTAGACAAGTACGATCTTCTGCAGACATCCTAACGGTCATCTCGGAACGCATGTATCATACACTCGACAAGGCAAGAGAAGCTAGGGCGGTAGCGCTTGATATATCCAAGGCCTTTGACAAGGTATGGCATAAAGGGCTTCTCCTGAAAATACGCTCATACGGTATTACTGGACAATGACTACATATAATTTGATCCTTCCTAGACAAAAGAAAAATTCAGGTTGTCCTCGATGGCCGTTCATCTAAGCAACATGACATAAATGCTGGTGTACCCCAGGGATCTATCCTTGGACCCTTGTTGTTCCTGATCTATATAAACGATCTCCCTGATGACATAGAGTCTGAGATTGGTTTATTTGCTGATGACACCACCCTTTACTCTCGCCATGTTGGCAAAACCGATGCGATCATATCCGAGGCAATGGCTGAATCTTTAGAAAATGACCTCCAGGCTGTGGTGGATTGGAGTCATAAATGGCTGGTAACTTTTAATGCCGCAAAGACAAAGCTTCTTTTCCTTCAATAACTACAGGGAACCTTTTCAACCACCGATTGTCATGGCAAATAGCACCCTACCTGAGAGTTCATCATTCTAACACCTCGGCCTGACCTTCACAGATAGCATCAGTTGGAACAAATACATTGAAGACATTGCCAAGGCTGACGCAAAGAAGGTTGGCTCCCTCTACCGTGCTAGTAAACTCCTCACACCTGACATAATCCTGTATCTGTACAAACCCACAATCCGCCCATGCATGGAGTATTGTTGTCACATCTGGGCTGGTGCATCATCTACTAGTCTCTCTCTTCTTGACAAGGTCTTAAAAAGAATCGACAACCTAATAGGACCCTCACTGTCAACCAAGCTTCAGCCTCTGTCCCATCGCCGCAATGTAGCATCCTTGTGCTTGTTTAACAAATACTTCAATGGATTATGTTCCGATGAGTTGGCTACTCTGGTGCCCCCTCGACACAAATTCACTAGACCAACTCGACAATCAGCTAGGTCTCATTCATTCACTGTGGAGGTTCCCAGATGTCGGAGAGCCTTCTACTCAAGTAGCTTCTTTCTTCGTACTGCTGGCCTCTGGAACTCTCTCCCTGCCCCCTGTTTCTCCGATAGAACAGACATGCAGAAATTTAAAACTAATGTGTAAAGACATCTCGCTGCGCAGATCCCAAGTTAGGTTGACCCCCTTCCTTCTCCCCTTTTCCTTTCTCAGTAGCCCCGTACGTCTACAGTGGCGGCCTGCCTTGTTTGGGGTGAACTATGTTAAAAGAAAAAAGCCGGCCGGTATAGCCCAGGATTGATTTGACGTAAATTCGAGGAACGATGACAACTTCAGGTAAATGTTCGTCTCGCACGTGTTATCATTGTGGTACTAGGACACTGAAAGTTACATATACGTAATTCAGCCACGAATGTAAGGATGTGAAAAGGTTGAAAACCCGATGAAATCAAAACAACCCGTACCCCATAAAAATGAATAACACATCGTATCACAAATTATAATCATAGACAAATTAACAATACATGACAAGTATTTATTTTTCAAAAGATCGACTAATATTCTTTCGCACAAACGGAGTTCTTTATAAGAGGCTGGTTTAGTTATTTTGAGAAAGTTGATCAGGCAGGATAAGAATTAAAAGTCTAAATATAGCAATTAAGAAGACCTTTATGAAAAATGAAAATAGGAAAATAGGAAAGTCTTTTCTCATTACGTAATTCGAAGAACACAAATGAGAAATCCTTCTCCTCCCACGAGATCGAGATATGATAGTAAATGTGTTAAAATGGCGGGGGAACGATTGAATGAAATCATTTAACACGACAACATATAACAATATGAAAGTTCAATTTTAGGACGAATTCATATGGTATTATTATTTTTTTGTGTCCTTATATCATAAACACATACCTTCTTGATTTTACCGTAGTCTGAATGTCCGTCCAGCTGGTGAGCTGTCCGCCATGGATTTGGTCTTGTCGGCATGTCGGCATCTCGGCTTCTGCTAAGCATGTTGGCCCACACGTTCGCTTCACCCTGAATGTATTCAAGGAAAAACCTATAGGATGAGATTTCCTCCTGCCATCGCCTGATTTTGGCGTTGTTGAACTCTCTTTGATCGAGGTATATCAGGGATTTATGGTCTGTAAAGATAATTAACGTGCGACCGGGTAAGAAGTAATCGTACTCCAGAATCGTCCATTTTATGGCGAATGCCTCTTTCCGTTATCGACCAGTTCTTTTCTGTGGCATTGAAGTTGTGTGATGCAGTGTCAATTATTTTCTTCTTGCCGTCAGGTTATTCCTGCATTAATATTGCTCCACACGCCGTGTTGCTGGCATCTGTCGTAAGGGTGAACAGATTCATAAAGTCCGGGAAAGATATGACGGGTGGTGAGGATAATCGCTTTTTGATTTTCTCAGACGCACGGTCAGCGTCCTTTGTCCAACCAAATTTGATGTTGTCCCTGCGCGTGTATCGGGGCCAATAGCTGAGAGAAGGTGTCAGTCCTTATGGACCCGTGAAGTTGGGTCTCAAGGAATTGTCTGATCCATACCAGGCGTCCGATCAAACTTCTACGATCCTTTCTCGTGGTTGGGGGGATTCATTTCTCGAATTGCCCTTACATATTCCGGATCTGCCCTGTATCCGTTGGTGTCGAAGATCCGACCCAAAAATTTTGGCTCGCTTGCCATGAAACTACATTTGTCAGAGTTCAACTTCAATTCATATGCTCTGTGCTGCAAATAGTTGTTTCGTCGCTGAGATATACTCGTCGAATGTGCGAGCATGCACCAAGTTATGATCAATGTACGATGAAATGATGTCCCTGTTGTTGACTATGTCTAGCGCTTCGGCTATACACCGCGAGAATATGTGGCCTGCTGAGGTAAGGCCGAATGCGAGACGGGTGTATTGGTAACATCCATCACCCACGGTGAAGGCGGTGTTGTGTCTGTCGCATTCCTCAATTTCAATTTGTCAGTAGCCGCTCTTCAGGTCTAGACTGGCAAACTATTTGTTTCATTTCGTTATTTTGTGGAACAGGTGGTCTCTTAGAGTATTGGGTATGGGTGCTGGTCCTTTAGAACTGTATTTAAAGTGCGTTTAAGGTTCACCACTACTCTGACCGTGCCTTTTTTTCTAATTGCAAAAACGGGACTATTTAAGCCTTTACTGTGCCTTCCGATAGCATTCGTTGGATCTCCGCATTGACGTCGGCTTCAATTGCCTGAGCTATCAGATGTTGCTTTTGACATTTTGATGCGCCAGTCGTTGGAATTTGCACCGGCCTGATGAATGCGCCCTTCTCGGATCCTTCCGTCCCTATAATGTCCTGAAAATCCATGAACAGGTCTGCAACACGTTTCAGTTCCTCCGTCTTTGAATGTTGTGGCAGCTGTACGTTCAAATGTTCAGCCATTTCCGCTTCCGAGGCACCAATTATTGGAGATATCACTGTAATTGTGGCAGTATGATGACGAGTTGTTTCCTTTGTTTCGTCTGCTACAACCAACGCCGTGTGAGTTATCTGCCCCTTTTTCGTAATGCGAGTAAATGATATATTGTTTTCAGCTTTGTTGATGCTATACTCTGCCACAGACTCGTGTCTCAAAATGTCTTGACCCAATAATATCGGTATATCAATAGAAACAAAAATAACCTTTACCTCCTCAAACTTTAGGGATCCGGCATCGTCTATGGTAATGTCGCATGAAATTTCGGCGCTCACTCGTATATTTCTATTGATGCCCGCTATATCCCCTGACGATGTCGTCATATGTTTCTTTAACTCGCCAGGGATTCGGTATGGTCATTACCGAACACCCTGAGTCGATCATTGCTACTGCATGAATTCTATGTCCTTGGATGTCGACTGCTACCTTCGTGAATGGGGAACCAGGTCCCCTGCCCTGCTGAACGTTGTAGAAGTGATGTTTTTCTTTTATAATACTAGGCGTGGATCGGAGAATCACATCTCGTCCGTGCCGTGAAGAAAATCCTCTTCCTCTGAATGAGTATGGGTGCACACTCGATCCTTGTCCCTCGCTATGACGGTGTGGGCCTGTACCGTTCGCTGGTATCTACCACGATTGGGTGTTTCACTAGCTGATCGCGCCTTTGCATCGTATATCCTATTGGGGGCATGTGGCTGTCGATATTTGACCATCGCTCTGTTCTGTGGGTATGCCTGCCTTTTATTTTGCTGGGATAACTTGGTCTGTACCTTGGTCTGGGTTTAGTATATCCGTTCTGGGGGCTTCTGTGATGACGACATTTTTGTGCCACGTAAGCTACCGGCTTCGCCACCGGAGAAGAATTTAACTGAAAGCCCCTGTCCAGATACTTTTGAGCCTCATTACAATCCTTCCAGCAGTGTAGTGCCTGTCCATAGTTTTCACTACGTGTGGGAAAATATTCGGTGCCCACAACTTCACCTTTTCGCTCATTAACATGGCACCAATCAATGAAAAAATCGTGTCCGCCCACATTTGGTCTGCTTATTTTTTTACATTTGTCCTTTATATGGACTGCCGCCTCCCTCACTGTGTTTTCTAGTCTTCCCGCGAAATCGGTCAAACTTTCGCCCTCCTTATGCTGAAGGTCCCACGCAAGGCTCAAGTCCTAAAAATTCGACATGTGGCTATGTTGTGCACACAACAGGTAAGCCTTCAGCTGATCGAATGATGATGTCTCATGTGTTGAGTCTTCCATCTGCTGGAATATTCCCTCGTTAAGCAACTCCTTAGCCACTTTAAAAATTCCTCCTCCAATTTAGGGTATTCTTGACACCCCGGTCGTACTTGAATAGCATAGGCCTTGTTTAGGTCAGTGATGAACTTGTTCACGTCGACACCCGGCTGGAACGGGCGAATATGACGCATGGAATCGCGCAACGACTGCTGCTTAAAAAGCAAATTATAATCAGCTTGATGACTGGACTGCGTTGGCGTCGGGATCACCGACTTTATTGCTATCAACACATTGTTAAAATCCTCCGCCATTTCTCTCATCACGGAGTCTGACGCTTGTGTTGGCTCCTGCCTGAGCCTAAATAGCTCAGCTTTCTGGTCTTTAATAAGACTCAGTAACTGTCCTTCAGTGAGTCCGGACTAATCCATCCTTGTGACAATCCTCTATTTAATTATTATTTTGTTTGTCTCGTTGCTTGACGAGTTAAAAGTTCACAGCTCGACATTCATATATATTTTTTATTTTATTTTTATTTATTTTTAATTTTAATTTTATTTATTTTTCATTTAAAAATATTTTTGTTTATTCTCGGAAACCAGCTTTATGACACCAACGTTATATGTAGTAAACTTATTTTCACGCGTTCCTACGCGGGTACGTTGCTCTTTTGTGAAGAGATCGTTACTTCTGACACCAATGGTATAATTGTGGTACTAGGACACTGAACGTTACATATACGTAATTGTGCCACGAATGTAAGAATGTGAAAAGTTTGAAACCCGATGAAAGGAAAACAACCCGTATTCCATAAAAATGAATAGCACATCGTATCACAAATTATAATCATATATTTGTATAAAACAACCAAGACAAATTAACAATACATAACAAGTATTTATTTTTTCAAATGATCAACTAATATTCTTTCCGTTCAAACGGGGTTCTTTATAAGAGGCTGGTTTTAGTTATTCCGAGAAAGTTGATCAGTCAGGATAAGAATTAAAAGTCCAAACATAGCAATTAAGATAGCCTTTATGAAAAATGAAAATAGGAAAGTCTTATTCCTTACGTAATTCGAAGAAAACAAATGAGAAATCCTTCTCCTCCCACGGGAGATCGAGATATGAAGGTAAATGTGTAAAAATCGCGGGGAACGATTGAATGAGATCATTTAACAGGACAATACATAGCAATATGAAAGTTCAATTTTAGGACGAATTAATTTGGTATTATCATATTTTTTTGTCCTTATGTCATAAACACATACCTTTTTTTGCATGACGGCGGAGGAAAGGATATTTTAACAGCATTTTAGATTCTGTGGTCCGTTCTTAACGAGCTGTTTTAAGGGTCCCGAGGTACACATAATCCTGACTTCCGAGAGTTAATATGATTAACTGGTCTGTCGTAGTCAATTTTGTTCGACCAGGTGTTTTCTTTTAGTGTCCGGTAGACAGCAGTATTAAACGTCACTGTATTTCTTAGTCGTTAATTTTCGAATTCAACTTTTCCTATTTTTGATTTTGTGTGCGGGGAAAAATTGTTCGATATGACAGCTGGGTGAGCTGCTAATCTCCTAAACGTCCGCTCTCAACGCTGCTCGACGACCTTCTCCCCGCGTTTCTTCTCGCCTCGGTTTTCCCGCTGTCCTTGCTTTTCCTCTCCATAGCAACAGTATTCTCCCATATCATTGGTTGAATCCTCCGCCCCCGCAAATGTGTGGGTTGAATTATGAAAGCCTGTCTGTCGAACTTCTTGTTGACCATCCTTTGGCATGGTGTTGCCCACCTGCACCCCTTTTCCCTATGCGTAGGGGAGCATGTACCAACAAGTCCCCTGTTCCTTTTTTATGCTTTATTGGGCAAAATATGTGGATATAATACACGCTTCTACCTGCGTCAGTACACGCAAACAGAAACTAAAAGCATCGACGACTTTCTATGTAAGTGTAGGTTGCAGGCGAACAAGTGCAAAATCCAGAAACCCCCAGGAAAAAGAAAGGGGGAATGGAGAAACTTATCACTAGAACGAGGCACCCGGAACGACAGAAGCAGCTCCTGGCAAAATGTTAATGACTCACACTCCAAGAAGCTTTGAATAGTGGCAGGATTAGCAAAGCTTCAATAAGCCACATAAATCAACTGGCCGAGCTCCAAAAAGGAAAAAGCAATGAAAAACAAGGAAATAGACGCCATCACACACAACTGCAAACGATGCGGCAGTCGCACAGAAACGGAAAATGTCAGACATGGCGTACCAAATGTTCAGTATGTGGACGAAAAACCATTGGGCAAAGGTGTGACCAATAAAAAGAGAAGGAGAGAAAATTCTCATCAAAAGGATTCCCGAGTCAAAACAGAACATCCGGAAGCCCAGCGCAAGCACCAGCGCAAGTAGCAGGAAAACAAACGCGGGGACGGTGTCTACTCTGTAAATACCCGTCACAGAGACAACGACTAAACTCTACTAACAGTTTCATGACTTGTCTTCGATGCTATTACGCCACAGCGTGACACTCGGACCGAAGCCTTCGCAGACCTTCGCATAAATCTTCCCAATCGACCAGGACCACAAACTAAGAGTAAATGTTGTCACAGAAGCCGATAGAAATACCCACGGACGTTTCTTAAGATGTTTCCGGAGCGACAGCCAGCCCTGGTGCTACTCAGTGAACAAACGGTACTCACTGCGTACAACGGTTCCAGCTTCACTCATCATTGATCCGTGCAGATGCAATTTGCCTACAAGGGAGCCTTGAAAGCCCTAACATTCTTTGTAATGACATCAAAGGGACCTATTATTATAGGATTACCTTATATCAGAGACCTTGGCCTGGTAACACCGCACTGCGGCATCCAAAAGTCCCCAGCACGGATATGCTCTGTCAAGAAGCTAGTGAATGCGTACCCTGATCATTTTGACAGAATAGGCAACTTTGACTATGCATATAACATTGTCTTGAAGCCAAACAGCAATCCCGTAATCCATGCGCTCGGAAATGTCCCATCCACATAACAGATGAGATCCAAGTCGATCTAGAAGATGTGGTGAAACAAGGCATCATACAAGAACTAGCGAGCCAACGGAATGGGTCAACAGCCTAGTGCATGTTCGCAAAGCCAATGGAAAACTTCGGATGCTACGACGCATACATGGTTATGATTTAACAATCGTTTATCGCCGTCGCAAGAAAATGACTATAGCTGACGGTTTTTCAAGGCTACCCAACAAGAAAGCCAGAGAAGCAATCAACCTTGACCTCAGCGTTGATTTTTTGTACATTTCTCAGCAGAGAAATTGTCACAAGTACGCTAGGCAACACATGCTGATGTAACCCTATGCGTGATCCTGCGAGGCTGTCCTGATACTGTCAGGAAGATTGGAAAAAGAATGCGACCCTACCGGCCTTATCGAGACGAGCTGGCAATCTAAAATGGAATCTTGACCAAGGAGATCGGATTATAATACCAAAGTCCATGCAACACGAGATACTACACAATATCCACTATGGGCATCAAGGGATCGAAAAGTGTAAACTGAAAATAAAACGTTGCATATTCTGATATAATATAAACAAAGACATATAGAGGAATCGCCAACAATTTCATATACGCCAGGAAAACCAGAAATCGCTGAATGCATAATCTATGATGCCACACGAGATCCCCGTGAGCCCATTGTCAATAGTGGCTACCGACATGTTTCACTTCAATGGATTTGACTATATGGTGATAGTTGACTACTACTCCAAATATCTATTTGTCAGAAAATAAAACAACTTCTCTTGCCACGATGTCATAGATCTGACCAGACACATTTCTGTGGAACATAGGACCCCGGAACGAGTCATCAGTTATAATGCCCCACATTTCAGCTCCGCTCTCTTTAAGCAGTTGGCTAGGAAATGGGGCTTTGAGCATCGCACATCATAACCCAGCTACCCGCAATCGAATGGCCTAGCTGGGCGCTGGGCACAGGCAATACAATCTACCATAGAGAAAGCAACTTCAAGTGGGTGTTACCTGGACATTGTGTTGTTATGCCTTCGAACAACTCCGCTAGACCATATAGTCCCGTCCCCTGTGAGCTGCTGTACAACAAAAGTTTGTTGGGAACCTACCAGTCAGATGTGCTAACCACACCCCACATAAAGACGTGACAATTCGCCTATACCGAAGGCCAGCAGAACAATAGAAATACTATGACCAGCACACCAGAGATCCCCCCAAATGCAGGTGGGACAGCATGTTCGAATACTAAAGAAGAATTCTGGCCAGTCGTCCTCCGTAGTTGTCACACAAGCATACCTAATAAAATAAAATATTCAATACCTAATGAAATAAAATTTTCTAATACCTATCGAAATAAAATATACAATAACTAATACAATTAAATCTACAATACCTTATAAAATAAAATTGTCAATGCCTAATGAAATAAAATCTACAATACCTAATATAATTAAATCTACAATACCTAATACAAGTAAATCTACAATACCTAATACAATTACATTTACAATATTAATACAATTATATTTACAATACGTAATACAATTAAATCTACAATACTTAATACAATTAAATCTACAATACTTAATACAATTAAATCTACAATACTTAAAACAATTAAATTCACAATACATAATACAATAGGACTAATCAACAAAACAGTGAGTTACACAGTTCTCTATTTTATTGTTTTTTGCATTTACATCACGTCACACAACTGAATAATTTAACTCGAATTCGGTTGAATGAGTGTTTTATCAATCAATGACAAGAATTGCATATTTTTCCGTTTTATTTGTCGTTTTGTTCTAACTGACACGTATTGTGGGCGTTAAACGAAGGTACAGAGAACACTGTCAAAGAAAGCGGAAAGTAAAAGTATTGAGAGCAGTTTAGTCGTAATGAGTGTTGTATCAATCAATGACAAGAATTACGTATGGCGGGAAGAAGAGCAAAAGCAGCCATATGATTGGTTGGAATAATAAAAGGGGGTGGAGCTTAACAAAGTTAAGTATCTTTTTTCCTTCTCTCTTTTTTCTTTTAAACGACATATGTTTACCCCCCCCCTCCCGAGCGAAATTGATAGTGTAAAAGAAAGAAAGGTTTTATCGATTATAAAAACGTCGCTGAATTGACTGTACCAACACAAGTAAAGAATTTCTATCCGATCAACCAAGTCAATAAAGAGGCGTATATTCTAAAGTAAGTAAAGGCTTTTTTATATAATTTTAATTCACTTTTACAATAGTGACGCAATCAAAATGTATACCTGTTTTTTTCTTTTTGTTCGACAAAAAAAGAATAACTTTAATTAAAACCAGGAATTACTTTCTAATTCGATATTTTACAATAAATCACCACATTTACAATAATAATTGTACTTTCATCATATAATACTGTTTGCGCAGTATATTTAGAGTAATTTTTCTTGAACGATATTCAAGTTTGTTGTTGTAAAAAAGGTTTCGTTGGTTTGTTTAATTAATTTCGTGTGTTAAATAAAGATAGGGGATAACACATCCTCAATTCTTACAATACCTCCATTTTGATGGCGTTTCGGACATTTACTTATATTTGAAATAGACATTTATTTGGTCCGTCACACGCAAATTGGAAATAGCATTTTATTTGGTCTGTCCAACTTAAATCTAACTTACCATCTGACAAACTTAATTTCTGAAACAGCATGTTTTGGTCTGTCACTTTCAAGTTTAAAAATGCATTGTCATTAGTTTGTCACACTTTATTTTAAAATAGTATTTCTTTAGTATGCCACTTGCAAGTTTGTAATCACATTTTATTTTGGTATGTCGCATTTTTATATGAACTTCTCTCTGTTTCAATCGGAAATATCTGTTTTCGCTTGAAATATGTTAAAAACTGTTCTATTTAAAAAAAAGAAGACATTTTGTAATTGTTTCTTTATATTTTTACTGTTTCTTTTAGCCTTGCAGAAAACCTCCAAGACGCACGATGCTTAAAATCGCAATTTTTGCCGCATTGTTTGTTTTAACAGTGGCTACAAAAATAACTTGTAAGTGCAGATAATATTTCTTACGGAATCCGCTTTTTATAATCTTGAGTAATCTGCGCAATCGATTTATATTATTGGCACTAATTTATTAATATTTCTTAAACATAGAATGTACTTATATAAATCATAAAAAGGGTCCTAACACAATATTGGAAAGAAAGATTTATCAGATTGGGAGAAAATTGGATATAAAATGATGTTTAATTGGCGATGTAAGAATAAAACAAAATTCAACAAAAAATACAGAATAATAAGAAAACGATTGTTTGATTATATTTGTAAAACAAAGGGTTGTAATTACAATTGCAATTAGTGTTGTTTGTAGCAGTTGCCTACAAGCCGCCATATTGTTTAAATATCAATGACTTCTTAGCTGTCCGCTGATTGGCTCAAGCAGTTTACTTCCTCCTTGGCTTAACCAATCAGTGGCGTTCTTTTAGGCGAATCTCGGATGGCTAGCATAATTATATAAACACTAGACCGCCATCCACCCCTCTCTTGCCTTCGTCCATACTAATGGACATACTAACCTCTTTCCCTTTTGTTCACGTACAAACGAGGAAGACTCAATAAAGTTGTTATTAAAGGTTAGAATGAGAGGTTGTCACTTCCATCTTACAAATCTGTTCAGCTAAAAGTGTGACACTTCTTCAGTTGAGTTGTGAAGCAGAATTTAATATTTCATACATAATAAAAGCACACAGATACAGACAGTTTATTTATACGACATGTTGAACACGGATGTGTTTGGGTGTCTCGTTAGGATCATGTAGCTATTTTACAAGCTGATTCAAGCAAGAAGACTGAATGCCAAGAAAGATCAAACATAGTAAATAGTAGACTTTCTAGAAAGGACACAATGTATATTGCAATAATTAGGATGCTTATTGTCCCTCAGGTTCAATAGAAAACCAACACCCGGTATCAGATAAAATTAATAGAAAATAAATGTTGCGAGAACGCAAAGTAATATAAAATATAGACGTCATCTTTGTGACTTACTGTCAAAATAATGCTGCTACATATTCTCCTCTTTAACTACAAAATTAACTAAAAATGCGTATTTTCTGATGTCCCACACGATGGAAAAGTTATTAGAATTTGTCAACCCCCTAACGGCATGAATGAGTCTCTTACTGTTGGACAAGGATCAAAGTGTAGTGTCTGTTCCACCCCTGTCAGAGGAGGTAAACTCATTATATACTGAGTCTGTTTTATTTTGTTCTCATCAAGAGTGAGTTGTTTTGAGGAACTTAATATTCTCCACTTTAAAACCGACCATGCATGTATTTTTCCCAGTGTAGAGAAGTAGTAAATATGTACACAAGGTTTGTTTATGGTGGGAACCTAGTTATGGCCAGTTAAGCCGCCATTGTGAAGTCTCCTTCTTTTAACATAATGTCAGTTCGCTTTCTGTTACTTACATATTTATATTACTACTACTACTACTACTACTACTACTACTACTACTACTATTACTACTACTAAAAATAATATTACTATGACTACCCCAAAAGGCGAAATTCATGAGATTAACACGTAGCTGCCTTATTTAATAATGAAGTTATTTGGCGAAAATAATATGTAAAAATGAAAGAAGGTGGAAGAGGACTGGTAAGTATATAGGACTGCATGTATCACGAGATAAAAGAAATAGAAAAATACTTAACACAAAAGAGAGAAAGGCGGATTAACACAGCCCAAATAAATCATACAGAAAGCAGCGAAATAGAAAATGAAAAATCAATAAAAGCAAAATGGGAAGAGTAGCAGCTACATGGACAATTTAAAAGATCGGCAAAAGAAATGGCAGCTGAAACCAACTTGTACAGTGAAAGACATAACATCCTATGGTACATAGAAATACAAACGTACAAATTCATTCGATCAAGGACACCGAGCGTAATAATAACAAAAAAGAAAGATAAAACTGACAAAATAGTAGATGTCGCCGTCCTAGCAGTTTTCAAAGTGAACATCACGGAGCTCTAAAAACTAAGCAAAAACATAGAGCTTCTGAAAGAAATATGGAACATGAAGAAGTGTACTTTAATACTTATAATAGTAGAAGCACTACGACATTTCTGAAAAAAATCGAAAAAAAAGACAATGAGAAATTGAAATCAAAGGGAGGATTGCCACTCCATAAAGCATTGCACTGACGGAAACAGCTGACATATTAATAAACATCATTGAGTGCGGAAACCAACACACATAACTTGATATTACCGACGAATCACAGAATAGAGTAAATAGAACCACACTGTGTAAACCCAACTAGAAATTAATTTTAAACGAAGCTAAGAAAACTGAAACTACCAAAATAGACAATGCCAGAGAACAGATATGAATATGGAACATGAAGAAGACAAATATAATACCAATCATTGTAGGAACTTTATTAGTAATAATAGTAGGAAGGTAGCAGTTTCCCACAAGCCGCCATATTGTTTAAATATCAATGACTTCTTAGCTTGCTGATTTGTTCTGGCAAACTACTTCCTTCTTGGCTTGACCAATCAGTGGTGTTCTTTTATGCAAATCTCGGATAGCTAGCATAATTATATTAACACTAGACCGCCATCCGCCCCTCTCTTTTACTTCTGTGGCAGGAGACGACACTTCTCTCTTTTTTCCTTCTTTGGCACTGCCAAACACACGCCCCACTGTCTGGGGACGCAACATACATTTTTTCGGGCCTTTGGCCTTGAGTTCCAATTCGACAAGAATACAAAATGGCTACTGCCTCAACACGTGGACTTGATATCACAGACACACACACTTGCATACACATAGGTCCGCGTCCTGACACCATAGCCGGTGTACAAACATTCAATATCATTAACAATTCTCTTTTCCCCACTGGGGAATTATAATAACGGGAAATACCTTTACTTTTGTCTTCGTCCATACTAATAGACATACTAACCTCTTTCCCTTTTGTTCACGTACAACGAGGACGACCCAATAAAATTGTTATTAAATGTTAGAATAAATAAGACGTGTCAATTCAATCTACACGTTTCACGATGAAGCTGACATTTCAACCTGATCCCTGACAGACCAACAGACTGACCGAAATCTTAGAGATATGGGGGCGGATCTAAAGGGTAGATAAATTGTTGAGTACAACGTATAATATTGATTTAATTTTTTTTCAGGGAAATGGTGTCCGAATAATGAACCATACTTGAAGTGTTCTCTCGCGCCTTGTAAAGGAGTTCACAATAAAGAATGCGCGTAAGTAGAAAACACATGAAGCAAGACGAACAAATATGCTTTGTGGAACTTGCATTTGCCGCCAAAATGTACTGAAATCGTAAGATATTGCCGGGGTAACTTGTGTATCCGACCACACATGTTTGATCCAGGCTTTATTCTTGTTTAATACAAGTGCTATGATCAATTGTACATGCCTCTTTATTAATGTATCCGTTTCTATGAAGGTATATGTTCACTGGAATGTTTGTATATCTATATGATTTCCTCTGTTTGTGAATGGAGGTGTGAACATGTGTATATGAACGAATGTGCGTATATATGAAATTGTGTATATATATGAATATGTGTGTATATATATGTCGTACTTCCTGCCTGTTTCCTTATTTGTTTTTTAAGGAATTCCTCGTACAGTTTTTATGATAGACTCCTATAACTACAGCTATATAAATATATATATATATATATATATATATATATATATATATATATATATATTAAAGTGAAATATTTTGAAAATCCACAATCGTGCAATTTCTAATGAAAAAATCATTTATTTAAGTTTTTTTGCAAGCTTTCTTTGTAGAACAACCTTGTCAAGCGAGACTGTCTTATAGTTTTGTTTTCTTCTTTTCTTCCTCCTCATGTTGATGGTATTAATCCTTAGGGGTCGAATCACAACCTAGCAGAAAGAGACGTCGTGCTCTTAAGACGTTATAACTGTAGTCCTGGCGATGTTATGCGCAGATTGGCGCTTTTTTAAGTAAGGAAATTAACATCTTTGAAGGACGGATTAGAATGTATTAAAGTGAAATATTTTGAAAATCAACAATCGTGCAATTTTAAACGAAAGATTCATTTAATTAATTTATTTTTGCAAGTTTTCGTTGTAGAAAAACCTTGTCAAGCGAGACTGTCTCATAGTTTTTTTTCTTTTCTTCCTCCTCATTTTGATGGTATTAACCCTGAGGGTTCGAATCACAACCGAGCGGAAAGATACGTCGTGTTCTTAAGATGTTATAAGTGTAGTCCTGGCGATGTTATGCGCAGATTGGCGCTTTTTTTTAAGTAAGAAAATTAACATCTTTGAAGCACGGATTAAATCTCGCTTGACAAGGTTGTTCTACAACGAAATCTTGCAAGAAAAATTAAATAAATTAATTTTTCATTTGCACGATTGTTGATTTTCAAAATATTTTACTTTAATATATTCTAATCCGTGCTTCAAAGATGTTAATTTCCTTACTTATGCATATATATATGGTATTACGTCCGCTCCAAAATAGAGCAAGCTCCAGGAGCACGCTCCTTTTTGTTGGAACGAAGCAGAAGATGGCTCATTTTATATTCAGCGAGAGTGGAGCGTAAACAACTCGATGTGGGATTAAAGAGCGTGGTTTTATCGCTCCGCGCTCCTCGCTTCAAATGTTTTTGTTTTTTTTTAAACATTAGTTTTTTTATTCAAAAATAAAAAGGAAAAAAAAGAAAGTCTCAGCCAAACTCTTTGAGTTATTTTTTAAAATTATATCTCTGGTAAATGTATATGAGATAGGGAGAGAGGGGGAGCTGAAGGGAGAGAGAGAGAGGGAGAAAGAACGAGAGAGCTGCACATGAAAACAGAACATTTGAACTTCGCAGGCTTTTTTTTATAGACGAAAGTAGATTTTTACATCTACATGCTACACTTTTGATAGGACAGTTTTCTTAAGACAGGAGACATTTTGGCAACGGATGTCTTCAAATGCGCCAGTGAGTCTATATATGTCTTTGAAGTTATTTTCTTAAAGATTTTAACTTGTTGTGTTTATGACAAAGTGGAGCGGGAGCAACTCCATTTGAGACTAAAGAGCGGCGGTGTTATCGCTCCGTGCTCCGAGCTCCAAAATTATTTGATTTTTTTTAAACATTAGTTTTTTTTATTCAGAAATATAAAGGAACAGAAAAAGTCTGAGCTAAACTCTTTGAGTTATTTTTTAAATTATATCTTTGGTAAATGTATATGAGAGAGGAACAGAAATGGAGAATGAGAGAGTTACATATGGAAACAGAAACTGAACTTTTCCGGGTTTTTTCACATCTACATGTCACATTTTTTATAGGACATGTTTCTTAAGGCAGGAGACAATTTGGCACCTAATGTCTTCAAATGCGCCAATGAGTCTATATGACAAGGATATTTATTGCTGATAGAATTAATAAGCCAATTTTACTTTTCATTTTAATTGAGCTTTTCTGCCACATTTTAACCGCCGTTATGTTGTCAACATTTTGTTATTCTTAAATTCACAACTAGTATGTTATAACTTTTTCATATTTGCTTTTAAATTCGTTTAATTCCGTTAAAACTTGCTTTTGTAAATAGAATGTTGAAAGTTTGTTTTTTTGTGTAATAAAATGCTAAATCAGTAAAAAATATCTTTAGTCCAAGAATAAAATATCTTCAGTCCAAGGAAAATAAAAACAATAAAAGCCAACATGGCCACCAGCGATTAAAACCTGGAATGAAAGTTAGATTCTGAACACTTTAAAAAGTAAATGAGAATTTTATTTCAGGACCAAAAGTACAATTACGACAACCAATCAGTTTCATCCAAAATTTGGGCGAATACCAAGTGAAATGAGCGAAAAAAACAGCGATCCATATTCTACAATTAAACCGATCTTCAAACTTAATTAAGTGAAAGAAAATTTCTTAAATTTTAATTTAAAAATACTAATAATTAGACTTTCTGACTAATTTGTTGTTTTTTAGAACCGAAAGTAGATTAGATATCTTTCTTTATCTTGAAAAAAATCTATTATCGAATATTAATTTGTTTTTATTATAGATTATTAGTTTATAGAATATTAGTTTGTTTTTATTATACATTTAAAATGTAGACGTTTTTACTTTTCTATTTAAATTTTTAATTTTGATAAATGTTTTTGCCCGACCTAGGTATACTTGCTCCAGTTAATTTTTCGGGGGAGGAAAATTTGACCCGATATCTTTTCAACTCCCAAGGTCTAGGCCAGATATTTTGTATGACATTTTAAGACATTAAATGGATCTCTGAATTGTTTATTGACGATTTATTGATATTTTTTTGCCAACTCATGAAATATATTTTTCATTCAATCTTTAAAAAATAAACTTCATTGTCTTTTTTTCGCCCCAAATTGTACTATTGAAAAAAATGGATAAATCGATTTGTTTGAAAGTACTTGC
The DNA here is from genome assembly GCA_963556195.1 of Sepiola atlantica. Lineage (NCBI taxonomy): Eukaryota > Metazoa > Mollusca > Cephalopoda > Sepiida > Sepiolidae > Sepiola > Sepiola atlantica. Next base: position 113,030,451 of record OY744525.1, read on the forward strand.
GCGTTTCTCTGTGATAACTAATAATATACATTATTCAATATAGTTACGTTCTTAAAACAAACAAATATTAAAAAACCGCACGACGATTATTGTTCTTTCAAAAATAATTATGTTTAAAAGTAAAACTTTATATACTTAAAACAAATCTAAATTCTCTTCCAAAATAAATAGAAAAAATATCGGGTCAAATTTTTCTCACCTTGAAAAAATAGGTTGTTGATGTAATGAAAATTAAAATTGTTTTAAAATACTTCAGGGATTTTCTATTTCTATTTTATACCTTAGGAAACAAAAAATCACGTATGGTTCGTCCGACATTTTCTCCTATAACCCTTAGCACATCTCAAAATATTAGCGAGATTTTGTCAAATATTATCTCACGGTCTTACACTTAAAGTAACATCCCCACCCATACTGACGCGAATCATTGACGCCCACCCATATCTTTCGACCACTCATTGGCACAATAGAACGTTTATGAAAGAAGGTACATTTTCATTGTGGAGCGCTGAAAAAAAGCCGCTCCTTTTTTATAGCAGTTTGAGCTGGAGCGGCCCCTTTTTTCAAAATGAGCCAAGAGGAGCCAGCTCACATTTTGGTCGTTGGAGCAGGTACGGGAGCAACTCCCAAAGTAGTGGAGCGCGTAAAGCACTGAATATACATTATGCAATATAGTTACGTTCGTAAAACGAAAAAATATTACACAACACGACGATTAATGTAGACCTGGCTGTCTTCCCTCTCCCATAGAAATGTTTTCTTAAAAAAAAAATAATCAGTAACAATGTTTAAAAGTAAAACTTTATTTACTTACAGCAAATTTAAATTCCCTTTAAAAATAAATAGAAAAAATATCGGGTCAAATTTTCCTTCCCTGAATAAATAGGTTGTCAATGTAATGAAAATTAAAATTGTTTTAAAATACTTCAAGGATTTTTCTATTTCTATTTTATACCTCAGGAAACGAAAATTTACGTATAATCTTATGCTTCGCCCTACATGTTCTTCTTTAACCCTTAGCACATCTCAAAATATTAGCGAGATTTTGTCAAATATTATCTTACGGTCTTACACATAAAGTGACATCCCCACCCATATTGACGAGATCCTTTGACGCCCACTCCTATCCTTTGACCACTCATTGGCAGAATAGAACGATTATGAGAGAAGGCACATTTGCATTATAGAGCGTTGAAAAGAGCCGCTCCTTTTTTCAAAAGAGTTTGAGCTGGAGAGGCTCCTTTTTGAAAATGGGGTGCGTGAGAGGAGCCAGCTCCAATTTTGGGCGTAAGAGCAGGAGCGGGAGCAGCTCTAAAAGTAGTGGAGCGCGTAAAGCCCTGTGTGTTTATATATATATATATATGTAAAAATAAAAATGGAATAAAGAATAAGCAATTCAACAACTAACAAAAATAAACTCAAAAACTCATCTTGTAAAGTTCCACCGAGATATTTCGGCCGTAGATACGACCATTTTCGATCAGTTAATAAACTTTATTTCAATATTATAATATAGTTGTTTTGAATCCCGGTAGCGAATTTGAGACCGAAACAGTGCTTCAAACTCGGTAGAAGATAAAACCCACAAACATAATATGCCCCTACGTCCTATCATTTCCAGTATTGGAAGTATCTCCCACAATATCGCTAAATCATTGGCAAAAATTCTATCACCACTACTAGGCACTATCAGTAACGCACACATAACGAATTCAGGTCATCTCCTAAAAAATTACAAGATATTACTTTACATAATCATACTATGCACAGCCTTGATATTACTTCCTTATACACAAATATACCCGTAAAAAAATGCATCAACCTACTTTCCAAACACTTAAACAAAATAAATTTCTCTTGTTCTCTCCCAATCAAAAGCATTATAGATATCATTAGGAACATAACTTCTCTTACTTTCTTTAAATACAACAATGACTATTATAGACAGAAATTCGGCTTACCTATGGGGAACCCCCTTAGTCCCGTATTAGCGTGTCTGTTTTTAGAATTCCTCGAAATCGGTCCTTTTTCTTACCGTATCCCTAAAAATGCTACCTATTTCAGATATATTGACGATATTTTAATCTTTCTACCTGATAGTCATAAAATAGAAACATTAGCACAAGCACTCAACAAAGTCGAACCTTCCATTAAGTTCACTTTCGAAAGTGAACAAAACAATTCTTTAGCTTTCCTTGACATTCTCATCCTCAAAAACAATAACAGCCTTTCATTTCAAGTCCATCGCAAGCCAACCAACAAAAATGATTACTTACATTATTATTCACATCATAATAACTATATAAAAAATAGCATGATAATCGGTTTTTATCTCAGAGCTCTGCGTATTTGCAGCCCTGAACATCTCTCTCAAGAATATAATAAAATAGAATCCTCTCTCACTACTTTAAAATATCCCAAACACGTCATTCTTTCCGCTAAAAAGAAAGCGTTTCAAATACATCAAAAAAAGATAAAAAAATACTAATACATCTCCTAATACAACACAATCCATATTAAGGAATGTTTTCCTTCCCACTAACTCTCGTAACACACATCTCTTTTCTTCGCTTTCACAACATAGTTTTAGAATTATCCAAGCTACCTCACTCACCATCAAAAACATTTTACAAATGCATAAAAACAAAAATAAAGTCCTTTCATCCCCCACTACAGCTGGAATTTATACTATTCCCTGCGCCGACTGTGGAAAAATATATTTCGGCGAGACACAACGTCCGTTAAAGAAACGAATATATGAACATAATCGTGCCATAAAAAACGGCGATACCTCAAATGCACTATGCACTCATATGATCTCTTCCGGCCACCACTTCAATACCCATAAGGCAATCATTATCAAACATATTCATGACACCAAACTTAGACGTCTCACAGAATCCTGTCTAATCCTATGTCATAAGAACACCATTGCCCAAAGACAAGGTTTCTATAATATTGCTTTTGCTTCGGCTAGATCGATTTTATACGAGATGAATCTAAATGAATACGACTCTGGCTTACTTTTAACCCTTGTCTCTCTTCTTCACCCTTCCCCTCCTCCCCTGCCTCCTCCTCTTCCCTTGTTTCGTCTCTCGACGTTAACTGCCCCAATTACTACTAATCCTGTAGACCTTTGACGCTCTCAGCCCGAATTCAATCAGCAGGCGATATCTAAGCACTGATTATTTCTCTCTCTCTTTTTTTTCTCTTCTTCAATAGTTTTCGACAACAACATGTCGATTTACCCTTTCTCACGTTTGCTCTCGCTTTCTCTTCTTCTTCGTTTCGTCTTCTTCAACTGACGTTCTAAAGACACTGGTTGATTGGTATCTCTTTCTTCTTCTTCCTCTTCTTCATCTTCTTTTTCTTTCTCTTTTCATAACATTCCTCGCATTCCTTTTTCTCCCCGTTTTGTTGTTCTCTGCACGTGACATTTTCTTCCAATCGCATTCTCTGTATAAATTTGAAAACTTTTCCGTTTTGAAATAAAGTTTATTAACTGATCGAAAATGGTCGTATCTACGGCCGAAATATCTCGGTGGAACTTTACAAGATGAGTTTTTGAGTTTATTTTTGTTAGTTGTTGAATTGCTTATTCTTTATTCCATTTTTATTTTTACATATTGTCTGAAACATTGTTTCTTTTTTCCCATATATATATATATATATATATATATATATATATATATATATATATATATAATAAAGAGAATATATTTTTAAAAAATATTTTGAAGCCTGAAACAACGCAGAAATTTGTTTTGTTTTTTAAATAAATTATTTAATTATCTAAAAAAACTTTTTTATTTAAACTGGAGTACTTTCGGTATAAGATACCTTCATTAGAAGCATAGTCATTTTCTTTTTTTTCTTCTTCTTTTTATTTCTTCCTGACTGAGACATTATCCCAATCAAGCTGAAATTCGTCTGATGTTGATGACGGCGAAATTTGAAATGTCTATTATTTGTGCAGAAGAAAAAAAAAAGACTATGATTCCGATGAACGTATCTTATGCCGAAAGTACTCAAGTTTAAACAACAGTAGATTCGACGGTCTGTCAAGATTAAATTAGAAATCGCATTTTCGCTGGTTTGACGTACTTCAGTTTGAAATAGCAGTTTATTTGGTTTGTCAGGCTTTGATTTGAAATACAATTTTCGTGTGTCTGTCACGGTTCAATTTGAAATCGCATTCTCGTTGGTCTGTCACGCTTCGAATTGAAATTGCATATCTGGTATTTCTTTTTTTTCTTTTCTCTAGAATAATGGCTTGCAAGGGATGCGAACGCATATGTTTCGACGACTACCGTGCGGAAGAAAAATGTAGATACAGTAAGTAGACTCAATATATTCTGCCTTATCTCCTATTTTCTTAATAAATATTATGTATTACAATGTTGGCGATCGACGACCCCAAAACATATCTGCTATAGGTTTTCTTCTTTTTTATCTGCTTATTCTGACCGTGTCGATTCTAGTGTTTGGCGATCGCCGAGCAGGCGCAAAATATACTTTACAATTTACGCGTATAATAGAAAACAACAAACACAGGCATAAAATATGTATAAACATGACTTGTTAAACACGGCTCACACAACAGTCAGTGTCTCCCAAATATATCTACTTTCTACCGGAAATCAAATGCATCCGGTTTTCTCAGTTAGTCTATACGAAAAAAAGAACTTCCTTCCTAATTCTCTATCTCAACCATTCCCCTCAGCCCCCGTCTATTAATGGCTAACTGTCCATGTCGTCGCTTTGTCTGTGTAGCACAATGGGTCTATTACTTTCGTATTGTCATTTACTTCAGAGTCAATATTTTCGGTGGTCGCGGCTATGGGAGTGGGAGTCAGTCTACAATGGCACAATTAAGCCACAAGATCCGTGGATATTCCATAGGTTCGGAAAATAAAAAATATTCATTTATTCATGAGAATATCAATGGCAAACGTGTCTTTATTCGTCCCTCCCAGTTTGCCTGGATTTTCCTACTCTCACATCGCTCCCAATAAGCAGCTTTCTATTATCCCATTTCACTTCATCTTTCTTACCGTTCCACTGTATGTTCTTGATATCTTCCTTATCAACAAAGATTATCTCATGGGTAAGTTTTGTCTCACTATTTCTATATAGCTCTCTCTCTCTCTCTCTCTCTCTGTCAACCCTACTTATTAATTGCCAATTATTATCATGTCCCTGCTAATCTCTGTATTTTCTTTAAAAACTTTACATTATTGTTCAAAGACTTCTCAATAAAGACTACACTTATTATTCATTATATTTGTAGCAGGGGGTGAGGCTAGATCTTGGTGGTAGAGTCGTTATCGTCGACATTGAAGGAAAATACCAGGCAGCGTCATAAACAAGAACACACCATATCAGGCCGATTTTCAACGCCAGAAACCATTATACAAACTGCAGAACTGGCAGGACGTCGAGACGAAAGAAACTCGGAGAAGCTAGTTATTAAATGAGTAACATTTTCTTCTTTATGTTTCCTGGAATAAAACTTATAAAAGACAATTATTTCGTTTCTTGTAATTATGACTACATTTTTTTTGAAAATTCTTTTCATTTATAAATCTACCGATATGTATGACTAAAACTACCCGGATGTTGTTATATTGCTGCCTGTTTGCTTGTTCGGCCAAATATACACTGAATGACGTGAGAAAAGAATGTCATCAGGAAAGGATGACGCCATCCGTTTGAATTGCGGATAACCGGACACAGTCAATGACGTCACAAAATGGTTAAATCATTATTTTATGACGTCATCCATTAAAACAGATGGGGCAAAATGGACACAGTTGATGTCGTTACATTGATAACGTCACAATAAATTCATCTAGATTCTTTATGAAGTAATAAATGTATGACGTCATAAATCTCATCAACTACAACTAGTCGAGTACTTGAGATATGATTTTATGACGTCATAAATTATAAAGTAGCAAAAGGATGACGTTATCGATTAAAGCGTAAATAGACGACCCTCAAATCAGAGAGAGAGAGAGGGAGAGAAAGAGAGAAAAAGAGAGATAGGGAGGAAACATTTTGAATTTCTTTGGACGAGTAAATGTATTATTTTAAATCATCAACTAAAACAGATGGAAGACATCGATGAGTTCCTTTTTGACGTCATATATAATTAAATTACACATATAGGGCATTATCTATAAAAACAAAATATGTGTACATCGACAATATATATATATATATATATATATATATATATATTAGACTAAAAGTATACTTTTAGAGAATTGAACCTATAGTGAAATGAATTAAGTTTAGTATACGGGATAGAGCAATTATAAAGATGAATTAAGTAAGAGAGATAAAGATGTGCGAATGAGAAATCTATTTCAGCTTCGATTGTTCAATGCAAGGTGTACTCGATAAAAACATGTTTATTTGTCTTTCCTTACGCCAGGCTTTTCAAAGATTAAAATATTACCATCAGAAGAATTACATAGATGGATTAGTTGGCAGAGGAATAGCCAAAATTCAAAATTTGAATTTTTTTAGAAACAATACAAAGTAATGGAAAGTAAAAGTGTGTGCATAAAAAGGTTATCAAAATATATAGTCTGTGCAGTTGGGAAAATGCATGTTGGAAAAGTGTCCGCTGACGAAAGATTTAAAGATGGAAAAGGGATTTCCTGGAGACTGCGTCAGAAATTATCAAAATGTAGTAAATCCAACAGAATGATGTTCAGTTCAATTGTAGATAAAAAGCACTTATTAGCTGTAAGTTGGAGAATTATGACTTTTAAAAAATACTTCCGTGGACGTCGAATGATAATAGTTTTCAAGGAATTAAGTTAAAAATATTGAAACATTTCAAGTTGGCCGAATTACTGGTGAAAGTTGTTAGTTATTCCGATACCTAAGTTATGATAGCTAATTTTCTGTTCAAAAACGAGTTCAGTAAAAGTGGGAGAAGGTTTAGCAGAGGAAACTATAGCTGATGCTAGGAATGGGGTAGAAGAAGGACTTGTTTAGTTACAGCTCATCGCTTGTAAGCAACACTATAATATAATTTCTGCTAATTTATTTGCCAGGATGTAATGGCTTCAGTTAAGAGTTGGAGTGTGGTTTCTATAAGCAAATACAGTAGCGTTCCTCGTAAATCAGTAAACAGTTCGGGGGAGGTAGAATATCCCCGTATTTAAACGGATTTTTAGACAAAATTATATATAATTCAGAAAGTTTAAAAGGGTTCAAATTAGGGAATTAGGGCTCAGACGGTTGAAAATCTGGAATTTACGTGTTTAAGATGTAATTATCCGGATATTTATAGTATTTCAAAGTTTAATATATAAGAAAGTTATAGATTTCACAATTAGCTAAATATTAGGGGCGTGACTAATTAAGATACTTTAAGATATTACTGATGTTAGGATTGGGACCGACTTTTATATGTTTGCATCAAGGGAGTTCTAATATAAGGATTATGTGGTTAGATTGGTTTGATTATGAAACCGAAGTGATAATATGGAGTATTGAATTTACGGATAGATTTAAGGTGGGGGTTATTAAGCCATTATAGAAGTAACCGAGGAGCGAAATTTAAAGGTGAGTGTTATGGGATCTATGAGAAAGGATTGTCCATGGATTGTATGCAAAGGGAGATAAGAGAAGCAATGGATAAATATTAAGAGTGGTTAGCTAATAATTGAAAAGGGGGATAGAAATAAGAGTGTTGAAGTAAAGGAGATGAAGGATTAGTGGATGGGTGAATAGTAATGATAGTACTCCCTTTTTGTAAAGGAATATGGGTTTCTACAGTTATTAGGTGCACAGAGATAAATACGCTATGTTATTGGGATGATTAGTTGTAAAGTTGGAAAAGTGAGGAATAAAACAGTTAACAAATTATAGAATTTGAAATTATAGTTTAATGCTAGAGGTAGGCTGTTGGCTTGGAGGAGGGGTGTCAGAGAGAGTAATGAAATAGATGTATTTAAATTTTTGTTTGTGCCTGCAATTTGAGATAAGTTCGTTATTGGAGTTAATATTTTTTTACTTTTTGCTGCTGAAGCTATCATGAGTGTTTCTAATATACATAGTTGGCAGAAAGCGCATCCTGGAGTGTAGGATCTAGACTTTTTTAATATTGACCAATGTAGAGAGTAGGGAGTGTTTTTACAGTTAGAGGTTTTGATTAAATTGAATAGAGAGGTACCAGTTGTATTGTTGTTATTGTGCTTGTAAGAGTAGATATGGTTTGAGATTCGGGTCTTGATGGGGAAGGAACTAGCAGCAATGTGTATTTTGTATGGAGTTGTTATGGTTGTATGTTTGTTATTCATTGAGGGAGGTTTTTTTTGTAAGACCATTGTTATTGTTAGTTAGCGGGGTTTGTTGGTTAATGTAAGGAATGTTATTTAGACTGTTGTTTAGTACAGGGAGTTGGGGATATGGAGGGCTATAGGATGAGGAGAGAATTTGCATGCTGGTGTTTGTTCGCATAATAGCATTTAGGGGGAATTGTTTTACAGTACATGCGTATATTACGTCAGTTTGTAGGCAATTACTTTTTAATGGGTATTCTCTAGATTTCAGACAGTTACAATAATTAGTAGTGTGTATAATAGGTGCTGGTTGCTGGGCAGATATTTTTTTTTATCGAATCTGAAAATATATTTCATGTTCACTAACAACCGTCAGTATAAATTATGTATCTGATATCATAGGTGCGTGCTGCTGGGCAGATTGTTTTTTGAATATATCGAATGTGAAAATATGTTTGATGTTCACTTACAATCGTCAGTATAAATTATGTATCTGTATCGCCAGTAGAACGATTCGAATCCCGTTTCAGAATAACTCGAACTGAAGCTTCTTACTGCGATGCTTTCGTAACAATTACGTTTTAAATAGTGAAAGAAGTCTTATAATTTTCTTAATAAACTCAGTAGTGAGAAACAGAAAGTGATCTTATCTTACGAAAGGGAGACAAACTTGTAACGTTTCTAAATTTTTATCTCAATTTGATTTCTCCCAAATATTCGACATGGACGCAGCTTGATAATTATTTTACTGAATAAATATTCCTTTTAGATTCCATCAAGATAAAGAATCTATTCAAGTTAAAAATGTATTCAGTAACCTCTTGGCAACCTTATATATATATATATATATATATATATATATATATATATATATATATATATATATATATATATGTGTGTGTGTGTGTGTGTGTGTGTGTGTGTGTGTGTGTTTATATATCTATTTTTGTAAGTATGATATCCTGTTAGCGTATATGATTTTTATGGGTCATCGGGACGTCATACTCGTTAGTAAAGGATCGTCTTTTACGGGTAATTTTTAAAATTAAGCACCGGACACTTCCTTTTCTGGCATTTACAAACTGCTAAAGCCTATTTCGCCATTAATAATCCAAATTGTTCAGTGCCATCAATCACTCGTATGCAACAATAGACGACCCGTTACCCTTTCAGTAAAAGTTGGTACATTGCACGTTTCAGGGATGGGCGTCAAAGGATCGCGTCAATGTGGGTGGGGATGTAACTTTAAGTGTAAGACCGTAAGATATTATTTGACAAAATCTCGCTAATATTTTGGAGTGTGCTAAGGGTTATAAAAGTACATGTCGACGAACCATACGTAATTTTTCGTTTCCTCCGGTATAAATAGAAATAAAAAATCCCTGAAGTATTTCAAATTTTTTTTAATTTTCATTACATTAACAACCTATTTTTCCAGGGGAGGAAAATTTGACCCGATATTTTTTCTATTTATATAGGAAGAGAATTTAGATTTGTTTTAAGTAAATAAAGTTTTACTTTTAAACATCATTATTTTTTAAAGAAAACATTTCTCTGTGGGAGGAGAGACAACCGAGGCAACAATAACTGTCGTGTGGTTGTTTAATATTTGTTTGTTTTAAGAACCTAACTATATTGAATGATGTATATCATTAGTTATCACAGAGAAACGCGCAGGTACTTTAAAACAAATCGATTTATCCATTTTCTTTTTAATAGTACAATTTGTGGCTAAAAAAAACAATGCAGTTTATTTTTTAAAGATTGAATAAAAAAACATATTTCATGAGTTGGCAAAGAAATATCAATAAATTGTCAATAATCAATACATAGATCCATTTAATGTCTTAAAATTTCATACAAAATATCTGGCCTAGACCTTGGGAGTTGAACAAATATCGGGTCAAATTTTCCTCCCCCGAAAAATTAACTGGAGCAAATTTACCTAGGTCGGACAAAAACATTTATTAAAATTAAAAATTAAAATTAAAAATGTGAAAACGGTTATATTTTAAATCTATAACAAAAACAAACTCTTTACAATTTTAATATTCGATAATAGATTTTTTAAGATAAAGAAAGATATCTAATCTACTTTCGGCACTAAAAAAACAACAAATTAGTCAGAAAGTCTAATTATTTGCTTTTTTAAATTACAATTTAAGAACTGTTCTTTCATTGAATTAAGTTTAAACATAGGTTTAATTGTAGAATAAGGATCGCTGGGGTTTTTTTTTCGCTCATTTCGCTTGGTATTCGCCCAAAATTTTGGATGAAACTGATTTTTGGTCTTAATTGTATTTTTGGTCCTGAAATACAATTCTCACTCTTTAAAGTGTTCAGAATCTAACTTTAATTCCAGGTTTTAATCGCTGGCGGCCATTTTTGCTTTTATTGGTATTATTTTCCTTCGACTGAAGATATTTTTTTCTTTGGACTAAAGATATTTTTTACTGCCTTAGCATTTTATTACACACAAAAAACATTCTATTTACAAAAGCAAGTTTTAACGGAATTAAACGAATTTAAAAGCAAACATGAAAAAGTTAAAACATACTAGTTGTGAATTTAAGAATAACAAAATGTTGACAACAAGACGGTGGTAGAAATGTGGCATTAAAGCTCAATTAAAATAAAAAGAAAAATTGGCTTATTAATTCTATCAGCAATAAATATCATTGTCATAAATACAAAAAAGTTCAAATCTTTAAGAAAATAACTTCAAAGACATCTATAGACTCACTGGCGCATTTGAAGGAATTAGGTGCCAAATTGTCTCCTGCCTTAAGAAAAATGTCCTATCAAAAATGTAACATGTACATGTGAAAAACCACGGAGAAGTTCAGTTTCTGTGTCCATGTGTAACTCTCTCGTTCTTTCTCCCTGTCTCTCCCTTCCTTTCTCTTCCTCTCTCTCTCTATCTCTCTCTCTCTCATATACTTTTACAAAAGATATAATTTAAAAAATAACTTAGAGTTTTGCTAAGACTATTTCTTTATCTTTATATTGCTTCGGCATCTGGGTACCTCCAGAGTGTATGGATGGGATTTGGCAGATTGTCGGGTTGGTCTAGTGAATCTACGTCGTGGGAGAACCAGAGAAGCAAGCTCATCGGAGCATCGGAGCACAAGGAAACAACATTGCGGCGACGGAACAGGGGCTGGAGCTTGGTGGATAATGAAGGACCTATCAAATTAGCAACTCAATTTTGGACCTTGTCTAAGAGGGAGAGACTAGCGGATGATGCCTCAGCCCAGATGTGGCAACAATACTCCATGCATGAACGTATGGTGGCTTTGTAGAGATATAGGATAATGTCAGGTGTGAGAAGTTTACTGGCAAGGTATAGGGAGCACACCTTCTTTGAAACAGCCCTGGTAATGTTTTCAATGTATTTATTCCAATTCATGTTTTTTTTGGGGGGGGGGGGGGCAACCTAATTTGGGTGCTGCGCAGCGAGATATTTGTTTACATTAGTTTCAAATTTCTGCATGTCAGTAATGTCAGGAAAGCAGGGAGGAGGGATAGAGTTCAGCCTTATCAGTTGCCGTGCGAGGAGTTTGAATGATGAACTCTCAGGCAGTGTGCTATTCGCCATGACAATCGGTGGTTGAAGAGGTTTCTTGTAGTTATTGAAGGAAAGTAGCTTTGTTTTTGCAGCATTAAAAGTTACCATCCATTTTTTACCACATTCCACTACAGACTGAAGGTGATTTTCTAAGGATTCGGCCATTGCCTACGAGAGTAGAGTGTGGTGTCGACAGCAAAAATTCCTATCTCAGTCGCAATGGAATCAGGGAGGTCAATTATGAAAATAAGAGGTCCAAGATTAGATCCCTGGGGTACACCAGCATTTATGCTATGTTGTTTAGAGGAACAAGCATCGAGCACAACATGGATCTTTCGTTTTGTTAGGAAGGATTTAATTATATTAAATATGTGTCCATTAATACCATATGAGTGCAGTTTTATGAGAAGCCCTTCATGCCAGACCATGTCAAAGGCCTGCGATATATCGAGCGCTACCGCCCTAGCTTCACCTGTCTTATCAAGTGTATGGTATATGCGTTCAAAGATGACCGTTAGGATATCTGCAGTAGATCGTGCTTGTCTGAATCCGTATTGATGATAAGAAAGAAGTTTAGCATTAACTAGGTGCCTGACTATCGCTAGATTTATTAATGATTCAAAAAATTTAGCAAAGATCGGGAGTAGACTGATTGGGCGGTAGTTTAGAGGATCAGTTCTATCTCCAGAATTCTTCAAGACTGGTACCACAGAAGCAATTTTCAAACTATCAGGGAAGCAAGCTTTAGTAAGTCATTTGTTTATAGTTTTGAGAGGACAGGAGCCAGATCATCAGAGCATTTCTTTATTACTATTAATGGTATAAGATCAACCCCCACAGGCTTTGAAGGTGTCAAGGTTTTTCATGATATATCTCACTTGAGACGGGGTGATGACCAGGTTCTCAAGTGTGGCTTCAGTCCGCAATGGGAATTTGGGGCGGGGGTTGTTTGCCGAGTCCAGAGTAGACTTTAAGGCGAAAGGCTGGGCAAGTAGTTCAGCCTTATCAGTTGCCGTGCAAACAACATCATTGTGATTTGATAGCGGGGGAATTGTCGATTGCCCATTGTTCATCACGCTATTGTAAATTTTCCAGAAATCACGAGTATCTAGATTCTGTGACTGAATGCGTTTTTGGTTATCTCTGTATACCTCCTCTTTGCTTCATCTATCACTACTTTGCAATCATTTCTTGCCTCTACAAATGTTTGTCTGTTCGCAGTTGACTTATGGCGGCCGAATTTTCGGAATGCCTTCTGCCTCTCAGCAATAGCAGCTGCACATTCTGAGGTGAACCATTGAGGAGAGTGGGGTTTGCAGTAGAATTTTCGCGTAGGGACATAAGCATCAATGCTTGCTTTAACCCATTCGGTTAGTTCATTTGCACACTGATCAGCAGGGAGTGACAAGGTTACACCCCATGGGGCGTCACTGACGTGATCCCTGAGGGATTCAAAATCAGCCTGCTCATATTTACTCGTCGTTTTAAGCAACGGCTCTTCGGCTTGTGGACAAGTTTTTAAGGTGATAATTATCATTACCACAGCATAATCAGAGTTTCCGAGTGGGCTATGGGCATTCGCCACACAAGCTTCAGGTAGTGAGGTCAAAACCAGGTCGAGAAATGAGGCTTGCTGGTCCGCGCGATCCGGAAGCCGGGTCGGAAAAGTAACAGCCTGTGAGAGGTCATGAGCTGAGGAGAAATTAAAGGTAGAGTTCCCAGCTGCATCAGTAACGCTGAAGAATCCCAACCAGTAACGGTTGTGTGCATTAAAATCCCCAAATACATGTTTTGGGGCATTTGAGTCAAGTGAGAGTGCTCTATCTATGCTTTCAGAGACAGAGTCAAGTAGTCAACAGTCCTGGGTCGAAGGAGAACGATATAAGAAATATAAGTAACTAACTCTGTGATGTAAAATCAATCTAAAGCACATGTAGGCTTGGTCATTTGATTCTAACCTATGTTCTCTAGTCAAGGGGAGGGTGTTCCGAACATAAACTCCTAGCCCATTTGGTCTGTCATGCTTCAATTATTTTATGTAATTATCTTTGGTCTGTCACCCTTCAATTATTTAAGTATTATTGTCTTTATTCTGTCACACTTCAAAATGTTGCCATATTTTGGTCTGTCACGTTTCTTTTTTATTATTATTGTTTTGGTCTGTCACTATTCAGGTTCTTGGAACATCATCGTCTTTTTTCTTCCACAATTCAGTTTTCGTTGTATTATTGTTGTTGATCTGTCACGTTTCAGTTTTTTTATATGATTGTCTTTACTCTATCATGGTTCATACTTTAGGAATATCATTGTCTTTGGTGTTTAATACTTCATTTTTTTTTTTTACTATTGTCTTATCTGTCACGCTTAAGTTAAAAATGTCATTGTTTTTACTCTGTAATGCATCAGTTTGATAGAAATAGCATTGTCTTATGTCAGTCACGTTGCATTTTTTTAAATATCATTCTCTTCAGGTGTTTTAAACATAATTTGTAGATGCGTTTGCACAGCTAAAATGACGTTCTCCTCGTAAGGCGTAAGTTTGAAACCGCATTTTTATCACTAAACGCATAAATGTAACGGACAAGTGTCTGGTTTATGAAGTTATTGGATGTTAGAATCTCTGTTAGTTTTAAGAATCGAAATAATTTTGGTTAGATTTGAATTCCTCACCGTCCTTACGCATCATGATTACAAGGCATTTATTTTTTGTGCGAAATTTGTTAGATGAAATCATTGCACCTTTCGTTTTGTTATCTCTGCATTTCGTTCTTGCTGCTTTCAAAACTATTTCTATTTGATGAGATCCAATGTACTATTTCTATTTGATGAGACCCAATGTACTATTTCTATTTGATGAGACCCAATGTACTATTTCTATTTGATGAGACCCAATGTACTATTTCTATTTGATGAGACCCACTGTACTATTTCTATTTGATGAGACCCAATGTATAATTTCTATTTGATGAGACCCAATGTACTATTTCTATTTGATGAGACCCAATGTACTATTTCTATTTGATGAGACCCAATGTACTATTTCTATTTGATGAGACCCAATGTACTATTTCTATTTGATGAGACCCAATGTACTATTTCTATTTGATGAGACCCAATGTACTATTTCTATTTGATAAAACCCAATGTACTATTTCTATTTGATGAGACCCAATGTACTATTTCTATTTGATGAGACCCAATGTACTTTCTTTGCAACAAGAGTGTGACGTTTTGTCATTTTCTACACATTTCCTATTTCCTATGTAAAGAGAATGCGATGAGCGCAGATACTGGAACATATAATATAGCTGGGAGTCTGTCAAAGGGATTTAAAGTTCAAAATTTATACTACAATTGTTTCACGAATTATGTGCTGTTTCTCATCTGTTAGAAGAAAAGCGGGTGGACATTACGCCAACCTCCTTACAAAGAATTACTAGTTGTCGGTTGTGCTTGCAAGCATTAATGGTAAACTTAGAACTGAATCTATCTGGGATTCTCGAAGAATTTCTCTTTAAGCTGATCTGGGTATTCTTCGATGTATCACATTATGTGACATGTCTTGCTAACTCATTTGTTTGATTTGTATATGTTTAACGCGTACAAATGCCGTTTTTAAACTAACATTACATTTTCGAGGAAAGATTTTAAAAATACGTAACCCGAGAATCAACGTGGTATATGCAATGCGAACTCTGCTAGACAACATTACGAGTTTGAAGTCTCAAACAAATATTTTGTTATTTCATCGTGTTTTTCTTCTTACGTCATATTAGGCAACAGGTTGTCTGCCCAAAACATTTGAAAATGGTTGAATAAAAAACTGGAATCCGTTAAAAAACGAATCGTTCAGACTTTTATTTTCACAGCGCGTTTTAATTCAAAATTAAATAAGGCCATTTAAAAATAGATTCTAAAAATGTTGTGACTTTATGTTTAAGTAAAATTAAAAACGGTATAAAATAGAAAGGAACATTTGAAGAGAATGTTCCCCATTATCTAATAAAAGACGGCCGAACAAGATAATTTTCTAATTCTAACAAGAATCTCAATGTCGTATACAATAGATATTTTAAGATGTTTATTATGTAGTGTCATACACAATATATATCTTAAGATGTTAATTATGTAGTGTCATATACAATATATATTTTAAGATGTAGATTATGCAGTGTCATATACAATAGATATTTTAAGATGTTGATTATGTAGTGTCATATATTATAGATATTTTATGATGTAGATTATGCAGTGTTATATACAATAGATATTTAAGATGTTGATTATGTAGTGCTATATACAATAGATATTTTAAGATGTTGATTATGCAGTGTCATATACAATAGATATTTTAAGATGTTAATTATGTAGTGTCATATACAATATATATTTTAAGATGTTGATTATGTAGTGTCATATACAATATATATTTGAAGATGTTGATTATGTAGTGTCATATACAATAGATATTTGAAAATATTGATTATGTAGTGTCATATACAATATATATTTCAAGATGTTGATTATGTAGTGCCATATACAATAGATATTTTAAGATGTTGATTATGTAGTGTCATATATTATAGATATTTTATGATGTAGATTATGCAGTGTCATATACAATAGATATTTAAGATGTTGATTATGTAGTGTCATATACAATAGATATTTTAAGATGTTGATTATGCAGTGTCATATACAATAGATATTTTAAGATGTTGATTATGTAGTGTCATATACAATATATATTTCAAGATGTTGATTATGTAGTGTCATATACAATATATATTTCAAGATGTTGATTATGTAGTGTCATATACAATATATATTTCAAGATGTTGATTATGTAGTGTCATATACAATATATATTTCAAGATGTTGATTATGTAGTGTCATATACAATATATATTTCAAGATGTTGATTATGTAGTGTCATATACAATAGATATCTTAAGATGTTAATTATGTAGTGTCATATACAATAGATCGTTTAAGATGTTGTATTATGTAGTGTTATATACAATAGATATTTTAAGATGTTGATTATGTAGTGTCATATACAATAGATATTTTAAGATGTTGATTATGTAGTGTCATATACAATAGATATTTTAAGATGTTTATTATGTAATGTCATATACAATAGATATTAAGTTTCGACATTAAGTAATCACATGACAAAATTGATATACCAAAAATCAGACAAATTAACTATTTTCTATTGTGTACCTATTATAAAATTCTAGAAGTTTCGAACACTGTAGTGCTTCATTGCCAGCAGCCCCACTCTTGTATCTAGGTCAATGGCATTATCAGGAAGATACCGTACCAGCCAGTATCGGCGCCTTATCCTCGACTGATTACACAAGTAAAGCGGCACCATAACATGGTGTAGTTGCCAGTACTTGGTATATTGCTGACTATTGCTATTTCGTAACACGTATTTTGTCCATGTGATCTTATCTTGACGTTTTCATGATTTCTATAAAGGACATCATATTTTTCTTTCTTTCAAGCTAGGGTCATTCCATTTTCAGCCCCAAACGAAGTTAGTTCTTTTCCACTGCTGTCTGTATTCCTCTTGTCATTCCCCTTGCTTCTTTTTCTTTGAATCCAAAATTGGTTTTTGACTTGGTACAGAAAACTTTTTTCAATGTTCCCTCTTGCTCATATTTCGAATATGGTAATATTCCACCTCCTATCAATTTTCTATTCTATTTTCAATGCGCTTTCTGTACGTTAATTCTTTCCTGTTGTCTGCAACTTGAATGTCCTCTTCCGAATTTACTGTTAGCTCCATTATAATAACTTTCCTCCAATCTTCATTCCATATTATCATATCCGACCTTTGAGCTGTTTTAATAACAGGGAAAACTGGAGGCTTTCATATATCATCATCGATTTTCTATTCTCCTTCCCATTTTACTTCTATCTTTCTCACCCTTCTATCCGTTGTATGTATAATTTTCCATTCTCTCAAAAAATGTATCTTCTCTTATGTTAAAATCCTTAGTCTTTCACCATCATTTATTTCATCCAATTTCCCTTTGAACATTTTACCTGTGATCTTCAGCACTTGGTTGTGTCGCCATGTTCGCCTATCTAGTCTTAGTGAAAAAAATGACAAAATGGGCTTCACTGTTTCCTTTTGCCGGTACTTGCTGTCATCATCCTTACTCTGCTCCCAGCGTGTTTTATTTGCTGGTGAAGGAAATAAAGTCGATTTTATCAAAGGATGTTTATTAATAGTAATATATATATATATATATATATATATATATATATACATATATTCATATATAGATATATATAGAAATATATTAATATATTGTATATCAATAGTAACATACATATATGAATATATATTAAAATATTGAGAGCAAGAGTACAATAAGGACCCCAGTTCATTAACACAACACGTGGAACATATTCCGGAAGTCAACGGCGTCTTCCGGTTGACCTCGCAATACACGTGGTCGCTATTTACAAAACAACTTGTAAATAAACCTTTATATTTCTTAATTTTCTTTTTCTTTTAACATGTTAATATTTATTTTAAGGCAGAGGATCCATAAATAAAACAAATAAAATATTAGCATGATTCTTTAAAAAAATGTTTTGTCACATGTTTTTGTGTCACTATTTACTTGCCTCCCACGAGGGCAGAAATGGTGGGTATGAAATAGTTATCGCCGGACTTAAATGATCTTTCGTTTTGTAGGGAAAAATCAAGCTTCCCAAAAAGGGGCACTCAAATATGTAAATGATAGTTAAATGTTTTTGGAGTGATTGATAGGTGAACATTGATATATACATCACACACGCATGCACGTGGATGCATACATATGGGGGTGTCATTTCGGACATTCTCTAACACAGGCAGGTACGTATATATACACATTCAAACAGATACACAGATACACACATAAACAACATATATACGTACATATACACATACGTACACACATACATACACATATATATATATATATATATATATATATATATATATATATATAGATACACATACACATACTTACATATATACACCTACATACAAATACACATACATACCCCCATCCACATACACACATATACCGGAAAAATCTACACATGTATATATATATATATATATATATATATATATATATATATATATATATATATATATATATATATATATGTGTGTGTGTAAAAAAATGCTGCCCTATGAAGCGTGTATCTACGTAAAAGTTTTGGGGTGATAGACACGTATAAGCAGATGGACTATTTGAATTAGTATCAATCAGTGGTGTGGGGGTTTCGAAATTATGTAGTAGTTTAAGGTAGGGTGAGAGTAATTTTGAATAGAAAATTCTACAAATCTCGTTTTTTTATGATTACCTGGGGACATGAGATATGTTTGGGATTATATATAGTATCAGAATGGGTCGAAATTATGGGCTCTGAAGTCTATTGGGGTTATAAATTAGGCGTATTTAAATTTTCTTTTATGGCGACAGTGTGAAATTATCTCATTTCTTGAGTTAACGATATTATTCTCTCTTGCAGTGGTTATTATCATTAGTGCTTCAGAAGTGCAAAGATGACAATGATTTGCGCCTCGGGTGTAAGATCTGATTTTTTTAGGATCGATCATTTTAAATAGAATGGGATATTCTTTGATGTAAAATATTTGACTGTTTGTTAGGGAGGTTTTTCTTGGTGTTTTTTGTTGAATGAATACATGTGGGAGGATATGCGGCTCTTTATTGATTGGGACGTAGAGCCTATGTAGGTGTATATAGCAGGGCAAGTTGTTCTATTAGTAATCAAGTTGTCTCTGTTATTGGGTTCTGTGGTGTTGTGGGGATTGTTTGGGTTAGTTTTTCTAGTGTTAGATGGTTGCAATTGTTAAAGTGATGGAGATTCATTGGTATTCCTATGATTAGAGGTTTGCTGGGATAATTTTGTTACAGTGCATGCATAGACCACACCTTTATGTATGCAGTTATTATTGAATGAACATAGTAGTGGGTTATGGGAATTAAAATTGTTAGTAGGGGCGGAATGGGTTCTGAGTGATTGGGCATGTTTAATTATCTCAGTGTTAGTAGTTATGATAGTCTGGCTAAGTTCGGCATTGTCGAGTACGAGATCTTAATGGCGTTTTTATTTAGGATAATACTATTTAAATGAGTTTTCAATTATTTTGAAGAAGATTCCTCAAGGATATTAGTGTTAACATTATTTTTGTATGGAAAATTACACCAAATGTTTTTCTTCCTCTTTAAACGTTTACGTTGATTATTAATTTGAAGTTGAACAAGTGTGTACTGAGTTCGTTATCTTGGGTGTTATTTATATTATTTGTATTGGTGGCATTGGTATTAGTTCTATTTATGGGATGTCTATGCTTTTGTGTCATATTCTGTGTAATAATAGTGAGGGGTCCTTTGTGGTGGTCTTGCTTGTATGTTATCTTATCAGAGTAGGCTGAGTTCAGTAGGAGATTATTATAAAAGTTAGAGTATATATATATATATATATATATATATATATATATATATATATATATATATATATATATATATATATGCTCCCTTCGGTCTCATATATTTTATAGCCTGGGAGGATTGTATCATTCTCAAAGAATAAAGTAATGACTGAAACCACAATTCGCCGTTTATTTCCTTAAATTGATTTATGAAAAATGTTTTAAAATGTTTTCGATTTTCTTGAAATCTATTAGAATTTCATTAAGCCTATGATTATCAACTGTAGGGTTGTTAGCAGTGTTTTTCTGGGGCTAGACATGAGGTGTTATGGGATATCTTTACTTATTACGACATAATAATTATTACCTAGTTAAAATATTTCTGTTTTAATTAAACTGGCTACCAGCATGAATAATATATCTACTTATTTATACACACACATGCTGTATTTAAAAACAACACAAATATAAATTCAGCACCTCAATTGTTGTTTTCGTTGTAACTTTGCTACAACAGGTAAACTTTATTTTAGTGTAAATATGAATATTATTTGCCAAACAATTTGCAGTATTTTAAAAATTAAATGAACAGAACTTATTTCTTTTTATTCGAACAGCTTTTATTTCTTCAAAATAAGTAAATGTGGAAATGCATGAGAAGGAACACAATATTATCAAAGAAAATTGATTATTTTTCTGATTTTCTCACAATGTCTTTTTTCTGTTGTTGATTGACTACATTTTTATTCAAACACTAAAGTTAGATTATATTTAATTTGTATTTGTGTCTGCGTAAATATATTTCATTTCAATGAAAATGCAACGACATATTTTAGTTCCGTTTAGTTCTAAGGGATCAAAGAGTTACCACCTGCTGCTATCACTTGTTTTTTTAATTTTCTTGCTTCTGTTTTTGTTAGCATAGGGACAGGGCATTCTTCCAAATGCCAGACTATCACATGCTATTTAGAGGCTCCAACCGAGTTCTTTTTTACGGATTTTGGTCGTTACTTGTCAGTATGTGTTTGCATGCGCGTCAACAAATGTGTATTCTGCCTAAAAGAAGAATCACATTCTTCACAATAATATTGGGCTAACTCTATATGAGATACATAGATATTCGAATATTCCATTAATATTCTCCTTTACATATAAAACGTTGAATTTTGATTTACTCCTCTCCAGGGGTTAGGCACAAGGCCAGTTTTTATCTTACTTCCACAAGTAAGATGTGACCCAAGGTCGGGTCGGGAAAGTGGAGCTTAAAAATTGCCTGGGCAGCCCCGTCGGCATTCCCCGGTAGGGGCGCCTCAGACAGTAAGCAATAAACTTACTCCTCCCCAAAGAAAGGAGGCGAAGCCTGGGAGGGTGGACCTCCTAGAACTGCACAGGACAATCCCATAGACCGGCGTAAATCAAGCCCCGAAGGCCAAGACAATACCAGTCTATGGGGTGCAGTATCCATCGGAACATATACAACACTTTGATCTTAGCCAAAAGGCCAATTGTGGTCTCTTGGTCTACACGGATTCCAGGACAAGAATGAATCTAATCTGGTGGAGTATCCAGCTAAATTCTGTTACTGGAGGTAACATCAATAGAAGGTGCACCATTCCTCGTATGAGCCAGTATATAGCCATTTCGAGGGGATCATATTTGGGCTTTGAATACTAACATAGTATGAATATTTGGTCATGGATTAATTGTGGGGTGAAGTATCCTCATGTCAGGTTCTCCTGACAACCCCTCGTACAGAGGGACCAAAAACATTCGAGCTGGTGTCTAAAAAGGTAATTGAAACTCTCCAGTAGGTGATTCAAACTCCTTGTTTTCATTTTAATTTAGTTTATCTAAAGAGATCAAGGGGCCTACTCTTGAGGCTAACCCTTGATTTCTCTATGAGTAAAAGTTATATCCGCGAGCTCTCTTAAGGATAGATGTTGTTCCTTTTAGGGCTGCTATCTGTACTTCCCTACAGTTTGGTCTTCCCGGGATTGTTTCTAAGTATTTTCTTAGATTCTTTTTCACTAGACCAGTTGCCCCCACTACAACCGGTATGATGTTTATTTCATCGAGGGACCATGTTATTTTTAAATCATTTTTGAGATCTTGGTATTTTGTTATTTTACCGTTCTGCTCTATTGAGATCATAGTCATTTGGGACGGTTACATCAATGATGAGAGCAATTTTTCGCATGTGCTTCAACAAATTTAATTTTTCCCCAAAAGAGACACATACTTCACAAGAATATGACTTATATCCTGTATGTATTCGCATATAGATCAACAACTGTGATCTCCTTGAAAAAGAAGAATCACACACTTCACAAGAGTACGGCTTCTATCCAGTGTATGCCTGAATGTCCCTCAACATATCTGATTCCGTCTTAAAAGAAGAGTTCCAAACTTAACAAGAATATAGTCTCTCTTTTCTTTGTTTCATTTTACTTATGTTGAAGTTCTCAGAAATCAAGGGGCCTCTTACTGGGGCTAACACCTGATCTCTATATGAGCTACATAAAGTTATGTTCTAGTAAAGTTATCTTTATCTCTTATGATTTCATAGGAAAAGAAGGGGCAAACTTTACAAGAATATGGCTTCTAGCTTTTGATTCATTTTACTTCTGTCGAAGTTCTCAGAAATTGATGGGGCTAACACTTGATCTGTATATTCGAATATTCTATTAAAATTCTCCTTTACTTGTAAAACAGTGAGTTAGTAAAGAAGTTAAACACATTACTGTTCCTTTCCCCAATTAGAAAATTAACTACGTTATAGTATATCTTTCTTGTGGTGTGCGTCTTGATATGTCTAAACAAAATTTGAGCTGCCTTAAAAAAGAGAAAGATATATGTTCTTTCTCCATTGTGTGTGTTCGCACTGGATCAACAGATTTGATTTACTTACCAAAAGAAGACTCACATACTTCACAAGAGTCTGTTTTCGTTCCAACATGTTTCTGTATGTTGTTACAGTTCTTTGAAAATAAAGAACTAGATATTTTATTTACATTAGTTTTCAATTGTTTAAAGTCGAAATATCCGATATAAGAGTCGGTTAAGCGATACACGTAAACTTTGCAGACCAAGAATTAAGATTTAATGTAATAACATTAAATATGATATATTTCTGATCATTTGTTTCTACACAGTTTTACATGTTATTTTTGTAAGAATAAAAAAACAAGTATATTTTTCTTTTAAAGCAGAGAGAGTATAAAATACATCACTATTTTTATTAACATCTGAATTTAAATCATTAAATGTTAGAATTTTTTCTATTTTACAGTTGAAAATATGTTTCTTTGTATGTTTATATTTAACTAATTAGAGTTAGATATAGAATTTTTGGGCGGACGTTCTTTTACCTTTTATGATACTCCTTATATATATATGTTGATCTTTTCTTATGATTCCCTGGGCAAAACTGTCATCTCTCCTTCTATCTCAGCACTCTTTTTCATCCAATTGTCATAAACTCACCAAATGACACACATGTTCTTCTTTTCAAAATTCTATACGGTTCAATTCCAGAAAAGTAAAAATTACTTAGATTAACATGCTTCACCGAAAGCATAAAATGTGTTTGATTCTTTTTAATAATAAAATGATTTGATTCTTTTTAATAAAATGTGTTTGATTCTTTTTAATAATACAATGTTTCTCATTCGTTTTAATCTTTTAATACTTTTTTTAAATTTAAATTCTTTTTTACTAATACAATGCTTTTGATTCTTTTTAATAAAATATTTTCCATTCTTTTTTTATGATAATTTTTTTTATTTTAAAAAAATAAAATTTTGTTGGTACTTTTTAATTATTTTTAATAATAAAATGTTTTTGATTCTTTTTAATGAGTAAATTCGTTTTAATAATTAAACGTTTTATCCTTTTTAATAATTGAATGTTTTTATTCTTTTTAATGATGAAATGTTTTTCATTCTTTTTAATAATAACATGTTTTTCATTTTATTTAAATAATAAAATGTTTTTTCATTCTTTTAAATAATAAAATGTTTTGTCATTCTTTTTAATAATAAAATGTTTTTATTCTTTTTTAAGAATGTTTCCGACTCTTTTTAATAATAAAAATGATTTTGATTCTTTTTAATAATACCATATTTTTCATTCTTTTAAATAATAAAATGTTTTTTAATTCTTTTTGATGATAAAATGTGTTTGATTCTTTTTAACAATAACATGTTTTTCCTTCTTTTTAATAATAAAATATTTCGGTTTTATAATAAATTTTGTAATTCTTTTAATAATAAAATGTTTTTTGATTCTTTTTGATGATAAAATGTGTTTGATTCTTTTTAACAATAACATGTTTTTCATTCTTTTTAATAATAAAATATTTTTGATTCTTTTTTAATAATAAAAATGTTTTTGATTCTTTTAAATAATAAAATGTTTTTGATTCTTTTAAATAATAAAATGTTTTGGATTCTTTTTAACAATAACATGTTTTTGATTCATTTTAATAATAAAGTATTTGTTGTGGGGTACAAATCACCCCTATTGGAGAACTGATGGTATCAACCAGGTATAATAAATACCACTGGTTTCAGAGACTTAGGAGAGACTTTCATACCATGTTTTACCGCATGTTATGAACCCGTTCATCTCCTACCACATTAGTGGCGTTCTGTATGGCTTTATGATAAATACATTGTTATATTTTAACCCTGTCACTATTTGTGGTTTATTTCTTTGTGACCCCTAGCACGAGTCTACAACAGTATTTTTTACCAGATTTTACTTATGAAAAATATGAACACATTCTCATGAGAATACGAGTTCTTTCTATTCAGACTTTTAAACTTCAGAAAATTCACATCAAGAAAATTCTCAATATCTGTTTTTTAAAGACATTTGCATGATATCAGATATCCAGGTATAGACATCTATTCAATTTAAGTTCCGATCTTTTTTTGCTGGAGAACATTATACAACTGTAAATTGAGTAGGTGCTGTTAGCACTACCTGAGAGTTTTGGCTTCTGTACTACCAGTGGGGAACATCAGCCGAACAAGCTATCACTCCTAGACTTACCTGTAAAAACAAGAGCGGTTCAGACTAGTCATGTGAAACTGAGTGTAAAAGAAGTATCTCCATGTTGTCCCAAGAAAAAGAAAGAAAGATAGTGTGGGATGGTGTTGATTGTATCATTCAAGAAACAAAACCAATCAGTGGGTGATCTTTAAAGTTTCCTTGCCTGACAAATAGACAAAGAAAGAGTGCAAGCTGGACAATAGGCAGACCCTACCTACTCCTTAAGCAATTGTAGGTTTGCAAACTAGATATTTTGTTTGGGACTCCAGCTGTAGGAAGATTGTCGTCCATGACTAAAGTTCTTCCCTCCACCAGATGTTTAGTGACAAGTTGTACTGAGGCACGATATAGAACACAGATAGTATACCAGATTTTCTCCTTCTAGAATGATGATCCAGCAATATCTACACATCCAT
Organism: Sepiola atlantica; assembly: GCA_963556195.1. Lineage (NCBI taxonomy): Eukaryota > Metazoa > Mollusca > Cephalopoda > Sepiida > Sepiolidae > Sepiola > Sepiola atlantica. The sequence continues at coordinate 113,056,269 of OY744525.1, forward strand.
CTTGCCAAGTTGAGTACTGTACCAGGTATTTCTACCCACCAAAAATAAAACAAATAGCAGGTGATTGACGGGAGGCTTGTATAATATCGAACAAACATAATACTTTACTCCCAATAGATGAGGGTTATATATGTAAGGATGGTTTCATGACACTGATTGTATATTGGACGAAAGTATTAGAAAAGTTATTAAAGGTTACACATCAAGTATGAATCAGGTAACATGTTGTATAAAACAGTGTAAATATAGTTTTGTAAAGCTTGTAATTTAGGTTTAATCAATGATATGTGTAAAGAAAACTGATAAAATATCAGCAGAAACTTTTAACAAATTTATTACCACTGAACACAATATAAAATAATGAGTTAAGTGCCGCTGTAACGCGAGATGAAATATACACAGTTTCAAGACGTCGGTCTGTTCATCATTTCTTCAAGCAAGACTCTATCGACAAGGGGGATAACTCCGAAATGGTCCAAGGGAGATAATTGCGTTTTCTTTAGTTGTCCCAACATATAGTAAAGAAAATTACGTTTCTAAAATGTGTGTAGAACAATCGGTTATATATTCTGAGCAGTATTATAGAAATTAATTTTTTTCCCAAAAATATTAGGGTTCAGTGGAACATTAAAGTGATTTCACATTTCATATGAAAAACAAAATAAGAATTAGTTTGACGATATGCTTAATTTAATATGTAAGATGTGACCCAAGGTCGGGTCGGGAAAGTGGGGATTGAAAAGCCAGCGCCCGAGAGGTGAGCACTCTGACCATTAACAATTGCCTGGGCAGCCCCGTCGGCATTCCCCAGGGTGGACCTGCTAGAACTGCACAGGACCGACCCATAGACCGGCGTAAATCAAGCCCCGAAGGCCAAGACAATACCAGTTTATAGGGTGTAGTATCCATCGGAACAGATACTACACTTTGATCTTAGCCCAAACCAAGTACTTCCCACAAGTAGAATGTGACACAAGGTCGGAAAGTGGGAATTTGCACTCCAGAGGAAGAAACCAAGTTAACACACACGCACACATGCATACTGAACTTTAAAGACAAATTTAACGCTTGTGTCGTTTTCAACCATTTTTCTAACTATCAAACTTTATTGTTATATTTTACATCTTTGTAAAATCGTTTATATATAAAAGATTTATTTTTTACTTTACAATTTCTCTTTTTTATCAACAATATTATATTGTTAAAAATTAGCACTCGCTAACTGGTGTCTCCTGCCAATCATATATGTTGTTATCGAATCGGTCTCAATGACCTTTTGGCCAGGAACAAAGTGTAGTATCTGTTCCGATGGATACTACACCCTATAGACCGGTATCGTCTTGACCTTCGGGTCTTGATTCCGCCGGTCTGTGGGTTTGTCATGTGCAGTTCTAGGAGGTGCACGCTCCCAGGCTTTGCCTCCCATCTTTGGGGTGGAAATAGTTTATCGCTTACTGCCTGAGGTGCCCCTACCGGGGAATGCTGACGGGGCTGCCAAGGCATTTTTTTGTAGGCCAGAGTGCTCACCTTCTCGGGCGCTGGCTTTTCAAATCCCACTTTGCCGATCTTGTGTCACATCTTACCTTGTGGAAGGAAGATAAATAAATTACCTACACAAAATTAATTGTTTAGTGTGGTGCTTGGTAATCCCTAAAGACGCGACCGTCGTCTAAAATACGAGACCCCAAACCGGGAACCAAGACATCCCCACAAGGACCTGGATGTGCCGGGTTCAAATAAAAATTCTTCCACAAACATTTTCATCAATTTTGCAGCAATTTTATGTGACGAATCAAGGTCGGTAAATGAGAAATCTTCCTTTGCTTCTTAACGGTTCCTTTTTCAATTTTAATCTATTTATTCAAAAACATAATTTCCTTCTAAAATTCACGCATGCTTTTACAGACTTTGACCCACATAAATCACTTGCTTCCTTCGTTCGTAAAAAAATCACTGGTATAAAATGTGAAAAGGGGATTGATAAAAAATCTTAGGCATTTATTATGGCAATTTTGGGATCAGTTTCACATAAATTTAACATAAAATGTTCACCCATTACCGGGCCAGATAGCGTTTTTCAAGACATGTAACCAAATATATTTTGTGCGTCTTGATTTTTCTTTTTAGTGGAAAAGGGTGGATAACAAATCTTGGACATTTTTATGGCGATTACATGTAAACAGCTTAAATAACTTGGCGCTAAAAATAAAAAAATTAGAATATCGAATGGGAGATACAGGGCCAGATAGCGTTTAGAAGGACAATGTCTATATGTACTAATTTGGAAATAAAATGCCGACTTATTCCTCAATGAGAGTTGTCTGCTTGTATGTCCAGAGAGATGAAATGGGCTAGGCTGCAGAGATTGATGTGGTAAACGGGTGGGGGAGCCTTGGTATATAAAGGGCAAAATCTGTGTCCATGTATGTCTGCCTAAGTCTCCCCAAAATACTCGACAGATACATAAAGTTTATATTTTCTAAATCCGTGTCTCCCCAGTCATATAATATCTGAAATTAAAAAAAAACAATTTGTTCTTATAAGGTCAACTGGGCCAGGTTTTGTAAGGGCGGGGGTGTACGTTTTTCGTTATTATGTAGTAATTTTGAAATTAATCAATGTAATTATGTAGTAATTTTGCCGACTCATTCTTGTGCACATGACGTTATAGTGATAGGTAAACGGACTGCCAACTCATACTTTCAGAAATTACGTCATATTTAAGTAACGAAAAGCATGGCCAGTACTAAGTGGATGACGATTCTGGAGGATTAGTAAATGAACGTCTTTGTTTTAGGGGCACAAACTAAGCAGAATATGAGTTCTTTTATATGAGAGTAGTGTTGTATAAAATGAATATGCCAAATATAATAACAGATACTGCAATGCCCATAGCTAAGCACAATACTGCAGTTTCATGGTATCACCGACATAGATAATAACAGATACGTCAATGTACATATTTTAGCACATTACTGCAGTTTCATGGTATCACTGATATAAATCATAAATGATACTGATATTGCAATGTATATAGCTTACATGGACGGCTGCACCGGGGGGCAGGGTAGGGGGGATGTCTCAAGCCCCCTCACTCTTTGACTTGCCCCCCCCAATCTTTACGGTCATCAATAATTAAGTGGATATGCATGTGTTTAACTGGGCTCCCCACTTTTTAGGAGAAGGCCCCCGCTTTTATAACTGTCCCGCCGGCCCTGGCTTAGTAAATTATTTCAGTTTCATCGTATCACCAATATATATATATATATATATATATATATATATATATATATATATATATACTTGTATTAATTGAATACAAGTGTTTAAAATAAAACTTTGTTGAAACAATTACGTAATGTCACACGTTTATATGTTTAAACTTTAAAAAGGCAACACGATAAATAAGATGGCTGAAGTTGTTACAAAATTCAGATTTCGGAAAATTTCGTTTTTCATCTTTAAAATTTCAGTCCATTTTTATATACAATATCAGATTTGTTCTACCAATGCGCAGAAGCGATACAAAAATAGACTTATTGTTCTTGGCTATTTTATTGTAATTTTGCGGTTGTTAGCAAAATCCGAATTACTTGCTAATAAAAAGGGTTAAAACACACAGTTTAAAAGAAAACATGACAAAGGGAAAAGAAAAAATAAGAGATTCGATAGAGTTAAAAATAGAGTTTTATTAACATTAAAATGGGGCTGGCTGCTTTTAATTCCCAAAGCTGGGTTAATAACATTAACCCTCAGTAACCAAGATAAAATTTTTAAAAACTTAAAACATGAAAATTCACATAGGGGTAAGTTCGTTGGCACAACGAAACTGGACACAAATTAAGTCCTTACTTGTTCATATAAAAGCATATAATAATGACTAAAGAAGTCTTCTTATCAATTTAACTAAGGGGTCTCAAACGGCATAAAACAATAAAAATAAAACTCAAAATATACATGACTGTCATCTCCGGCATAGTCTGGAATAGTTTTTTTTTCTTTTCTATTGTAATGTCCGTTTTAAATGTCACTGTTTCTCTTTCTTTCAACATTTTCATTCCAAGGGGCTCAATCCTCGAAATTACTTCATAAATGAAATTCTCCAAAAATGTCCTTCGTTAATCTTTCAACATTTTCATTCCAAGGGGTCAATCCTCGAAAGTATTTCCTAAATGAATATCTCCAAAAACATCAAACACTGTTTCGTCAAGAGGTGTTCCTTCCTAGGGGCTCCAAGCGTTGAAATTATATTCCTTAAAATCAGGGTTGCTCAGATACCCTCAAATTTCGCAATAAAAGTTCTTGCTCCAAGACCGAGGTGAAATCATCCAAACATTTTACGTCCATTCTCAAAAACAGACGGAGACAGCTGAAACGGGCTTTCAAGCTGGTACTGATCAAAAAGACCGCCAATAAGCACCGGTGAGACACCGGTGTGACGTCATGTCCAGATTTCATCATAACGTTGCTGCTGCTGTAAAGAAAGAAAGGGCGGCAAAAAGGAACACAGCCAGACAGATAACCTTGACATACATTCGTACAGTGTCAATATGTTGACCCCCCCCCCATCCCTCATGCCCAAATTAGAAATAAATTTCCGAAAATTTAGCAACAGTTTTTTTTATTTCTTGATTAATACACGTTATTACCTTCCAGAGTTTTGAAAAAAGCGGCGTGACTTAGAAATGACGTTTTTTAAACGCAAACTGCCAATGGCTGCCAAGCAGATGAAATTTGATCTTCCTTTATATGTACATTGTACTCTTTTTCAAATTACTGAAAAATGTATTTTTCTGATTGTTGGTAGGTTAACAATACTTTGAATTTCGTGGACGAAGACACGCAGTCGACAAGGAATCATATCGAAACCCAAAATGAATAAAAAACGAAATAAATTATCTGCGTGAAATGCAACAATTTACACAAACAAATAAACATTTAGTCTTATAAGGAACAGGGTTATCAGTAGAAAACAATGTTTTTAATATAATTAATTATAAACTATTTTTGTAAAAAAATGAATATTTGTAAAAGAAAAAAGTTCCAAGAGTATTAAAGTTTGTCCACTTCTTTAGATAAAATCCCGATTTATTTGAGTATTTGTAAAAAACAAAACATTCCAAAACAAAAACTATTTTAAATATAAACAACTTCTTTGTTATATTTTTTAAAAGAAGATATATTTTTTTATTATAATCTATTCCATTAAAAATAATCAGAAAAAAAACCCAAATTCGGTTGAGTATTTGTAACAAAAAGAAAACTTCTTATATTTTCACTTATAAGAAAAATATGTGTAATAAAAAAATACTACATTTTTAATTAAAAACGTTTGATTTTCCTTTTTTTTCTTTAAGTTGAGGTGAGTAAAATAAGAGGGAGAGAACTCTAGTTTCAAGTTTCAACCATGCTGTATTTGAAAATGGATTTTAACACTCTGAACTTGCAAGATATTTTATTTTTAATCAGAGATGATGCCAAACTAATAGACTTCTTGCAAGTGCACAGATTAATTTCAAGTGCGGAAACCTGCATCTGTGGCCATGATGTGCGACTTGTGCCAACATTAAAAACAACTGATGGGTTTCCGTGGCGATGCCCATGTGGCCATTGTGCAAGAAAAATTTCCATTACGAATAATAGTATATTTGCAAAATCCAGACTCCCTATCAGAGAGATAATTAAATTTACATATATTACCGAATTTTACCCAGTGTTAAACTCTCATTTATTTTAGAATAATTACAATAGTATAATCCATTTTCAGATAAATCGTGGTTGAAACTTAAAACTAGAGTTCTCTCCCCCTTATTTGACTCTCCTCAACTTAAAGATAATTTTTTTCGGACCTACAGTCCACAAGCACCAACTTTTTTCTCTGAGACAGAAAGAGAAAAGGTAGCAGTCAATAAAACACAATTGATTTGCCCTTTTAACTTAAATTCTAGCCAGAGATTACTTTGAAATTGACAGTTTAAAGGTTTCTGTGACAATAAAGAGGTACACTCACCATCAGGAAAAAGAATGAGGTGTTTCGCTTGTCGCGTATGCAGATTTAAAAAGGGCTTCTCTTTATCGGTGCAGGTGTTTATGGTGGTCTGATTTGCATATGTGGATATCAGGTGATATAAATGAAGAGGACAGCTGAGAGAGAGGAGAAGCGATTTGGATGAGAGCGTTGACGTTATTTTACCCCAGGATTCGTGCGTTGGATTTATTTCTTGGGAGCGACACGCTACTTGGCATCTTGTGCCCCTTTTTAACCGGGGAGTCTCTCTGTCCCCTGGGCAAGCCCCTTTTTGGCACCATTGTTCTTCCCACCCCTTTTGGGTGATCACCACTCTTGGGTGATTCGTATAGCTCCTCTTGGGCACTAATTGACATTATTTCCTTCTTTTTTGCAGTTTGTTCTAAGCCCAGGTAAAACATAAGCAGCTGGCCGGATTTGGTTGAACAGCTAGAGTAAAATCTAGCAAACGTTCTTCCATCTCCAAATCGGCGGGTTTCAGCCGGGTTCAGAACTGGTTTTCTTTTCATTTAAAAAAAAAACATAATACTACGCGTTTTGTCTTTATTCTGCCGTTGTGCAGGGCAAAACGGAAGAGGGGAGGACTAGTGCCTAGCTCGGGCTCTGGTTCCCAGATGCCTAAAAAAACATCTGGGGGCCGGAGTAGGCCAAGACTTTATATACGGGGTTGACGCCTTAAGCAACATGCCCAGTATCTCCGTCAGTGCTGTCCCAGCACTGTAAGTAGATCGGAGCTTTCCGCTTTCTGCGGCAGCTCTGCTTACGATTTCAACGCTGCTGACCCCGGCAGCGTAGGTCTTAGCTCAGCTGGGAGAGGTGATCTGGGTCGGTGGGATAGACTCCCCATCATACCAGTTGGGCGACGGGCTTTAACCGTCAGCCCGCCTGCTCGCAGGAGAAAAAGTCTCCTGCCTGCAGGATTAAAGCCAGCCAGGTCGATGGAGCTCCAAAAGGAGGGAGCCACCGATCCAGCCGCCAGAACCAAGCGACCGGGAGGCTGCTCAGATTCGAATGGTCCAAATGGACTATGAGCTGTTTGGAGATCCAGTTACCAACAGTAGCAGTAGCAGCCGCAGCAGCAGCAACAGTATGAGCGCTCCACACAAAAGCCCAACGAAAACCGGTGGACGAAAATCCAGACCAAGGACTAAGGGGGTCGCTGGACCAGAAATAAAATCTGGAGCAGTTGGTGCCGTCAGCAAAAGGGGAGGTGGAACGAAGTTGGCCACTCCAAAGGTGTTCAATCCTTTGGCATCTCCGAAGGAGTGGCCGCCCCTCTCTCATACTCAAAGTTTGTCCAGCCAGGACAGGACCATCCCTCCCGGGCAGAAGACGCCGCCTGCATCACCACCATTACCTGCAGTATCAGCATCTTCTGCCCTCTCAGCAATTCAGGACAAGTGGGGACCCCAGTCTCAGCTAAGCCCCGAAGAGTACCGTCGGTTGTTTGATGAAAATTACAAACAATTGACCGACGGTAACAACATCAAAGCAGCTCCAGTTGCGGTGGATAGACTAGTGAGAAGTATAGTATCGCTAGTCACCATCGACACAAGGGGTTGGCTGGAGTCGATCGTAATCAAATGGCGGACCTTCTGTGGGGATTCAAAGTTCCAGCATCTTATTTGTTCCGCAAAGGGTTCGCCACTTGGGATATTCTGCTTCCAAGTGAAGAGGAAGCAGAAAAAGTGTCCAGGGCCGACCTGAGAGTTTAACATCTCATTCTCAGGCCGGAGTACTTGAGTAAGAGAAGGACGTTAGTGACTGTCCTTGGCGTCCCCTGCTATATTAGCACAGGACAGCTTGGTGCTGTACTAAGTCAGTATGGGGACATCGAAGCTGTAGTCCCGGTCTGTCGTCCCCGTAATCTTATGGTAGGGGACTACAAATTAAATATGAGAGTTTTCCGGGATGGCTTCCACAATATCCCACCCCTACTCAAGTGCGACACCTGGACGATGAGTGTCATCGTCGAGGGCAGGAGTCCACATTGTTGGTATTGTGAGCAGAATGGGGCATATGGCGAAAGCCTGCCCGAACAAATTTCCACATAAAGAGACCCTTTCTGCTCAAGGCTCGGGAGTGAAAGCAGCGTCAGTGACACCAGCAGCTCCTCCACCAACGACCGGAGGCGCCACTGCAACAACAACAACGAAAGACGGCTGGAACAAGGTGGTGAAAGTTGGAAAGACCATCCTCACCAAAGAAGCAAGTTCCAGACCGGAGAAGTCCCCCTCCAAAAAGGTGCAGCCCCCGGGTGAAAAAGGGGGACGGCTACCAACAGAGTCGCGAAATCGTGATCTTCCCACCAAGGAGCTGCAGCCTTCAACATCTGTCTTGGCAGAGGCAACTAAAAGGAAGCAGCCGGTCCCCTTGACATCATCAGACCCAGAAGGGGAGAAAGAAGACCACAACAAAATGGAGGATGACGCTGGGCCGGCTCCAGAGACAGAGAAACAATAATTTAGGGAGGTCAAAAGAGCCACACGATAGGCTAAAAAAGTTAAAGAGGCTGGGCCCGATCCCCTGCCCCAACGTCTGAAGAGATGATCATCTCTCCTGCTCAGACTCCTGAATCCCAAACCCCATACTCCTAATACTGAGCAGAAATCCCCCTCCATTGTTGATTCTACCCCAGCTAGCTCCCGCTCTCTGTCTCAAAATAAAAAAACCGGAGCCCAAAATTAGCTACGGGTCTGCTTCTCCTTCCCCAATGAGGAAGGATAAAACACGAAAGCTCCACTTCTTGCCAGGGGACCAAATCTGCGAAGCAGATCTTCACCATGTTGCTGCTTATCTCAACCTGAGACAACTAAAAATCGTGCGGCCGCTGCAGCTCCTCACTCAGACCCAGGGGCTAGATGTCAGCAATCCCCACAATTTTCCACATGCCCCCTTGATCATCACTTTCATCTGGAAGACAAAGATAGGGCAGACCAAAGCCCTTTGGAAAATGGTAGAGGCCGCCAAGAGGGCGATTCCGGATCTGAGACTGGTGGATGACGCCCAATACTCCCTCAAATAGCTGGAGTCAGATTGCGAAGGGAGGGTCTCCATGTACGTCCATCCTTCTTTTTATAGGGCCCTGAAACTCACTTTTCCATTGGATGTCGGAGGCATTACCCGAGACGGACGGGTTACGTCTGACTTACTAATGGGTAATATGGCTAATACCTGCGGCATCCTCGTCCCGAAAGATTTCAGACCGGTGGTTGACACTGATTAGAGCAGATGGCCACGAACTTAGTTTTAGGAAGCCTGAACACGAGGGGCATTAGGTCCTTAAGCAAAGCTAAACGCATACTGGGGGACCTCATGTCTTTTGACATAGATGTGGCTGCGTTACAGGAAACTCACTATGATTCGATCGACGATCACCGACTGCTGTCGAAGCATTTCGATGTTTTTTCAGCTTTCGGTGACCGTTGGGCTAGGGGAGTTTCCTTGTTAGTAAGACGCATCCTGTCCGCAAGTGTAAACGTTGTTCACGCGGATGCTCATGACAGACTGGTCGTGGCCGATGTTGCCGTGAAAAGTGCCGCATTTCAAATCGTCCCGGTTTATGCGCCCAATAACGCTCGGGAGAGGGCTCTCTTTTTCCGGGGGTTGGAGGGGTTTCTCGGTGGTTCAGAGCGGTTAATTTTACTGGGAGATTGGAATGCCATCCTTGATCCCAAAATAGATAAGGTGGGTGGGCCTAGAGGGTCTGGTGGGTCTGAGACCAGCGTTTCTGATCTGATGACTGAATGTGATCTGGTCGACAGGTTTCGTGTTGATCACCCGGGGCGGGAGTGGTGGACGTGGCTTTCTAGCAGGCCTTCCTATCCAAGTACTTACTTGGATCGGTTGTTAGTGAGAAGAGGCAAAGTAGATTATATTTTTGTCCCACGTTCCACTGGTTAGCCCATTCTGACCACAAATTACTTGTGGCCAGTTTGGAAATAGATCCTAAAACCCATAAGTTAGCTGGGTATTGGAAGTTAAATACCTCCTTAGTGGAGATACGTGACTTCTGGGACAGGCTAACACTTAATTTTCAAAAGGGATTAGTGGGGGCGGTAATCGGGAGTAAGTGCTGGGTTAACGCCAAATATGGCATTAGGAGCATTTCTGTCAAATATAGCCAACGCCTCGCCTTAAATAAGGCTGAAACAAAAAAGGGTTTAGAAAATAAGCTGGTCCGGGCGGTGGAAGGGGGGGAGGGGATTCCCTAGCCATAAACTTAGCTAAGGAGGACCTGAAACGTTCGGCTAACGAGCGGTATAAAGGTCAAGTAGTCAGGGCTAGGTTAGAAAGAGTGTCCAACGCAGCCGTGAATGTTGACGCTGCAGAGCGTAGAGCTCCACTACGTAAAAATTCGGACGGCTATATTCGTCAAATTCAAAGCCTGGAAGGACACACCCTTGTGTCGGCTCGGGAGATTTGTGAGCGGTTTCGGGAGCATTTCGCAGATCGCTTCACCCAACTTTCCAGACTCCGTGTCGAGGAGTTTAGCAACTTTTGGGCGCGTTACAGAATGTGAGGTCCTGGCTGCATTGAAGCAGGTCGGCTACGACAAATCTCCGGGATTTGATTGTTTGCCCTATGAATTGTTCTTGAGGCTGTCGTACATGTTCGTACCGATCCTGACAGATGTGTTCAACCACTGGTTTGCACAGGGTTCTATCCCTGGTCAAGTCACCAGGGGAGTGATCACATTGCTTAAGAAAAATGGCGAGCATGTCGGGGGTTTAGATGACTATAGGCCCATAACTCTGTTAAATACAGATTTAAAGATTTTGGCCAGAGTTCTTGCAAATCGGTAGCAGGCTGTTATTGGTGAATTGATTGAACCTGATCAGAATTATTCTGTGAAGGGGAGATCGATTCAGAACAACTTGCATCTGATACGCACGATCTTAGAGGGATTAGAAGATGCCACCGAAGCTGCGCTGATCAATTTAGATCAGTACAAAGCTTTTGATAGGGTCGACCATCGGTTCTTAGGATCTGTTTTAGAGGTCGCTGGTTTTACACCAGATTTACGCAGATGGATTTCCATGCTGTATCGCAGCCCGACGGTAGTGGTGCAGGTAAACGGGATGCGATCGGAATTGTTTGCTATTTCTCGGTCAGTACGTCAGGGGTGTCCGTTGTCTCCTCTCCTCTACGTTCTTGCGTTGTAGCCCTTCCTGCATAAGCTGAGGCAAGGGGAGGCTTGACTGGCCCTATGCGGTATCCCTCTACCTGGTGGTGCGCGAGCCAGGGTCTCCGCGTATGCCAATGATGTTACCGTGTTCGTCTCGAGCCGTCGAGACATCTCCACTGTAACTAAGGCACTCAAACGGTATGAAGATGTTACAGGGGCTGTGGTCAACCTTAGCAAATCCAATGGCCTAAGGTTGGCTGCCTGGAGTGGCGCGGCTGCACTGCCGGGCCTTTTCAACTGGTCCGATGGCTTGGTTTGGATCCTCGGCGTGTGGTTTTGACCGGGTCTCCAGCTTGATATGAATTGGTCGGAAGTACAGTCTAAGGTCAAAGTGTCTGTAAGGATTTGGCTTCGAAGTGGGCTTTCCCTTAAAGGTCGAGCTAAGGCGTGCGCCACGTACGTCTTTCCTCTTATCCTTTACCGATTGGCTGTACTACCTCTGCCTGCGGACTGCTTGGCGGCTTTAACGCGTATGCTTTTCTCGCTTTTGTGGGAGAAGAAACCGACACTAGTCTGTAGACAGGTCTGTACTCAACGTCTTGATGTTGGGGGCTTGGGAATATCTGACTTGGCGAGCCATTTATATGCCGAGAGGTTAACATTCCTGAGTAGAACTTTGACAGAAGAGATTGCAATGAGCCCTGCAATTGAGAAGGCTTTTCCCAACCTCATCCCTGACCACTTGGCTGAATGCCGTCGTAAACCATGGGGTCAATCGCGGTTCTTCAATGAATGCCGAACTGCGCTCAGAGTGCTGCCGGGGTCCAGTGACCTCATCCAGTCCAGGAAAACACTATATCGGGAGTTAGTGGTGGGGACCGCTTTGGATCCACTTGGGAGGGGTTACTTGGATTGTCAGAGGAGGAGATTCGTTTTCAGTAGAATTGGGCGCCAGGCCGGAGTTATCTTAACAATACTGAGTTTTCTCTCACCTGGCGATTGGTTCGAAATGTAGTACCCCTTAATGGCATACGCTTCAGTATTGGTTTAAATATGGACCCTTTTTGTGCACGTTGCAAGGATGATGAAATTGAAACGGCCAAGCACGCCTTTTTCAACTGCTCCAAGCTGCATGAATACTGGGCGTATGTCAATGAGGTGACGGGTCACATCGTTCCCGAGCGGGTGACGTGCCTGGATTTAGCATCCGCTGTCATCAACATGGACCCCTTGTCGCCCAGAGAGAAACGAAGGGTGTTGCTTGCGATTTTAGCCGTAGCTAGACTCATAGTGTGGTCTTCACGCTTAGACATAGGGAGTGGGTGGGGTGCCGCCTTCTCATTACGATTTAATTTCGTATTTTAAACATCAACTTAAAATCAAAAATAAATGTGATAGGAGGTTACCCTTCTCGCTATTTAGAAGTAGGTGGATTCACACCGCTAGTTTATGTGTGTTCATACTGAAATAGAATTGAGTTTGTGTTCCCTGCCTAAGCAAGGCACGCGCGGACCTTAGGTATTTCTTTTTGACAAGTTTGTCATAAATATCCAATCGCTAGCTAGTAGTACAAATGAGTCCTGTGTCCCCATCTTTATTTTAGGTGTCAGAACTCCTCCAAGATGCCCTCTCCCCGATTTACTTTATCCCTGGCCTGCCCTAATGGTATTTATCCTGGAGGACACCGCACATCCTTTAAAAAACCGTACCCAATATTTATTTTGTCCCCCTAGGCAACGCCCACTCCCACTTAGGAGCTGACTCTCTTGCTTTCGGTTGTTCCGGAAGACAGCGAGCAGTTCATACCTTAGATAGGATGGGAGGGTCCTACTAACTTACCATAATTAGCATTTTATTTTGTTCTTTATTTTTACATCCCTTTTATTTTTATTTATTTTTGGGGGATTTTTTAAGGCTTCTTTGTTCTCCCACTCCCTATCATCAAACTCTGTACATATTTCTTTTGTAAATAAAAATCATGAAACAATCTGGGGATATTTTAAGTAGATTAAGTTCATAGAGTAAATGTGGTATTGTGGTGATTGAAACAAGTTTTTAGAGCACAGACCAGTGGACGACCTCCACTTACCTCCATACCCGTTCTTGGCCTTGTGTCATATCTTTTTTATATTTTTGTAAATTTAAAAGAGATAAATAAAGAGAAGCGATTTGGATTGGAGAGAGAAAGGCAGAGAGAAAGTGGGTTGCACGAAATTCGGTTGGAAATTGAATTACAGTCAATACTTTTTTTTATATATATATATTCTTTTATTCTTTCTGGCACAGTTATTTAACAGTTTCAAAATTATTTTCATATTTCGTTCCGGTCAAAGAAAATAGATCATATTTTATTGGGGAAAAAACTGCCGAAAAGGGTGTTTACATCGTAGATTTTCACCTTTGGTAGTGATTTTGGAGCCTTTAAACTGTAAATTCGAAAGTAATTCCTGGTTAGAATTAAAGTTAAAGGCCAAAGTTCTAGAATTATAATATTTTGTTTTTCTTTGCTTCAAAGAAAACATTAAATTCGTTGCGCCTCTATCCTATCAATGAACCGAAATGTAAACACAAATAAAACTGGTGATACAGCATTAATATAGGAATATTTATTTTTATGAAACAGCAAATTGTAGGTTTTATAATTCAAATAAAAATTTAAAAAACAGTACCTAAAGTTTTCTTCTAATTTGCTGTTTTATTCACAGCCGACACCTTCGTATTTGGCAATTTCGAACTTCGTAATGCTAATTTAAATAGTGTAAGTTCATAAAAATCCAAAATGATTTTAAAGCACTTAAACTGTCATTGACTGAATGAATATAATAGTTTTAAATAAGTTTTATTTTTAGACAATCACGTAACAACGTGAACACACACGAGATTTGGTCTCATTCTATTCGATTATCTCCCTTGTTGACTATTTCATTTCTTTCGTCACACACATTTCGATTGATGGCGAACTTTAACGTTAAAATCGTTATGTTAATTAACATCTGATTTATAAAAAAAAATTCCTTTTTGCCAAGAAAACAAATAAGACGAAAGAAATACATAAAGGTAAGTCAAATCACTACCGAAATTGTTTTCATTTTGTTCAGTTTACGTTTGAGTTTAAAGGTCGAGTTTTAAAAAAGCGTTTCGTTATAAGTGTTTTAATTAGTTGCAATAAAAAAATGTGTACTACTCCAGATGAAGCGCCTAATTTCCGTGACTGCTCGGCGGCAACGATCGGGCAAGTTGCGGAAGCGCCCGGGAGCTGCCGAGACGAAAACTAGGCTTAAGCAGAGCTGACCGATCAGGTTGCTGCCAATCATCTGCGCTCAGCCGTGGCCACCGAGAGTTACTACAGGCCGGTTGGCTAGAAAATGACGTCACTGACTTCCGTGTCAAAACAAGGACCGTAGTAATAACAATAAGAAGGCATTTCGACTTCTCCATTCACTAAATAATCCATCAAAATTCAGGAAATCAACCAATTTTAATGAAATTTTCAGGATTTATTAATTAATGATCACGGAATATAATAAATCCATTACTTTATTATAAAGCTTGGTGCAAATGTATTATTTCTTGTAAACAAAAAACACCTTTACTAAAGTTATTCAAAATATCAAAACATGTTGACCATACGATATTGTAAATATTTAAAACAAAGCATTAGAAAACTTTAAAAATTGCATGTAAAAAAAAGAAAAGAAAAGAACCCGATTCGATTCATCTTGAAACTGATCTTTATCCAATATAAATTTAAAGAAAATAATAATTCACGATCAAATACTTCAAAAAACTGAATTATGAATTACCATTATTTAAACTTCTAACCCAATCAACCGTAAGTAATTCAGACTTTGAAATTTGTTTAAAAATTATACAAAAAAAAGTTCAATGTTAACTGTCTGTTTAATAATGGAATCACCAACTCCTATCTTGCTATTAAGAGATAGGTAAGTGCAAAATCAAAGGCCGATCCCCAAAATGTAAAAACATTTTGACCCTCCCTTCACTTAAAAATTCACCAAAATTCAGGAAATCAACCAATTTTAATGAAATTTTCAATATTTATTAATAAACAAGCACAGGAAATATAGTGAAACATTTTTTTAAAATCTTAGTGAAAATATATTATTTTTTTAAAAATAAAATACACCTTTACTAAACGTATATTTTTATATATATATAAAAAAAATCCATGATTTTTTTAAAATGAAAATAAGATCTGTATATGTTTTAAATATTTTTTTAAAAAAACTATTTCGTATATATTACGGAAAATGCCCCTACACTCTTGTTAATAAAATCAGTATAACTCGAAGAATTAACGATATTATCATTGAATAAAGCATTGTTTAATTAATATTTTTTGTGAAAATTTTGATTAAATATGATGTTATTATTTCATTTATTTAATCTTCAAAAGTAGAGAAAAGATAAACTATGCTACACTTAAGACATCGAAAAAAAGTAATAAAAAAAAATGGAACACTACTTTTTTATCAAATAATGAATAAGTAATTCAGACTTGATTTTTTATATAATTAAAACAAAATTCAAACTTACTACACTATATTTAGTCGGTGTAAACATTATTACGTGTATCCATATTTGCAGTAATTATTTCTCTTTTGGAAATCCAAACATATGCAGTAGGCATTTTAACTTTGTGAATTATGAAATGAAATTTTAAAAAGCGCGAAATTATTTTAAAATTGGTTGATTTCCTGAATTTTGATTCCATTATTAAACAAACACTTAACATTGAAATTTTTTTTTGTATAATTTTTAAACAAATTTCAAAGTCTGAATTACTTACGGTTGATTGGGTTAGAAGTTTAAATAATGGTAATTCATAATTCAGTTTTTTGCAGTATTTGATCGTGAATTATTATTTTCTTTAAATTTATATTGAATAAAGATCAATTTCAAGATGAATCGAATCGTGTTCTTTTCTTTTTTACATGCAATTTTTAAAGTTGTCTAATGCTTTGTTTTAAATATTTACAATATCGTATGGTCAACATGTTTTGATATTTTGAATAACTTTAGTAAAGGTGTTTTTTGTTTACAAGAAATAATACTTTGCACCAAGCTTTATAATAAAGTAATGGATTTATTATATTCCGTGATCATTAATTAATAAATCCTGAAAATTTCATTAAAATTGGTTGATTTCCTGAATTTTGATGGATTATTTAGTAAATGGAGAAGTCGAAATGCCTTCTTATTGTTATTACTACGGTCCTTGTTTTGACACGGAAGTCAGTGACGTCAGAGGGGGGCAGGAAGTTAGTTGTTTGGCCTGTAGTAACTCTCGGTGGCCACGGCTCAGCACAACAAATCAAGCGGTAGGAAGACCTTTCGAACCGGCCGCAAACGTATCCGTAAACCAGGGGCGGACAACCTCCGGCCCGCTAAGGCTTAGCGTCCGGCCCGCCACCCTGCTAGGCTTTATTATTGCAATTCGGCCCGCGGACCTCCCAGTAAAACTCATATCATTTTGTGACATATACGTAAAAGTAGGTTTCAATTAAGATTTACAGTGGGTTAAAAATGTATAAATATCAGCGAGATATGATGCATGTATATTTCATTTTTCTTTAACTATTAAGAGATAAAAATAGAAAAAGAGAAAGAGAGAGGCAAATAGGAAACGAGAGACGAGGAAAGGGCATGAAACAGAACCTATGTGAGGTGTGTCAAAACGAATGCTGGATCAACTTGATACTTCCCCCGTCATTATTTTTTTATTATTCCAAAATGACTCTTCGTCGACGCCTTTTATAACATCACATACAGAAGTCTCTTGAGAATAAAATATCAGATTTCTAGAGTGTTCAATGCAATTTTTGTACAATTTATTCATTTAAACAAAATATAGTAATTCTGAGATTTCGTTTTTCACTCCGGCCCGCGATCTCTTTCCAAAAGTCTCATCTGGCCCTCACTCTGAAAAGGTTGTCCGCCCCTGCCGTCAACCCTAACCTTCGACGAGAAAATATATGAAATCTCCCCCCCCCCCCTCCCCAAAAAAAATATACAAAAAGAACTTGCCTAAATAACATACTTCTTTGTTTTATGTAAAAAAAGAAAGAAAAAGAAGTTGCCTAAATATCGTAAAAGAAATAGCATTTACTTCTTTGATTTATGTAAAAAAAAGACCAACAAAAAAATTAAAATGGTTCATTTGGGCCACGAAAAAAACTTTTTTTTAAAAGTTTATTTATAGTTCTTCAGCTATGGTTTGTTCATTTTTTTTTTTTTTTTTTCAAATATATGTATTTTTTTCTTTAGTATTCTTCGTCTTATATTGTTGTCTGCCACTTTTCCATTTTTACGACTTTCAGTTTTGCTTCAGCCTCATTTTCGTCTTGGCAGCTCTCGGGCGCTTTCGTGACCTGCCCGATCGTTGCCGCCAAGCAGTCACGGAAATTAGGCATTTCATCTGGAGTCGTACCAAAAAATAGAATTCAGCTTAATTCATTTTAATTTGTTTTTATTGAATTTTAAGAATCGGATTTTGTAAACTTTAAGTGCAAAAAGAAAATGTCTAAGGCAATTTTTAATGAAAAATCAATGGGTGCCGATATCGATCCTGACCCAGTTTTTGTGACGTTCGACTCTGAAGCGTTCGGCTGTCCTACGCAAACGCCCGAGAGTTGACGAGCCGATTTGTACCAGACGACAATTTTGATACGGTGCTGCGTCCTATGATAATAATGTTTTGCTTGTTTTGTTGTTAGGGTAAGGATTTTTTTTAAAGAAACAACAAAGAAAATCAAACATATTTTTATGAATTTTTTTGGAAGAAACAACAGGAAAACAAACCAAGCAAAACGTTGCGAAATTACTGTTATCACGACATATGAAGTTAAATTACTGTTATCACGGCATATTAAGTTATATTTTCAAGAAAGTAAAGAAAAAACAAAGAAAATGAAACAAGCAAAACATAGCGAGGTTACTGGTATAAAATAAATACTGTATTTTTATTTTGATACGTTATATTTACAAGGAATTTTTTTAAATAAACAATAATGAAAATTCAACATACTTTCATTAATTTTGTTTGAAGAAAAAAAAACGTACCGAAATTACTGTTATCACGACATATTTTTTAATTTTATTATTTATTTTTACTTGCTTACTGTTACATGTTTTCTTTTGTGCTGAGCACAGCGGACGACAACAATCGGCTCGTCAACATTCGGGCGTTTGCGTAGGACAGCCGAACGCTTCCGAGTTGAACGTCACGAACACTGGGTCAGGATCGATATCAGTACCAATCAATGACCTTCATGTTGAATTAAAAAAAATCTATATATATATATCAGTCGTCAGTTTTATTCCCAGAAATATTTTTCATTCCTTCATTTCTCCCCTCCTACACCCCTCTTCTCGTTTTTACTTTTTCTTTGAGATTTTCATTTTTCCTTTTTAACTTCCCAACCATTTCCCACGATGCATTTCACTTTCCTATGTCATTAGCAAAGTCCCGTCATTTCACTTTATAGACATTGGATGTCGGAAGGTTTTCTACTGTGATAGTTTCTTTCCTCGTGCTGCTAATTACCTTTATTAGTTTATCATTTTTCTCGGTTTCCGTGACCGTACCAACATGCAGAAATTTAAATGTAATGTGAATAAATATCTTGTTGCCCAACTGGCAGATGCAAAGTACATGGAGGACCGCTGGTTTCCGGTGGAAAAAGCTTGAAGAAAGTGTGTACGGATGCCTGAAAGTGATACATTTTTTTTTATTCATATTAATTTCAGACTTCTTTTTTTCATATTAATTTAAGACTTTCCTTTCATCATATTCTAATAATTAACATAATACAGACTATTTGAAAAATAATTTATTTGATTGTTTTCAAAACATAACAAAATATTTCATTGAAGAAAATAAACAAAATAGAATAATCTTTTTTTTTTCAAGAAATAATGTTTTTCAGCAACGGAATGTGTTTTTTTTTATTTAATGTTATTTGGAAATATTTAGTGAAAATAATGTTTTTTGGGAGTGTTAGAGTTAGGGCATTTCCATTTCTAAGAAAAAAGTTTGATTCCGGAAGTTACTCCATTTCCAACAAAAAAGGTTTTCACTATTATTAAAAAAAATGTTTTGAAAACAATCAAATAAAAACAAATAAATTATTTTTCAAATAGTCTGTATTATGTTAATTATTAGATTATGATGAAAGAAAAGTCTGAAATTAAAATGACAAAAAGGAAAGTCTGAAATTAACATGAATCAAAAAATTGTCGTATCACTTTCAGGCATTTGTACACTCTTTCTTCAAGCTTTTTTCACTGGAAGCCAGCGGTCCTCCATGTCCTTCGAATCCGCCGGCCAACTCCCAAGTAAGGTTGCCCCCTCAAAGTCTCCCATCTTAAGTTTTGTTAAGTAAGGATTCAATATTTTTGGCACTTGTACAGATGCGGTAAACTAGCCGAAATTTATTTTAGAAGAGTTCCAATGGTGTAAGGGGCAGGCCACTCTCTTTTTTTCGTACACAATTTCTTCGAAAATGGAAAATATGCATTTTTTAAATAAAGTCATATTCTGAATAGATAAAAATTTAAATTGGAAACAAAAAATGAATAATAATTATAATAATAAATATATACATAATATATATAATACTTTTGTCGATGTGTCATACAAAGAGGATTTTTTTTAGAATGTAAACACAAGACCACATGTGCAGCATATTTTCAAATTGAATGTTTGAACTTCTACTTCGGGTAAATGATGAATTCGTTTAAATCGATTAAAATCTCTGAAAAATGATTTATTTTGTAGAACAATTTTTTTTTGTTCACAATACAATAGATCACATATTTTATTGAGAAAAGGTAGTAAAAAATTTCAAAACAATAATATTGCATTTATTTCCACGTTTTAGGTGTGAATTTGCAGACATGTTTACCAAATTACGGCCCCATAAAATATAATTAAGTAAATCTGATGTTTTTTTAATACTCTTTTGCTTTATATAACATTAACATTTCGACCGACCTGGCGATATTTCATTCAGATTTCATAAAATAAGGGAAGGGGATCACGTAAAAAAAATAGTTTCCCTAATATATTTGACGAAAACATTAAAAATAAATTAGTCCAATAATTCATAAGTATCGAACATTTTGTGAAAATCTGACCATTACTTGATTTTGGCTAGATTTATCAAACCCAGGGGGGTTAGCGCCTATAAATTGGTTACTACATAGAAACATTAAATCAAGGTGTAAATAAAGTACACACGTTTTTAGTTTCCAATTTTCCTTGTTTTCGTACACTTAAAAAAAAATAAGCAGCAGTTAATTTTATGTTTCTTCTTTTAAATGGTAAAAAAGTTATGATAATAATAATATAAACATATATTAAAGTTAAATCGTGTTACATATTGTAATAAAAACTGGAAGCCGAACATAACTTAAGGATAAGTTTTATTTAACTATTCGTTGCTTACTGCGACAAATAGTATTCAATATTCACTTTTAATATATACACGAATGTAGAAAATTCCATCATTAATCAAAGGAGTCAGACGGGCATCAATTACCTTTGATACTACATTCTCCCCCATCTACCTTCTTATTTGTAGGGAACAAAATAATCCATCGACCTGGCCGCCTCCTGCGGATTCATTGAGGGCATCTTGGTTGTTCGTGCCCGGCATCCATCTGTAACCTAGGTTGTTTGGGACCTGACAACGTTTTAGGACTGTCTTGTGTGGCTGGCTTAGGGCTAAAATATCTTGCTCCGAAACGCTCTTGTTTTCTCTGGCGCTTGGTGGCTGAAGATTCAGTATCTGTCTCAGATATTGGGTGAAGCCGCTTTCGTGGTACCCATCTGTCGTCAGAACTAGAGTCAGATTTGTTGGGACTCTGGACTTGACGTATATGGCACACGATCACCTAAGTGGGTCGGACTTGTTCCACAGACCGGAGCTGTATATCCATCTGAAGCAGTTCTACGTTCATATACATTCCCTGCCGGGGCTAGATCCCTTAAGGAGACAGTAGATTACTTTCCTTCCGAATTTCTTCGATTAATTCTACCTCGCTCACCAATGGGTAATGTTTACTGTGACAAACATTGCGTTTTAGTAAAACTGTGCCATGTGTAAGCCACAAGGAAAGTGATGTACCTGCTGAGCTCTGTCGTGGAGTAGCGTTTGTCGCTGTACATAGCAGAGTACTAATAGCGTATAAGGCCATGAGGATGAGACTTTCCCAATCGGAGATCGGACTATTGCGATTTGCGGCCGCCAACTGTACTGTCTTCCATATTATGCCATTTTATCTTTCGCACTGCCTGTTTCCTTGAGGATTGTGGGGAGTTGTTCTACTTACAGCTACTCTTTGTTCATGCAGAAACTACTTGAGTTCGTCCGACATAAAAGCAGATCCACGATCTGAATGTATATGCACTCCAAAAACGGCAAAAATAGAGCAGAGGCCTTGAATTACTGTTGCAGCCGTTATGTCTGGGCAGGTGATGACAAACGGAAATCTTGAGTACTCGTCTATTATTGTGAGCATCTATTTATTTTTTAGTTTTAGAGGGTAAAGGGTTCTTAAAATCCGGGTTATGTCTTTCAAAGGGGTTTGTGGCCTTAATGAGTGTTGCTGGAGGGGGTTTGTTTATCTTCCACGCATATACGACAAGAGTTCATAATTCTTTTTACGTCTTCAACAGAATATGGCAAGTTTCTGTTCCTGACTACGTGAATCGTTCTTGTAATACCTGGGTGACACAATTTCCTGTGTATATACTGAAGATCATCTGAGCCAGTTTCCACGCCACATACCCTTGAAAGTGCGTCGACCGCGGCATTCTCCTTACCAGCGCGGTAAGTGACGTCAAATGAGTAGCAAGAAAGCTCTATTCTCCATCTCGCTATCTTCTCGTTTTTTATTTTGCTCGTTGTTTTTGTGTTAAACATAAACGAGACCGACTTGGTTAGTGATTAATTCAAAATGTCGGCCGATTAGGTAATACCTCCATTTTCGTAATGCCTCAACTATGGCGTACGCCTCTTTTTCTATTGCTGAGTGCTGTCGCTCAGATCACAAAAGTGTTCTTGAAAAAAAAGCTACAGGACGATTGGATTGTCTCAGTGAGGCAGCTATCGCACAGTCGGAAGTATCCGTCTCAACTGATAGAGGGATAAAAGGATCCACAGCAGAAATGGCAGACTGAGCAATGTTCCTTTTCATGTTTTGAAATGCTTTGATGGCGGAACAGGACAAAGGAAAAGTAGATACTTATGTCAATGGGTGTATTTTTTCTGAAAAAGACGCAACCCATTGGGAGTAGTGGGCGAACATACCGAGGGCTAGTCATAAAGAGTGCATGTTTTCAGGGATTGGTAATTCCATTAGGGGTTTAAGTCGCTCGGGATTTCGCGTCATGATGCCATTTTTGACAAGGTAACCAAATAGCTTGATGGTTTTCAAGTTGTAGGAACATTCTTCACTGTTCAATGTCAGATTATATTTCTTGACGTCAGTCATGAATCGTTTATAGTTGTGGTCATGTTCAGCTTGGTTATGTCTGCATCCTGTGACATTGTCTATATATGCAACAGTACCCTTCAGTTTATCATTGGAGATTATTTCATCTATTACCCTCTGGAAGCTAGCCACACCATTTGTTATCCCAAAAAGAATTCAGTAGAACTGGTATAAGTGACCACAGGCCTCGAATGCCATGTAGGGCTTATCCTCTGGCTTGATAGATACCTGATGGTAGGCACTTCTGAGATCCAAAGTACTGAAAATGTGATATTTTGCAATATTTGAAATCATTTTGTCAATACGAGACAGTGGATAGGCATCGAGTAATGTGTATCTGTTGACGGTCTTGGAATAGTCAATGACCATCCTTTTCTTGTGATTTTCGGTGGCTGTTACAGGGACCTGGGCTCTCCATGGAGATTCACTTGGCTCTATAATTCCTTCCTTAAGTAGTTTTGTTACTTCTGCTGCTATGAACTGTTTGTCAGTTTGTGAATAGCGTCTTTATTTTACTGCTATTGGTTTGCAGTCAGGAGTAAAGCTTGCAAAAAGTGACGGGTGCCGCACTTTGACAGCTGCTAGTCCACATACGCTTAGGACCACCAAAAGGGATTTCAACACATGAATGTTGTTTTAGAAAATTGTGACCTAAAATCACTTCGCAGCAGAGGTTTTTCATTACCAATAATTTGATCCCTTGATAGAAGTTTCCTTTTAGTTTCAGATTAACCATGCAATATCCAATTACATGGGACGATAAAGATGAATTTGCCATTGATATTTGGTTGGAACACGGAAATATTTCCCATTTATTAGCTTTTACAATACTGGCATTAATAAAACTATCAATAAGGGCATGAATAGTCAATCCATTGATTTTAAACCCTCACAATTGTTTTTGAGAGGCAGCCGGGAAATGCAGCTGATATTGTAATTGATGCTACAGTAGCAAGAGTAGCCGAAGGTTTTTTTGAAAAAGTTGACTGGCAAACTTTCGAAAAATGTCCCTGTTTATTGCACTTGTGGCATCTAACGTCTCGAGCCGGGCAGGACGAACGAGCATGTATACAAAGGTCACAAAAGTAGCATGTGGATCCAGCTGAGGCGACAGTGATAAGTTGTTTGTGATCGTTAGAAGGAGGTGTGGGAGCATCTTGAACAATGGAACAATTTTGAACATGGAGAAGAGGGTCTACGATAGCAGCTTCCAAAATATGGGGTTGTAAATAGAAGACAGACTGCTTCTGTGCCATGTCCAACGTTAGAGCTTGTTCATAAGCTGTTGGCAAGTCTAGGTCTTTATTCTCTAGTAGTCTTTGTCTTATTTGGTTGGACTGTATTCCATTAATAAATGTGTCCCTGATAAAAATATCTCTCGCTTGGTTAAGGCTGTAAATTCACACTCGCGACTTAATGTCTTTAGAATCTGAAGTTACTGTTCAAGGCTTTCTTCTGGTTGTTGACGCCAGGTAGCAAGTAATTTCTAGCAAAAATAGTATTTTTTTTTCTTGACAAACATGGCTTATAAAATATTACCAGCAGTTTCGTAATTCTCACATTCAGATAAATTTCTATAAATAGCAGTAGAGACATGATGTAAGAGAAGGGTATACTTCTCAGTACCTGTTAAAGCCATGTTTGAAGATAACTGTAGATCTGTAAGGAATCCTTCGAACATTTTTCTCCAGTGCCACCATTTGTCAGTAGATTCCGAGTCGGCCGTATCAAGGTCTAGACGATCGGGTTTCAAGTAACGTTCCATAACAAAGTTAAATAAATTGTAATAAAAACTGGATGCCGAACATAACTTAAGGATAAGTTTTATTTAACTATTCGTCGCTTACTGCCCCAAATAGTATTCAATATTCACACTTAATATATACAAGAATGTAGAAGATTCCATCATTAATCAAAGGGGTGAGACGCGCATCAATTACCTTTGATACTACACATACAGAGGGAGTAAATTCTATGGTTAGCTTAGGATGTCCCTCCTGATCAGAAGAAACAGGAGGATCTGGTGTGGTTGGTAGAACGAGACGTTTTTGAATCTCTTCTGTTAACATTATCATGGCTAGCTGGCTTTTCGTTTTTGTTTGCTTTCTTCCGTCAGTTTTTGACTATCGATTGGAGAAACGAGTTTTAATTACAGCGTGTAGTGGGGATGCCATCCGCTAACATTGCATGATTTTTGTTCGAGTTTGAACATCTTAAATGATAAGTCATTGTAAATAATAACTTTGGGTTTAATTAATTTCCAGTGAATGCTTTGAGTCGAGTTTCAACCTGCCAAGTCAACAGAACATTCAAGCAAATTTCTATAATGATGAAAATGATGTCATATCGCCTTGCATAGAAAATTATTGATGAAAGAAAATTATTCCTCTCATATCCAGCTGAAAACTTTGCCCAATGAATATACTTATTGATCACAACAACAATCCTTATTTTCGTTATGATTAAAAAAATAATTACTATTTAGGTTGATTAGAAGAAAAAATTGCCTTGTAAATAAATTTCACTGATAAATGTAAAATATTGTTTTTGCTAATCTGTTCATGGAACATTTGAAAATAATTTTACAAAAAAAATTGTAGTAAGAATAGTACTGTTAATATCTATTCACTGCGGAAGAAAAGGAGTTGAAAGCAAAGTGGTGTGGAAATGATAACTTTTAAAATAAACACGGTTAACGGGAGGTGCAAGTGAGAATGAAATGAAGAGAATATACAATAAGCGTGAGAATGAAATGAAGAGAGTATACAATAAGAGTGAGAATGAAATGAAGAGAATATACAATAAGAGTGAGAATGAAATGAAGAGAATATACAATAAGTGTGAAAATGAAATGAGAATATACAATAAGAGTGAGAATGAAATGAAGAGAATATACAATAAGTGTGAGAATGAAATGAAGAGAATATACAATAAGAGTGAGAATGAAATGAAGAGAATATACAATAAGAGTGAAAATGAAATGAGAATATACAATAAGAGTGAGAATGAAGAGAATATACAATAAGAGTGAGAATGAAATGAAGAGAATATACAATAAGAGTGAGAATGAAATGAAGAGAATATACAATAAGTGTGAGAATGAAATGAAGAGAATATGCAATAAGAGTGAGAATGAAATGAAGAGAATATACAATAAGAGGGAGAATGAAATGAAGAGAATATACAATAAGAGTGAGAATGAAATGAAGAGAATATACAATAAGAGTGAAAATGAAATGAGAATATACAATAAGAGTGAGAATTAAATGAAGAGAATATACAATAAGAGTGAGAATGAAATGAAGAGAATATACAATAAGAGTGAGAATGAAATGAAGAGAATATACAATAAGTGTGAAAATGAAATGAGAATATACAATAAGAGTGAGAATGAAATGAAGAGAATATACAATAAGAGTGAGAATGAAATGAAGAGAATATAAAATAAGAGTTGGTAATAGAACTGTTGCAATAAAAATGTCGTTGAGTGGTAGGCAGAACTTTGAGAGGGGAACAGATGGGTCACGTTAACTAATTACGAATAACAGCTAATTAGTTGAATTAAAATAATTTTTAAAAAATCAAAACAATTCGTTGACTGCAGGAATATTTTGACATACATTTTCGGTTAGTAAAACTATCAGAGAAAAGGCCATAATTAAAGAAAAGTTGATTAACTCAGCCTATGTATAATAATAGATAATGTTTTAATGACTATTTTATTTATACTTAAACTTCAACATATTCTAATAAACTATATTACATATGGGCAATTATTTTAACAAAAGAAAGCATATAATTGAACTGTTTGATGTCAGCTGTATAGAGTATAAATAGTATCCGCTCGGTCGAGTTAGGAACTGTTTAGTGTGAAGGAGGAAAAGACAGCAAACTTAGCGACAAGGATTTCACGAATTCAACAACACGAGTCGAATTTAACGAATCAATTATAATTACAAGCTTAAAACTTTACAACACAAATATCTCACGCTAACAAAAAACACAGACCCACTCTAATTCAACAACACAAGTTACAAACTTCAAATTTAACAACACAAATATTTCATGCAAAATAAAAAACACTAATTTAACAACACGAGTTTAATTATACAAAAGAAATGGTTATTTCACAAAAAAATGTAGAAATTTACACTCTCTATGCCAATAATAGAAGGCCTAGACTGAGTAGACTCTAACCAGGAGCAAGCATGCAATCGAAAATGCATTTACAGCATTTACTATAGTGGAGGATAAATGACAACTAAGACTCTTTCGATTTTATGGAGGAAAAATAATAAAAAATTTTCATTAAAACCTTAACACCGGAGTAGAGCGTACATACAAAACAACAAAAAATAGTGTTGGACAAATACTTTATCCACAGAACAAACAAAGTTTTTGAACGACATAAATTGAGGATGCTTAGTCAAGAAAATGGGGAATCAAAATACGATTACACCATTCGTCTATGAACACAAAGAGCAAAATGCAACTTCGGCAAATACAACTTCGACAAGGCTATAGCAGACAAATTAATAGAAGAATGATCGTCAGGCAAATTATGCTGTGCATATTTGAAAGAAACAGATTTAACAGTAGAAGCACTTCAAAGAACATTCCAATTTGAATCCACACTAAAACACAAGCTAGGAAAATCAAAGATAGTGAAAGAGAACACTTTGAAATCCACAAAATTATAACTAATTAAAAACAGCAACAACGATATGAAAGTAGATATAGGAAGCAATCCAGGGATAATAAAAACCAGTTATAAAATGCTATGGGTCTAATAGCTCAGACAACATACATGATCAAACAAAGTGCCCAGCATTTGGAAAAATGTAAGTACTGTGGAATAATAAATCACTTTGAAAAACATGCTTAAAAACGTAACAGTTGAAAAGGGAAAACAAACAAGTCAGACAGCCACAATTACAAACAATCAGTATCAATGAATTGGAATAATTAAGGCGGCCAGGCATTCGTTTTCTGAGTATAACCTATAAGTTCAACGGATAGTGAAATTGTCCATATTGACGACGTACCAGTCGAATATTAATAGATTCTGAAACAGATATCAACCTTATAGACGGCAAACACATTCAAAGAAATTCTTAAAACAGCCAAAGTTAACATGAGAAGAAAGAAATTGCAGACAAAAAGTTCACGGGAATCCGGGGCCTTCGACCAAACATCAATGACGTAGAAACATTTCTAGTAAACTCTTCATATACCCTACGATCCTCAATCTCCTCACAGCATTTTGACATGACTGAATACCTTCCACTGTACCATAAAGACTCTGACAAACATGCACAGGCTAGGAGCTTATGTTCGGAACACCCTCCCCTTGACTAGAGAAAATAGGCTAGAATCAAATGATTAAGACTACATCTGTTTTACATTAACCTTACAACACAGCGTTAGTTATTTATATTTCTTATACCATTCTGCCTCGACCCAGGACTGTACCCTGCTTAACTCTGTCTCTGAAAAAATAGATATAGCACTCTCACTTGACTTGAGTGTCCAAATACATGTATTTAGGGATTTCAATGCACATCAGCATCACTGGCTTGGATTCTCCAGCTATACAGACACAACTGGTAACTCTATGTATAGTTTCTCCACATAGCACTTCTTCTCACAGACTGTCACTTTCCTGACCCACTTCCATGATCGCCTGATTATGTGAACCAAAGAGCCTCACTTCTTGATTTGTTCTTGACCTCACTGCCCAAGGCCTGTGCAGCAAATGCCTATAGCCCACTCAGGAACACTGCTTACTTTGTGGTAATGATTGATATCACAGTGTTCACAAAACAATTTTCTCATCAGAGATAATGGTGGAATCTTAACACGATCCAACCGTCAGAGCAGTGAAAAATGCAATGCAACAAAACGACTTGAACAATAATCTTTTATGAGAAATTCTTAACGACATATTTACTATTATGTTAACATTTTATATAAAAAATAAGATTTATGAAAGAAACAAACTAAATATATATTTATAACAAAGAAACAAATCACGTTTTATACACATCTTTCTTTTTTAAAAGTTAAAAATAGAAATGACAATCACATTTCGTGAAATATTTCTATAAATAAAGTACTGAGAAAATCATTTTGTAATTCTAACATTATTTTAACATTATTTCAATAATTATTTCAATAATTTATCTATGGACATATTTTTTATTGATTATGAAATAATTAAAATAAAAACTACGTTTGTGCAAGAGTTATCTTCCTTGAAGTTTGATTGGTTTTAATATGAACGCTTCTCATCTTAGAGTTTGTAAACTCATTCTATTCTCACGAGACACTGTTTTTATGTGTCACAGCAGTTTTGTCAATCCAGCCCTAATATTCAAGCAGGTTTTTAAAAATTTTATATTGTTATTCGTAGTCTAAAGTAAAAATAAAGAATATACCCTGAAAACAATATTATCAATCAACTTCTCATAAAAGACTTCATTCTAGTTATTCTTGAATGTCCTTTAAATAATTTTCTCAGTGATGTCGGCATTACCACACGCTCACTATATAATAATATACTATTATAAGAAGAAAAAACTGTTTGTGTAATTTTACTTTTTCTTTTGCCAACTGGTGATTTCTTTTTTTTTTTGTAATAAATTTAATCTATTCAAATGTTATTGGCAACTCCTTAATTGTATTGCAAAGTACCTTTGTGATCTCCATTTCTGTACTGTTTCTTCTAAGGTTTCAGTCAGCTTGGGAATATGTCTTGATAATCAATCTGAATGTACTATTTTCTTATATAAAACTTAATTTAAAATGTATGATTTAAAATAATGGTTGGAGGCAATTCACAGTATGAGTTTCTATACTTTTTAGATCTAAATATAGATAGTTTACAAGCTAAAATGTTTTCTGTGTAAAAAAAATGTGAAACGTTTTTACTACAAATATAATAGCTATGGCTTCTTTTTTTCTATTTGGCTATAATGTTTTCTGCTTGAAATAACGTCTTTTTAGCATGACTTATTGCTTTCATCTGTGTTTAATAAAACCATAACTAATCCCAAGTTCTGAGTAGCAGTCACAACGTATACCTCTTTATTAGAATATATAACGTCTTTTTAGCATGACTTATTGCTTTCATCTGTGTGTAATAAAACCATAACTAATCCCAAGTTCTGAGTAGCAGTCACAACGTATACCTCTTTATTAGGATATATAACGTCTTTTTAGCATGACTTATTGCTTTCATCTGTGTGTAATAAAACCATAACTAATTCTAAGTTCTGAGTAGCAGTCACAACGTATACCTCTTTATTAGAATATATAACGTCTTTTTAGCATGACTTATTGCTTTCATCTGTGTGTAATAAAACCATAACTAACCCCAAGTTCTGAGTAGCAGTCACAACGTATACCTCTTTATTAGAATATATAACGTCTTTTTAGCATGACTTATTGCTTTCATCTGTGTGTAATAAAACCATAACTAATCCCAAGTTCTGAGTAGCAGTCACAACGTATACCTCTTTATTAAGATATATAACGTCTTTTTAGCATGACTTATTGCTTTCATCTGTGTGTAATAAAACCATAACTAATCCCAAGTTCTGGGTAGCAGTCACAACGTATACCTCTTTATTAGGATATATAACGTCTTTTTAGCATGACTTATTGCTTTACTCTGTGTGTAATAAAACCACAACTAATCCCAAGTTATGAATAGCAGTCACAACATATACCTCTTTATTAGGATATATAACGTCTTTTTAGTATGACTTATTGCTTTCATCTGTGTTTAATAAAACCACAACTAATCCCAAGTTACGAGTAGCAGTCACAACGTATACCACTTTATTAAGATATATAATGCACAAGAAATAAATCAGACATAATGTTTTATAATTTCGGTTAATGTTTTTACAATAATAAGATCAACTCTATTTTATATCTTTCTTAAGTAATTGATTTAGTGGGGCTCTTAATTCGTGAAATTTAGGAATGAAATTGCATTAATCATTTTCAAATACCAGAAAAGATTTTTATATTGATAGGCTTGTCAGTGGTGGCATATTCTTTCTAGCTGCTAATCTAACCAGATCTGTTTTTTTATCCTTTTCATAAAATATATGGTTAACTAGCTAGCCTTGTATATAAAAAGACCCATCAAAATTAACTCCATGTATTTTAGCCTGAAGATTCCCCCCGGGGATGAAACTCGGGAGCCTCTGTGTAGCTTAATTGCCATAAATATATTTTCATAGCTTACTACCTAGCTCTACTTACGTATCGAGCACTGTTGAAGTAAATATTGAAACTTGATACATAAAAAATTATATCAATTTATAAAATGTGAGGTGGATACATGAAAGAGTAATATTTCGCTCCTCAAGCAGTTGAGCACTTTCACAAGAATTTATTTCACCACTGAAAAATAAATGGACAAAATTAACTTAGGATATTCTTAAGTGATGTTTCTAACACTTAGCAAGCATCGATACATTATTAAATTAATTACAAAAAACGGACGAACTTATACTTAGTGTTTAAATTACCGAAGTGAATGAAGAGACCAAAAAAGTATCTTTACTTTTTTAGACGTTTCTCAGACTAGTAGTTTAAAAGCATGTCCACCAGGTAGACACTATACTTATTTGTACTTCAAGAAATATAAACATTAATTCATGGAAAAGTAGATGATGTTTTATATTAAGTATACAAATGCTGGATTAATGAAAGTTGGAAAACTAATGCTGTAATTTATGTACTGCTTGCTAAAATCTGCATTTATGACATAATCAAATTACTAGAATAGAAATATATACTTACATGAATATGATTTTTCTTTTGTTATTGTGGAACAGTCTGCATCTAAATTCACTCTAATTTTTGGGTCAGTTCTTTCACTAGAGTTCTTAAAATGGAACCAAAGAGGCACACTTCCAGCTATCAGGGAAGATAAATTATTCAAGGTATTTGGTATAGGGTTTGGAGAGGACAGACACCAGCTGTTATATATATGAATACACATTGTAAGACATTGTTGCAGAGAAGAAGAATTATGTAATTAATATTTTACATATGTCAATATGTGAATTCTTAAATGAAATGTCTTATTCATTCACAGGTAACAGAAACAACAGAGACAAATCATATCTACTATGCACATGTATGGAATAGGAAAGTTATTCTCCTGAAATGTATGTATAATAAATTCCATGTTTTTTTTATTAACAATGAACCAATGTTAAAGAAAGAAAACTTGGCTTATAAAGCATGAAGATCTTCTATTCCATGCAAATAATCATAATAATACATAGGAATACATAGATACATTGGAGAGAAACCTTATTCTTGTGAAGTCTGTGGCTCATCGTTTACAACATTTAACGATACATCTTCGAATTTACACTGGTCCTTGGTGTAGCTCATGATTTACAAAGATAGCAAGGTCAGAGATAACTATGTGAACAAAGAGGAAAACTTTTTTGTGAGATTTGCGGCTTAGCATTTGCAGATAATTCTATTTTAAAGAGACATTTACAAACCTACACTGAGAGAAAAATTCTTCTGAATTTTGTGGCTCATCATTTACAAATAAATCAAACTAACTCACACTGGGAAGAGAAATTCAAACAAATGCACTCAAGGGAACAGCCAGAATCCTGAAAAGAGCTCTCGGTTGGAGTCTTTAAATAGCGGGTGATTGTATGGCATTTGGAAGAATGCCTTGCCCCCAGAAAATAAAAATAGAATTTTAAAAAAATAGAGAAACCTTATTCTTGTGAAGTTAGTGGCTCATGATTTGCACAAAAATCAACTTTACAGGGTCGTATGCAAACCCACACTGAAGAAAAACCATATTTTTGTGACTTTTGCAGGTCAGCATTTGCAGATAAGTCTACTTTAAGAAGGCACAGACAAATGCACACTGGGGAAACACCTCATACGTGTGAAGTGTATGACTCCTCATTTGCAAAGAAATCCATTTCTGGGGAGAAACCTTATTCTTGTGAAGTGTGCGAATTATCATTTACAAATAAATCAAATTTAAATGTCCATATGCCGACCCACACTGGTGAAAAACCTCATTCTTGTAGAATCTGCAATTCAGCATTTATAGATAAGTCTAAATTAATGAGACACATAAAAATACACACTGGGGAAAAACCTCATTCTTGTGAATTTTGTGGGTCAGCATTTGCAGAAAAGTCTACTTTAGGAAGACACATACTAACCCACACTGGGGAAAAACCTTATTCTTGTGAAGTCTGTTGCTCATCATTTGCAAGGAAATCAATTTTCAAAGAGCATATGCGAACGCACACTGGCGAAAAACCTCATTCTTGTGAATTTTGCGGGTCAGCATTTGCAGATAAGTCTAATTTAAGAAGGCACAGACAAACACACACTGGGGAAAAACCTCATTTTTGTGAAGTGTGTGACTCATCATTTGCAAGGAAATCAATTTTAAAGCTGCACATTCTAACCCACACTGGGGAGAAACCTTATTCTTGTGAAGTTTGCAGGTCAGCATTTGCAGATAAGTCATCTTTAAGAGTGCACAAACTTATTCACACTGGGGAAAAACCTCATTCTTGTGAATTTTGCGGGTCAGCATTTGCAGATAAGTCTAATTTAAGAAGGCACAGACAAACACACACTGGGGAAAAACCTCATTCTTGTGAAATGTGTGACTTATCATTTGCGACAAAATCAATTTTAAAGCTGCACATTCTAACCCACACTGGGGAGAAACCTTATTCTTGTGAAGTTTGCAGTTCAGTATTTGCAGATAAGTCATCATTAAGAGTGCACAAACATATTCACACTGGGGAAAAACCTCATACTTGTGAAGTGTGTGACTCCTCATTTGCAAAGAAATCCATTTTAAAGGTCCATATGCGAACCCACACTGGTGAAAAACCGTATTCTTGTGAAATCTGCAATTCAGCATTTGCAGATAAGTCGAAATTAACGAGACACATAAAAATGCACACTGGGGAAAAACCTCATTCTTGTGAATTTTGTGGGTCAGCATTTGCAGATAAGTCTACTTTAGGAAGGCACAGACAAACACACACTGGGGAAAAACCTCATTCTTGTGAAGTGTGTCACTCATCATTTGCAAGAAAATCAATTTTAACAAAGCATATGCGAATCCACACTAGGGAAAAACCTTATTCTTGAAGTGTGTGAATTATCATTTACAAATAAATCAAATTTACATGTACATATGCAGACCAATGCTAAAGGAGTTTGAATTACCTACTAGACACCATCCCAAAGTGTCTTCAATCTCTCTGTACAAGGGTTTGTCAGTATCACCTGACATGAGGATACTTTCCCTACAAGAAAACTCTATTAAATATTAAAAGTAGTCGAAGCCCAAATAAGATCCCCCTGATATGGCTATACACTGGCTCATGTGAGAAATGGTGCATTTTCTTTGCATAATGTTACCTCAAGTAACATCACTTAGCTTGATACTCCACCAGACTAAATTAATAAAGATATACTATAACAACTGGTTAATTGGGTAGAGAAAAATTAATGTTCTTCACTTATTTACAAACTCAACATTTGACAGATAAAGAACTTAAATGGTATATTTGAATATCTATGTATCTCATTTAGAGATCAAGTGTTAGCCCCAGGAAGGGGCCCCTTGATTTCTGAGAACTTCGACTAAAGTAAAATGAAACATTAAGGGAGAAACCTTATTCTTGTGAACTGTGTGGCTCATAATTTGCACAAATTAACTTTATAGGTTCATATGCACACCAACACTGGAGGGAAAGATTACTTTGATAAACCAGTTTGCCATACCAGTAATCACATACAGTTTTGACATCATAGATTGGCCCCCAACAAACCATCAACAGGCTGGATGTAAAAACAAGAAAAAAAGTAACACTCCACCGAGTCATATACAGGAATATATGTTCGCCAAGACTGTACATACCCAGAGGAGAAGGAGGACTGGGACTTTCAGAGATCAACCACCAACATAGAGCCACTATTGTCAGTATTGTACAATATCTGAGAAACTCCATAAAACCAAACCTCCCAATGGTACAGGAACATCAAGAAAACAGAGCTAGCCAAACAACTTCAATAACATATCTAGCTAAGCATTTCGGATAGGGCTGTTTAATAGATGAGGTTGAAATACCAACCAAACCCGCAACAGAGATAACCCAAAAGAGTCATAAAAAGTACTGAAACATTAAAAAAATAGGAGCCTTAAACAGTGGGCAGAACAAAAACGCACCACCCACTTTCTTGATGAGATATCTAAGAAGTATATTGACAAAGTAGGTTCCTTGGACTGGCTTAAAAGAGCAGCCCTCCACTATGATCAGAAAAAAGCTTATAATGGCGGCCCAAGACCAAGGCCTTATAACTAATGTATTTAAAAAGCTGGCATGACTTAGTAATGATTGCAAGTGCAGATTTTGCCACACAGAAGTGGAGAGTGTGAATCACTTGATATCAAGCTGCACAATTATGTTAGCAGATGGCAGCTACACAACACATGATGATGGTGTGTGCAAATACATACACTGGAACATCTGTAAAAATCTAAACATCCAATGCAGCACTAAGTCCTGGGAACATCTACCGGAGAGGACTGTGGGAAACGATAAGTATACTATACATTATGATTATGTGGTTCCTACAACTACCTACCTGGAAAATGCAGCAATAAAGCCGGATATAGTAATATTAAATAAAGCAGAAAGAGAGGCAACATGTATTGAGGTGAGTGTTCCAAATGACAGTGGCTTAAACAGAGAGGAGAGGGAGAAGGTGACAAAATACCAAGGCCTAATGTATGATATGAAGACAAGCTGGAACCTCAAAAACATCAACATTATCCCAGTTATAATAGGAGCTAAAGGCCTCATGAAGCAAAAATTTAAAAAAGTATCTGGAAAATATTCCCGGAAAACCAAGTGCAAAAGAAATCCAAATAGTTGCACTTAAGGGAATGGCCAAAATCCTTAAAAGAGCACTCGGTTGGAGCCTCTAAATAGCAGGTGATAGTCTGGTATTTGGAAGAATGTCCCGTCCCTATGCTAAAGAAAACAGAAATAAAAAGTTTTTTAAAAAAGAGGGGGAAAAACTTATTCTTGTGAATTTTGTTGGTCAGTATTTGCAGATGAGTCTAATTTTTTAAAGCACACTTGGGAGTTTGAAATACTTAATAGACACCATCCTCGATTGTCTTCCGTCTCTCTGTTAAAAGTTTTGTAAGTATCACCTGACATGAGGATATTTCACCCTATAAGTAAACCCTGAACAAATATTCAAAATAACATAGTAATCGAAGCCCAAATAAGATATCCTTGGTTTGGCTATACACCAGCTTATACAAGGAATATTGCACATTCTCCTACTGATGTTACCTCAAGTAATAGCACTTAGCTGGAAACTCCACCGGATTAGATGTCCTGGAATTAGGTAAGACCAAATATAACATAATCAACTAGTCCACTAGAGAGAAGAAAATTAATGTTATTAACTTCGTTACTAACTCAACGCTTGATAGCTAAAGATGTACATTTATAGAACATGCAAATATCTATGTATCTCATCTACAGAGCAAGTGTTAGCCGCAGGAAGGGGCCTTTGATTTCTGAGAACTTCGACTGAAGTAAAATAAAATCAAAAAAAGCGAAAATCCTCATTCTTGTGCATTTTGCGGGTCAGCATTTGCAGATAAGTGTATTTTAAGAAAGCACAGAAAAACACACACTGGGGCTGTCAAACCTTACATTGTCATATAGAACAAGAGATAGAGAGTGGCAACTTTGGTTGAGGTCAATGTCCCTAATGATGGGGGCCTAAACAGAGCTGAAAGGGAGAAAATAACAAAATATCAAGGTCTAATGTATGATATGAAAAGAAACTGAACCTCAAAGAGATCTCCATAATTCCAATTATCATAGGAGCCACTGGACTCATGAAGAAGAACTTAAAAAAAGTATTTAGAAAGTATACCTGGTGAACCAAGTGCAAGAGAAATCCAAACAACTGCATGCAAGGGAACAGCCAGAATCCTGAAAAGAGCTCTCGGTTAGAGTCTGTAAATAGCGGGTGATCGTATGGCATTCGGGAGAATGCCCTGTCTCCAGCAAATGAAAGAAGATGAAAAGAAAAAAAATTTAAAATAGGGAAAAGCCCTATTTTTATGAAGTGTGTTGTTCACCATTTACAATAAAAATCAGATTTTGAGCTTCATATGCGAACCCACCCTGGGGAGAAACCTTATATCTGTGAAGTTTGTGGGTCATCATTTACAAGGAAAGCTACTTTAAAGCTATATATTCAAAACCACACTGCAGAATGTCCTATTAAAGCTGTACAAGACCATGGCTGGTTTGCAAACAAAGGATCAGTGTACGTTTTGTCATTCAGTGATTAAGAATCCAGGCCACCTTATGCGGATGCCAGATCTTATAAAAAAACAATGTGTGACTACTTCTGGTCGCGATTTAATCTATGAAATTATCATAGTTAGTTTGGTTAAAATTGTAGAAGCATGTACAACTGACTATAAAGTTATAAAACTCACAACATTCAAAATGTGACGTTTATGTTTGATATTTCACCCTCAATTTCCTTCCTCTAATACTCGTCTCATTTATAAAACATTTACAAGCAAGATAATTAACGTTGTTATACATATAAACACTTGAGTGCCATCCATTTTCTTCTTTGGCACGAGAAGCCTCTTCGATCTCTGTCCTTTGGCACTACCAAACATACATCTCCCTATCTGGGGACGGAACAGACATTTTCCCAGGCTTTTGGCCCTCGGTTCAGCAAGAAGACAAAATGGCTACTGCTGCATACACTTAGAATTAATATCCACTCACTCTCTCTTCTTGCCTTGGGTGACTCGAAACAATATTTATTTTTTTCACGTAAAAATAAAGAACCTATTCACCGAAGAGTATATGAAGAAACATTGTCAACAAACAGATGTGTCGCCGATGAATAGCAAGGAGCATCAAAGTACCGACCTTAATTTTTTAGAAATTTCAAACAAATTTGAATTCGGTCACTCAACACGCCTCATGTTACAATGAACATTTTACAAAAAAGCAGATATAAAAAAAAACCTTACCACTTCAAATTTCGTCTGTCGATGAAACGCAAATTTGGTCATGCAAAACTACCGTCACTGACGGACAATTTCAACAAGGTAAACCATTCTTTTACTTTTAGAAACCTTTTTTTGATTTTCTACCGGAAATCAATCAAACCAGGGAGGTATTGTAGCAGTTTGCTACTGGCCGGCACATAACCGCCATATTGTTTAAATATCGATGACTTCTTAGCTGACATTCATTGGTTTAGGCAATCTACTTGCTTCTTTGCTTGACCAATCAGTGGCCTTCTCTTAGGCGAATATCAGAGGGTTTGCATAACAATATAAACACTTGCATGCCATCGACTCACCCTCTTTTTCTTCTTTGGCACAAGAAGCCTCTTCTCTTTCTTTCCTTCT
This sequence comes from Sepiola atlantica, assembly GCA_963556195.1. Taxonomy (NCBI): domain Eukaryota; kingdom Metazoa; phylum Mollusca; class Cephalopoda; order Sepiida; family Sepiolidae; genus Sepiola; species Sepiola atlantica. Next base: position 113,094,453 of record OY744525.1, read on the forward strand.
TTTACACTGCCAAATACACGTCCCCCTCTCTGGGGACGCAACAGACATTTTCTGGGGTGTCTGGCCCTGGGTTCGACAAGAAGACAAGAAGCCAAAATGGCTACTGCCACATACACATTGACTTAATGTAACACACACATAACTGTTTACATGTGAACTGACTTTCACACCGATGTACAGACATGCATACACACATGGACACATCCTGACACCATATCCGGTGTTCAAACATTCAATATTATTAACTATTTTCTCTTCCCGACGAATGGGAAATCATAGTTATGGACTTCCTTTACTTTTGCCTTTGTCCATACTAACCTCTTTCGTTTTTGTTCACATACTAACGAGGAAGACTCAATAAAATTGTTTATGTATTAGAAATGGACTTTGTCTTATTATATATATATATATATATATATATATATATACTAGAAGGGCTACCCGGCGTAGCTTGGCATCATAAAAACACAAAATAGAAGAAAAATTGTGTGTGTGTAACATCTTTATATTCAAACTTCTGTTTATCTCCCTCTCTCTATAGCCGTCTCTTTATCTTTTTACCTTTGTGTTCCCTGGTCGCCTCTTTTCACCGCTACTTTCTCCCTTTGCTTTTTGCAAAAGCTTTTTTTTTCTCCACCATTCCTCTTTCGTTGCCCAGGGCAAAAGTATGACATATTTCTAAAAAAAAGTACCACCCCTGTTTTCACCTTCTATATAGGTACTTATCTCCCGGTGTGCTTACTATATGCATAACTATCTCCACCCCAGTGCACATACTATACACATACCTATCACTGCCCCAGTGCGCTTACTATATATGTACCTATCTGTGTCCTGGAGCACATACTATATATGTACCTATCTGCACCCCTGTGTACATACTATATATGTTCCTATTGCTGCCCCGGTGTGCATACTGTATACGTGCCTATCGCCGTCCCAGTGTGCATACTATATATGTACCCATCGCCGCCCTGGTGTGCATACTATATATGTACCTATCACCGCCCCGGTGCACATACTATATACGTACCTATCGCCGCCCAGTGTGCATACTATATACGTACCTATCACTGCCCTGGTGCACATACTATATAAGTACCTATCGCCACCCCACTGCATATACTATATATGTACCTATCATAAGCACACAGAGGGGTAAAATATTAATAAAAGGTTATTATGAACAAACAAGTAAACATGTAACTTACTCATAGTGCTGAGTTTATTCAAGATAAACTCTAATTTCTTTTTTTCTTTTTGTTGGTATATTCTGTAAACATTTTCTGGGAACCATTTCCTTAAGTTTTCAATGAAGTGTGAACTGATTTCTAAAATTAATGTTTACAAATCTATTTATCACAGTCTTATGTGTGGCCATTTACTATCTGTTTCTTCTCCATATAAATGAACAAGAAAAGAATATATACATATATCAATCTTTAGACAGTTATTTTGTTGATTCTCGACTCATCAGTGGAACTAGATATAGCAAGAGCATCACAGTATATACACACACATTATATCTATTGAGAAAAGGAGATATAGGTCGTAATTCTGAACTTAAAAATAAAAAAGATATTCTTTTTTAGTTGTATTTTTTTCCTAATTTATGTTATAATATTGTATGGTAATTAAAAATATACCTTCATTTTTTGTATATAGATTTCGAAATATTTTTTTTATATATTTGTGTATAATCGATTTAAACTTTTAAATTTGTGCATTAGTATTTCTCTTTTAATTCCAATTAAAGTCTCCGTTTGTCATGTAAGAAAAATGAACATAAGTTTGATGCCTTTGACGGGACCAGACATGCCTGCATATCAAGTTCCCTGGCATTGATATTTTATTCAACATTCATTTCTAGCCCGACTAAGCTCTTGAACTTTTTGCATGTGACAAACCATAAAAACGTCCATAATGTGTCTGATATGACTTTGAAAGGCTGATAATAAATCAGATACAAAGTGTTTATTAACAGAAGTACAGCATATAATGTTACATAAAAACGGCTCATCCTTTGATATTGAGTATTATTATCGACAACACGTGTATATCGTTTCATCATCTGGTTCATGTGTCTTTTGTGAATAAACTTGGATTCCATTAACATTTAAATCATGTTCCTTATCCGTTTAACCACTATATCGGCATCCCAGTAGAATGCACTGTTTTTTTAACATCCGAAACACATACAATTTTCTCAAACTTTTATTCGTTAAATTTTTTTCACGTCCTAGTTACATATTTATTGGCAATAATGTACAAAAACTGTTTGAATCACCCTTTAAATAATGTAGAGTTATCTCACTTAAGGGTCTTCTGATAAAAAAAACAATGTAAACATGAAGTGATGTAAATAATTATTTCGTTCCTTGTGTCAAAAAGTATTTTTATTAGTTATGTGTGAGGAAACGTTTTCCTATAAAATTTAGAGCGTATTTATGACTAAAATGATTGAAGATGCATAGGAATTGTGCAAATATATGTTTGTTTGTATTGGAATTTTTCCCGTTAAAATAAAGGACAAAAGTTTGTGTCTGCTGTATAGGAAAATAAAAGGCTTAAAATGTGACATGACAAGAAAGAGAACAAAACAACATGAAGTTTTAGAGGTTTTATATAAAAAAGGAAAAGGAAAGAAGGTGTTGGCTGAAAAAAGGTGGTATTTTTTCAGACTTAACTGAAGTTTTGCATGTTAACTTCTAGGTCAGTATGGTTTTAGTGGAAAGATATGTATTCAAAATACTTTTTAATATTAGGATTCGGTGTCGTCTACGTCTGTAAAATATACATAGGAATACATGCCAGCTGGTACAAGCATAGGGTTGTTGTTCAGACACATAATTTTGCATATTATTCGGTCAACAGCCAAATAAGGAAAGAGCTCAAGGCTTTGAAAACTGCGCTCACATGGGTCAGGTAGAGGAGAGGAAAGGTGGCCTGTGATTGGCTGTTTTTCATAGTCACAGAGCGCATAAAAAAGTACTGCATTATAATAATTTTTAATATTCTTCCCAAAACAAAATTGCAATATGAAATCATTTTGCCACACAATTCAAAAGAGTTCAAAACAGGGCAGAAAATTCGAGATTTAATTAACAACTTGAGTTTTTTTTTTTTGAAAAAAAAGCAGAATATTTATAGAAATTTTCATTTTTTTTAAATGGCAGAAAATTTGCAAAAATTCACAACTTGTTTTTTTTTTTCAAATAGATGCAGAAATTTGTCAAAGTTCCCAATTTGAATTTTTGTGTTTTTTTTAGAAAAAGGGCAGACAATTTCGCAAGGTGCAAACTTAATTTTTTTTTGTTTAATCTTTGCAACAAGGGAGTTCCAAAGAAAGAAAGTATCAGAAAGGAACATCTCAAAATATGCTACACTATTTTAATTTCGGATTTCAACTTTTTAAAGTGTTTTTTAATGACTAATTTTAGTAATATATGTCATTTGGATAGATACGTTTTCCCTTGAGTGTTTTGCTTCTTTTAAGATGTGGCTTCATCTGTTTAGATGCAGATATATTTAAGACCTCATTAAAGGACTTTGAATTAGAATTGCTTTCCCATTACTAGCTCCTTTTGAGTTTTGATGTATACAAGGCTGGTAGGATTTATTGAGGATAATTCTAACGAGTATAAAACATGAGGTTTTCAACAACTCTGTTTAAAATAGTAAGAGCTACTTGGCGGATTTTGCTTCATCTTTATGCCAAAATAACCTATATTTTTAATAGTTTTTGAATTTGTCTAAATTTTCCTTCTTTGACTTTCATCAACAGTGTTTACAAGTATGGGTGTGTTTTAACTTAGTTCACGGCAAAATGTACTGTAGTATCTGAACATGCAGAATACCCAGAAACTATAGTGTCATGCTTATCACGAGAATGTTTCCCTGTATGTAGAAACAAATTTGCTTTTTTTTATATAAAAGGACGTTTTACACAGAGGGCTACTGTGACCTCTTTAGTTACAGAATTTGCATGCACGTGAACTATTTTTTTTTTTGGCCAAGGCAACTATATATTTTATGATTAATACCTGCACAGAGAATGCATAGATCAAGCTCTTTCCATCTAGAACTTCTAGATTCAAATTAAGTGTACTTGACACAGCAACCCATAAAATGCCCGTTTATGGAACAAAGTCTACAATGGGTAACCGATTTACTGGCTATAGTAGAAAACATTTCAAGTGTAGGAGTACTGTCTTGAAAGGTATTGCTCTTATTACATTTTTCCTGTTGCAACTGTTGAGGAATGTTTATTTTCAAGTTTTTATCACTTTATTATAACTATCAAAAATCTAGTTGATTCTTGTCGAACTTACAAATCATTTTTTTCTGAAATATCGTAAGTAATTTAGAAAATAATATATGACTAATTAACTCAAAGTCAGGGGAGTTCTCCTCAAAAATCCTAATTAAAGGATGATTTATAGGAGATTATATGAACTCCCTATATTATGCTTACGTCACGAAACCTTTGCACGAAAGGAAAAACAAAACCTTTTTTATAACTACAAATAATGGGTTAATTAAATAAAGTTGCTTACGCCGTATGGTATAGGTAAAAGAAGTTGGACAGTGTCTAAGTGAGGAAAGTTATTTTGGCTGTCGAAGGTCTGCCATCACATATTTTCAGGCAAAGATAGTGGGTGCTGTAGCTTCCAGTGGATTGGAGGCAGGAAGGATAATGTAATAGTGTTTTTTGTTGTTGACAGGTGTGTCTCTCTACCCGACCATAATTCTCAGAGTGGCTGAAGTAGTTCTTCAGCAAAAAGATTGAATCAATACGTTCTGCAAGCTGATTATTCCATGTGTAACAAAATCACTTAACAGGGACAAATTTTTGAGAAGAGGAAAATAGTTATTTGTTTATGACTACTACATCATACCCTGCTTACGCGGAAAGTCGACAGGGAAAAAAACATTCATTTGCTAAATATAGCAGTGTTTTACAAAATATGTCAATTCAGTATACAGAATTAATAAAATATTTTTTTGACCTTTTACAGAAAAGTTTTCAATGTGTATACCATTTTCTGCAAAAAATGATTTTTCAGTAAGTTTTTAGCTGAAAAAATGTTCTTGCTTTTCAATAAAAATTATTTTGTGCAAAAATTAATTTTTAGTAAGTTTTTAGCTGAAAGAATGTTCTTGCTTTTCAATAAAAAGTATTTCAGCGAAAATTTTGGCTTTTCTGTAAAAAGTATTTTTTGGGAAAATGTTTCTCTTTTATATGAAAAGTATTTTTGTGAAAAGCAGTACAATAGAGTACACGAACACAAAAAATCTCATTCCACATATAGGGAAAGTCTTACAGTGTTTGGGCCAGTGTACTCGCCGACCATTACGTGTGGTAGTGAGATAATTATCCTTGAGAGGTGTATGCACTTTTACTGGTGTTAAAAGTTGGTTTATACAATATATATGTAGGAGGGAATATGTGACTCTTGTGTTTTTGTGTTTAAAAAGGATATTTTTTCCTGTCAATAGATACAGTTTCTTTTTTACCATCAATGTCTAGTGTGAATAATTTGTCAGTGCATGAAAACACGAGATAAGTACTCATATAAGGTGGAGTGAGAGGGGCTTTCACAGAGTCTTTTCTTAGAAAAACATGAGTCCAGGAAGAAATGTCTTTAGGGCCAAAGATTGTTTGTGTCTTTAGCCTAGAGTTCATATGTGGATTCTTAGTAAAATAAGCTCGCAGTCTGTGTACAGAGCTGGATATATGGCCGTTAAATCTATTGCAGTCAGCATCTGACCCGGCAACAATAGAGGTACTCCATAAAATATTTTGCCCAGTCAGACTATTTGCATTTTGACCCCATTCTTTTCACTTAAAAATTCATCAAAATTCAGGAAATCAAGCAATTTTAATGAATTCTTCAGTAACGATCACGGAATATAATTTATTTACTCTTTTAGAAAGCTTAGTGCAAATGTATTAGTTTGTGTAATTTGCATAGGGTTAGGGCAACCTAACAAAACAAAATCGAGTTATTTCCTTTAAATCAAAAAAAGGGAGAGTTATCGTCTTTGAATTAAATAAATTGTCTGCAGATAGTGAAAAGTAAACTGAACGGTCTCACAATCAAACAAACATGTTTAGCGATTTTTCTACATTACAATTTAATCAGTGTATTTGTTAAATAAATCTGTTAAAGGTTCTACTTCGTACTTCCTTCATTTTTCTGAGTTGTAATTGAACCGAAATGTATAAACATTCAGAAGTAACATTTGGCAACGAGAATCACAGTAACGTAAATTTACACTCTCAAAGATGGATTGCACCATACAGCAATTAATGTAACGGCAATTACGTTTGATGGAATTATTTTCAGAGAGACTGCACCATCGCTTTTGGAAACAAAGATTACGACATCGACAGAATCGGTTGCAACTGCAATTACAGAATTCCATTACGACCCAATATCGAGATCGACGTTCTGTATGTGGTTTTCAAGGTTTGAGGACATTTTCCGTGTGAAAATCAAGGAACAAGCTGACGACTGGAAAGTAAGACTTTGCTACGGAAGCTTGGGACGTCAGAACAGGATCAGTATGCAAAGTACATACTACGTAAAAACCCACATGATTACAACTTTGACGACATGGTGGAGACTCTAAGGCAGATTTTAAGTGAGCAGATTTCGTTATTTAATATACGTTTAAATTGTCTCAGCATAATTAAGTCTGATTCGATAGATTTCTCAACTTATGCAGGCATTGTAAACAGAGAATGTGTACGTTTTTAAATATCTTCCATCATGGACGCTCAATTCAAATGTTTAATTTTTGTGTGTGGTTTGAGATCGACGGGTGAGGCAGACATTCACACACTGATTTTGTCAAAAATAGAGCCAAATCCAGAAATTACATTGACAGAAGTCACTGTGGCATGCAAGTGTATCGTGAATCAAAATCATGATTCAACTATGGTGCAACAAACAACAGCATCCCTGTTAACACAGTCCAAAAACAACGTTGGCCCACCTCACAGATTTCAACATTTGTCAAGCCACCAACCACTTGCTGGAATTGAGTAAGCTGGCATTTTGTACGAAACTGTACATTCAAGCCACATCACTGTCGCAGCTGCAATCGACTGGGACATAAAGAGGGATTTTGCACCCCATAAGGACAAACACCTCACAAAACAAAAACAGTCTGGTAGCAAGTGGATACTACTTCCGATATTACACTTATCTCACAAAACCTATGGGAAACCATAGGCCAGCCTTCATTGACACACACAAGGTAGCACAAAGTGCTTCCGTTGACTGTTCACATCACTGGTCAATTACTTGCTACTATTAAAATGAAGGAGAAAACGGTATCGGGTACTGTATACATAAACACATGCCATAATTTGCTAGGACTTGACTTTATCAAGTTACTAGGTCTTCTTGACATTCCACTCAACCGGATATGTGAGGTGGTATCCAGATCGTCACCTCAGAACAGCATTATCGATAAGACCAAAGACATCATGAAACAATTTTATCTAGTCTTCACAAACGCTGTACTCAGGCAGAGGCCACACTGTCCCATAAACCATTTTCTAAGCCTGTTTTCCGACCCAAACGCCCAGTGTCATATGCTGCATTGCCACTGGTGGACCAGGAACTAAAACGACTTGAGGAAATGAAGGTCATCATACCGGTGACATATTCATGGTGGGCAGCACTCGTAGTAGTAAAGAAAGCCGATGGATCAATCAGGTTGTGCGCTGATTTTTTTAACTGGCCTCAACGCAACACTAGAAAATCACCAATATCCATTTTTCATCCTAGATGATCTCTTCACTATACTTAATGGTGGCACCTGTTTTGCAAAATTGGACCTCACAGAGGCTTATCTGCAAGTCGAATTAGCAGAAACCTCCAGTGAGCTGCTTACTATTACCACACACTGGATTATTCCAATTCACTCGTTTACCTTTGGGGTATAAACAGCCCCTGCAATATTTCAGTAGATCATGTACACAATGATCACTGGAAGGTACAGCTGCATATTTGGATGACATCGTTGTTTTTGTGTTATCCAACCAGCAGTTGACAAAACGGATCAGCAAGGTCCTAACCCGCAAACAAGACTTTAGTTTCCAACTCCAGCTTGAAAAGTGCCATTTTTATTTACCTTCCATAAAATACTTGGGATTTAGTTTTGATTGTTACGGTCGTTGTCCAGATCCTGGTAATGTGGCAGCCATTCAACACATGCCACCTCCATCGGAGGTTAACAGTCCTACGCACATTGCTGGGAATGATGAGTTACTATGGTAGTTTCTTGCCCTCACTCCATCAAATCAAATCACCACTCAACAAACTGTTGACAAAAGACACAAAATGATCTTGGCCCGTGGACTGTCAGAAATCATTTGACAAAATCAAAGCATTCATTAACTCTGACCTACTGCTCACACATTTTGATCCAAATAAGAAAATAGTCGTGACAGCAGATGCATCAAATGGCGTGGGGCCAGTGATCTCGCATATATTCACAGATGGAATTGAGAAAGCTATCATGCATGCAGCCAGATCCCTGACACTTGCTGAACGCAATTACAGTCAAGTGGAAAAAGTGATTTTTACTGTGAAGCAATTCCATAAGATGTTGCCCGGGCGTTACTTCACACTTCTGACAGACCACAAGCCACTACTTTCAATATTTGGTTCAAAAAAGGTATTCCAGTATATTCAGCCAGTCGATTACAATGGTGGGCAACCATTCTACTGGGGTACGATTTCGAGGTACAGTACTGCTGGACAACAGAATTTGGCCAAGCTGATGCCCTGTCATAACTCATCAGTGCACAATCAGTTCCAGATGACGACATTATCATCTCTGCCATCAGCATTCAGGATGATTTTAAACGCATGCTTACAGATTGTATCTGGACAATTCTAGTGACAAGGATTGATATAAAGCGAGAAACACAAGATCCAATGATACAAAAAATGTGCAGATTTCTCGAACATTCATGGCCTCCTAACCTCACGGGAGACCTCCAACAGTTCAAACGACGCAATGGCTCTCTTTCTGTCATTGATGGTTGTTTGATGTTTGCAGATCGTGTTGTTGTTTTCGCTAAGCTCAGACAGGCAGTCCTTAAACAGCTACATTCGGAGCATCCAGGCATTAATCGAATGAAATCACTAGCCTGCAGTGTGGTATATTGACACAGACATTGAGTGTACTGACAAACGTTGTATCCAGTGTATGGAAGAGCAGAAGAATCCACCTCAGATTGTTGATTCTCGCTGGACATACCCAGAGCTACCATGGTCCAGAATACATGTAGACTTTGCTGACCCTATCAATAGTTTTTTGGTGGTTGTGGATGCCCATTCAAAATGGCCAGAAGTTTTTTCAATGCAACAGACGGACACTCAGTCTATGCTAACCATACTCAGGCAGCTATTTAGTCAACCCAGCTTGCCCGAGACTTTAGTCTCAGACAACGGATACAATTCACATCTGAGTCATTCCAACAATTATGCAAATTGTGTTGCATAACACACATCCGGTTGCCACCCTATCATCCTCAGTCCAGTGGACAGCTGATAAGTTTGTAGACACATTCAAACGGGCACTACTCAAAGCAAGGGGGAGGAAACAACAAAGGAGATACTACATCGGTCTCACAATCAATAAGTAATGTATGTTCAACTACACACATATCGGGGCTGTTTGGATGTGTCCCGAGTATATGCGTGTTCGTTAAATCAAGCAATGTTACATGCAAAAGCAAAAGTAATAATTTACAAAAAAAAGGGGGTAGTAAGACGTTTATTGAACGAGTGTATGTGGAAGGATTAGATGTGCTATGTGTACATATGTGTTGTATGTAGAACATATATCGAGCAGAAACAGTCTGGATTGTGTATACAAAGAAATGAAGGTAGAAAGTCTCTGAAGTGGGTAATCGAAAAATAGAATCTCTTACCAAGAATTGTATGTAGTGGAAAGTCTCCTAGTGTATACACGAAGAAATTGACTGTCTAGCCGCGGTGAACAGTGCGTGTGTTGGTTGTCTTTTTGCCGAGGCCGGTTGAACAGAAAAGAGAGTGATTTTCCGTTTACACCGGTTTTTATAATCAGAAGGGCAGATACATCTGGTGCCGCTTTTCAGCACCACCTCTCGGTGAAAAAGCGACACCTAACGGTCAACCGGTGCAGTTATGTTTGAAAGGAGGAGGTAACTGCTACACATGCAAAATAAAAACAAAATGAAAGCGATCTTTGTGATTATAATAACTAATGGATAAGTCACTTTGATTTTTTCTCAATTGAACTATATTTCTTTTTCAGCATTTTCATTTAATTAATGTTGACTAGAATCAGATAGGGAAATTAAATCTCATTTGGCTAAATGAAATATTAAATGGCATTAATAGGTAAAACAATTAAAAGTTTTGAAGTACATTTTCCATTAAATTAACTGTTTGATTTTTATAAAACTAGAGAAAGGAACATTATTACACAACCATCTGTTCAATATAAGATAATAAAATAGAAAATTGTGGTTCGGGTCTTTCATACTTGTCAATTTAATGTACACATTTTTATAACTTTCAAAAATAAAGAAATTAAGGTATAATAATTTTTCAATTACTATAAACTATTACAAAACCATATCTTCTATATAAAAATAATGAAAAAACGAAATATTATTGCAGTTAAAGTATTCCATACTTTAAAAAAATTCGGTCACCATTTTTATTTAGATTTGAAAGCAGACGTTTTTAACGTACCTTGGGAAAATTATGCAATTTTTAGTAAAAAGTATGTTCATAATCACTATCTAAAGACTTTAATTTAATAATTGGACTTATGTTTTGAGGCATGTCCGTCCGTCCGGATTTTTCTCCGCAACCATCCATAAAATTTCTCTGAAATTTTGCATGAAGTTGTAACTTTTGTCAGGTTAGAAAGTGACATTCTCCGATTTTTGAAAAAAAAATCTGGTTAGCCCCCCAGGGGGTCAAAAGGCCCCGAAATGGCAAAAAAATGACATTTTTTGCCCCATAACTTTTCATCCATCCATTCAATCTCTCTGAAACTTGGCCAAAATGTGGAGGCAATTGTTCCAAATAGAAAATAAGTATCGCTGACCTTGGAAAAAATCTGGTTCGCGCCCCCAGGAGGTCAAAATCCCCCAAAATAGCAAAACATGACCCTTTTCTCTCATAACGTTTGATCCATCCATTCAAATTTTCTGAAACTTGGCCAAAATGTAGAGGCAATAGTTCTGGATATAAAATGAGCATCCTTGACCTCAGAAAAAATCTGGTTCGCGGCCCCAGGTGGTCAAAGGGGGGTCAAACATGCCCCAAATTGCCCAAATGTATTGCATTTTACACTCGCCACATCGAGTCACATACAGAGGGGGATCACGCACGCGCGGCTTGTTATCTTTGAAATAGTTCCAGAAAACTGATATTTATCTTTCCAGCGAATTTTTAACTGATTCCTTTAAACTGCAGATATTTATCTACCTCCCACAGCGGTAAGATGTGACACAAGGTCGGGAAAGTGGGATTTGAAAAAAAAATTCTTTCTTTTTAGCCCTGATAACATTTTTCATCCTATATTTTGTTTACACGTAAATATACATTTGTTTCTCTTTTACAGATTCTATCTTTCAAACACAATATATATTTGAACGAAAACAGATAAAAATATTCATGATAAGACCCTTTTTAATAATGATAGTCCGTATAAGCCACGGCCATTTTTGCACGTACAATGGAATGCTAGACCGAGGAGTTTGAATGTTGGACTTTAATATAGGGTACTATTAGCCACGGCAATCGGTGCTTTGTCATAGTAACATTTAATGTAACAATCAATTTTGGGTTCCATTCCACGACAGTAATTTAAAAAAAAAAAATTTATTTATTTATTTAAGAAATGACCTCTACAAAATGTGGAGCACATTTTTATCGTAAGGAACAAAATCATGTGTGACACCGTTTTGTTATTTGTACACTTCCTAACACGTGATCAGACGAAACATTCGACATTTATTTTATTCTGAATGCAGAACAAAGAAAATAGATTTAGCGAATTAATAGAAAACTTTTTGATCAGCTTTTGTTCGTAGTCAAGTGTTGTTTTGAAAGGTAAGTAGAAAACTAGTATAGATGATTTTAACCTAAATTAAAATGTTTTGTTTATTTCATTTATTCCTTTCTTCTCTATTATGTTGCTATTTTTTGTTGTTTTCGAGGGATCGCACAATTCTTCGATTAAAATTTGATGCTATTTTTTTTGTATGAAGGCGCGAGACGAATTACGTATAAAATGTTTGTTATTGAATTAAACTACAAAAAAATACATTTTATTTCAATCGATTATTCATTAAAGACTGGAAATCCTGATCATATACACTCAAATATTTTCTCATGGGAACATACCTAAAAACGAGGGATCTCCAATTCGTCATTCAAACTCATTATAAAATCAACGTATCAGAAGAAGAGTCGACCCGTAGTCAGCCTGCCGCTATTCCGAATTCACAAAAGAAAGCGGCAGTCAATCTATCTGGTCATTTTCATTTTAAAAAATGGGCATCTTTTACGAGACTCAGCAGAGTAAAAACGCTAAAAAAACAAATATACAACAAATAAAAGTAACTGTAAGCTGTAAAAGTTAGTTTAAAACTTGCATGTGCTATTTGTTTGTATTTTAAACCCGTTTGAAGTGCTATTTATTAGAAATTTAAGTTCAACAGACGGTTTTCGAAGAATTCAAAATGGCCACTCTACGTAATAATATAGAGGGACTGGCCGTCATTTTTGTTTGAGAAACTAGATGTTTTAAAAAACAAGAATTTTTTTTAACATCTAATATAAAGCCATTTATACTACGTAAAAATACAAACAAATTACATAGGTAAGTAGAAAAATGCCTATTCTAGACATAAGTCAACTTTACTTGTTGCAAATTTATGTTTATAAACTCTTTCTCGTTCTTTTTTTGGACCCCGTTCGCGCCTCTGCTGAGCGTCGTAACATATACCCTAAAAAATAATTCAAGACAGTTTTAATTATAATGATTTACATGAAAAAGATTTGGACTTTTTTTATAGTCCAAATCTTTTTCTGGTAAATCATTATAATTAAAACTGTCTGGAATAATTTTTAAAATGAAAATTAAATATAAAGTAAAATGGATTTTTTGTTTAAATATATGCGCTCCCACAGCACTTATAGAACATTGGTAGACAAATTCATATTTCAATGTTTCGAAAAAAAAATGTTTATATTTTCCTTCCCAGGAAATACAAAACATATTTGATTACTTATTTTTCTAAAATAGTTTATTTAAACTAACAAACAAAGGTGCTAGTGCAGATTAGCATCCAAGCTAAAATTAACTTGGTGTCATTAGAGGGTACTGTCGAAGTCACGATTAGCGTGGGTCCCAATCTGCACCAGTGCCAAAACAAAAACAATTTATATTTTCCGAAAAAAAATCAAACCACCTATTTGATTACTTATTTTTCTAAAAGAAATTATTTAAAATAAAAATACAAATATTTTCCTTACATCAAGTCTTTATTATAAAGTTTTACATGAAAATAATTTAACTTTTTAATAATTATGACCGTTTGGGGCATGAGAAAATCTCTATTGATTGCTGCTTGCTTTTGTGAATTTGGAATAGCAGCATACTGACTAGGGGTCACTGCTTATTCTGGTACGCTTTAAAATATCTCACTTAGCCATACAGAAAAAAATACATTGCAAATAAGAAATTAGAATGGAGATAAACTATTTATTTTTTTCACATTCTCATATAGTGTTTTTAAAGGGACATACATTATTAATTCTTTTGATCCTCATATGGTTTTCAAAACGGGACATCGTTTTATCTTTTCACATTCTCATATGGTGTTTAAAAAGCGACATTATTAATTATTTTCACATTCTCATATGGTTTTTAAAATGAGACCTACATTATTTATTCTTTTTACATTTTCATATTGTGTTTCAAATGGGACATAAATTATTTACACTTTTCGCATTCTCATTTGGTATTTAAAAAAAGACATAATTGTTAATTCTTTTCACGTTCTCATATTGTTTAAAAAAGGACACACATTTTAACATTTTTTTTCCCCATTCTTATATTGTGTTTCAAAAGGGACACAAACTATTTATCATTTTAATATTCGAGAATAGCTTTAATGTGGGGAAAATCCAGCTCCCCCACAAGATTCGCTCTGGATTGGGACAAAAATAATAAAAATGCCTCGGTCCAGAAGGATTTCTCCATCACTCACCGAGGACAGAAAAGATAAAGTGTAGTTTCAGAACACATACTGTAATTTGCATTATTTATTTGCTATAAGGTAAAACAATATACATTGTAACAAATTGCACAACACATTTTGCTCTTGGCCAAAATGCCAAAGACCTCCACATGTGCCCAATGAACGTCAGGCTTCTTACTTTCAATACTCATGTTATGCTTCTTACTTTATACTCTAAGTATATAATAAACTAAGAACCATTTTCATTTGCTTATTATTAGGTATACCAAACCAAAATGTAACTTTCATTATTTCTAAAAACCTTTAATGTGAGCACATAAATCTTTTCAAAACAAAAAATGATACCACATTTATTTTGGTAGCACAATTATCCACTGAATTATGACCGTTCAAAGTTTGTTGGAAATTCGATAAAAATGCCGTCTTGTGTTCTATTGGTCCAGAAGACTAAAAATGCAGACTTTGAACAAGATTGACTGTACGTTTGATGTCCTTATCAGTTTTTCAAGAAAAGGAGTAAATACAGTACTTCTATGTTAAGATTACTTAGCAGGTTTGACAATTATTTTACATGGATAAAGGTCACATGAACATATATTGTATCAAAAGGGGCATCAATTATGTACTCGTTTTCCATTCTCATATTGTGTTTCAAAATGGACATACATTGTTAATTCTTTTCCCATTCACATATTGTGTTTCGAAATTGATATACATTCTTGTTACATTCTCATATAGTGTTTCAAATAGGGACAAAAATTATTTATTATTTTCACATTCTCATATTGTGTTTTAAATGGGACATACTTTTTATTCTTATATGGTGTTTCAAAAGAGACATAACATATTTTTTTATTTAACATTCTCATATAGTGTTTACAAATAGAACATACATTATTTATTCTTTTCCCATTCTCATATAGTGTCTTAAAAGGGACATAAATTATATATTCTTTTAACATTCTCATATATTGTTTCAAAAAGACCATAAATTATTTAATCTTTTAAGATGCTCATATCTTGTTTCAAAAGGCACATAACTTATTTATTTTAACATTCTCTTATGGTGTTTCAAAATGGACATGCATTATTTATTCTTTTCACATTCTCATATAGTGGTTCAAAAGGAACATACATTAGTTATTCTTTTCAAAGTCTCATATTATTTTTCTAAAGGCATATTATTTATTATTATATAGAAGTTATGTATTCGTTTCACATTCTCATATGGTTGTCAAAAATGGCCATTATTTATACTTTTCACATTCTCATATGGTGTTTAAAAAGCGACTATATTTATAGTTTTCACATTCTCATATAGTGTTTCAAATGGGAAATAAATTATTTATTCTTTTACATTCTCACATCGTGTTTCAAATTGGACATACATTATTTTTCACATTCGCATATGGTGTTTCAAAAGGGACATGCATAACTTATTTATTATTTTTTTACATTCTCGTATAGTGTTTCAAATGAGACATCAATTATGTATCATTTTAACATGTTTATATGGTGTTTCAAAAGGAACATAGATTATTCTTTTCACATTCCTGTATAGGATTTCAAATAAGACATAAATTATTCATTATTTTTACATTCTAGTATGATTTTTGAAATGGGACATACATTTTTTTATATTCTTATATGGTGTTTCAAAAGTGACATCTATTTTTTTCACATTCTTATATGGTGTTTCAAACAGGAACATATTTTTATCATTTAAACAGTCTCATGTGTTTACAAATAAGACATTAATTATTTATTATGTGTCGATTTCCATGTGCTGCTTCAAAAGGGGCATAAATCATTTATTCTTTTCGTATTGTGTTGACAAATGGGGCATAAATGCTTTACTCTTTTCCCATTCTGATGTAGCGGTTAAAAATGGATATAAATTACTTTTTTAGATTCTCATATTGTCTTTTAAAAGAGACATACATTTATTTATTTTTTAACATTCTCATATTGTGTTTCAAATGCACTAGTATCTCTTTAATAAATTCATATGACAATACTTAATAGAATTCTTAATGTATAAAAGCAATAAGGGTAGTAAATATTGATTATTTTTAAATCTTCCGTAATTCAAATAAACGAAGAATCTATGTAAACGCTTTATTTTACTTTCAATAAATACATTAAATTGGGTTTATAATAATAATAATAAAACATACTTGATCAGCAAATTTTAAAGGTTAAAGTTTGAATAATGTACGCCATAAACGCATCAACATAGTTGTTCACTAGAGACCTCCAAAGCATACCATAACATTTAAACCCTATACGTAACACGATGTAACTTTTATATAGGTTATATTATAATCATAACTTTTGTACAATTCAAAAGAAGAGACCTAAAATAAACTGCTAATGATTTAAAAAAATATATTTTCAATAATAAAAACAATCGCAAATACAAAATTATATAAAAGTAAAATATGGCAAAGACACGCATCAAAATATTCATCAACTCAAGCATAATATAATTGCATAAGTATGCATACAAATTAAGGTCAGTAATGAAATAAAACAGCATTGAACATTTCAACTAGTTTTTAAAATTATTATATAACACGGTCATTATTTAAGATACTATTATATTCTTATCATTTATAGCAATTTACAATAGACTTTGTGTTTGTTACGTTTATTTGTTTTATTATTAAATATTCTCTTGTTTAAATGTCTAACTTTATTCTACACCTATACAACTATACACCACAGTGTTTATATTTAAAGATTACTATTAACTTATTTGCTTATTACTTTAGTTAATATAAATTACATTTGGTAAAGGATTTAAAATGATAGTAGTTGTATATTTAGATAATCAATTTCTTATTTTTTATATTAAACCAGATGTTTATGAAAGTTTTTTCATGGAAATTATCTTGGTTACTATATTTATCCAGGGTGAACTATTTAAAATGTCTACAATAATCCCTATTTCATCACTTTCATTCAGCCGTTTATCCCTATGAGGAAACCTGACAATAGCTATTTTTTCATTACGACAAAGAAAACACTTGAGATAATTTAGTGTTGGTGTTGGAGCGTTCTTCAAGATGCTCCATTTCCGTACACGTACCCTATTGTTGTCATTCCGAGTCTATATGCATTTGTATAATGAGGTGTCATCTTTTTATCCAGTTGCTATATTTCTGTATATAGCCATAAAATCAGTACTTGTTCCACATAGGTAAAGTTTTTTTAAGACTTGAACTATCTTCTGGGTACACAGTTGCTAAATATACTATGCTCTTGGTCAAATATTTTTTTCTTGTAGCAGACAGTCACGTTTATCTCTGCATTCACACTTATTATTTCTGTTATTACTATCTTGTGTATTGTTAATTCAATCTTTATTATTATTATTATGGTTTAAGATATGGCTAATAATTATTTTTCTTAGTTATGTGTACAGCTAGAGCTAAGTATAATAATATTTTTTATTGAACATGTTATGTAGAGTATTATTAGCAGGAAAATGGCCACTTAAAAGATCAGCAAACATATGTCCAATCTTTTATTCAACACACAGAACGGATGTTTTACCAAATAATTTCCGGTTTAAATTATTTTCTTCTCGTGCTTCTATTATTACTGCTATTGTACTAAATTGTCGTGTTAATATAACCAGTGTTTTGCAAAGTGTTACTCTATGTGTAACTATTGTTAGTAAAAAATTTCTTCAATGGAGGAATTGTTTCTAATTCTACTACTAATCGATATTGAGATATGTTTGATAATAGAAGTGGGTTATTTAAGTTAGGATTAACATATATCGGCCGAGAATGTACTTTCATATATGATTTATATTTGTTCTTCTTTATATGTTTACTTAATTAAATAAATATATTATAAGGAAGATTACTTAAGATGGTGGTATTTTGGTCTACTTTTGATTAAAATCTGCTAATTTGGAGGTGGCTTCCCTGGTCCTACTGTGACACAAATATGTGACATATACTTAGTAGGTCATGCAACTGTTCTGGTCGGGGTCACCAAAAAATGTATCTATATCGTTTGCAGCAACCAATAATGTAGCCCAATGACTGGATGCTTCCACGCATGTCTGCAGCTAACACCTCAAGTGTGGGTTGATTTGTCGACATCGGCTTTAAACGTCTTCTTCAGATGTCAGTTTTGATGAAGTTTCCTCTTCCCTGAAGAAGACTGATGGTGTCGTATTGTTTTTGTTAACTGGGCCGAACCTCCCCAGGTTGGATTAATTGATCAGATGTCCAGACCAGAGTCGATCAAATAACTGGATGTTAACTGAGAGATGAGAAATACATTAAAAAAACAAACAAGCAAGGTATTGACACCTCGAAAAATATCCATAATATAAAAAATAAGAATATATATTTCCGTGAAACTTGTAATTTAATTTTTTAAAAAGTTTTTCGCTAATGGAAGGTAGATAACTTTTTGCTTTTATACAGAGTTTGGGTTTCAACTTCTACTTGCTAATTTTAATGGACAGTCACTGTTTTAGTTATTTGATTCATGGTGTGCAAAGCATTTTTTTCTTCGGGCAAAGGAAAGCAATTCTATCAGACAAGCAAAAAAACGGCAGTTTTCTCTCTAAATCTTAAATTTTCTGAATCTCTTAATCTCAAATCTGAATAAATTCCCTATTGTCGCACCATGTATTATGTGGCAAGTATACTTGACGTTGTCTGACCAAAGAAAACCTTACTCACTCATCAAAGTTTCTCCTGTCATTCCTTTCTCTCACTCATCTAGACCGGCCGCAGTGTTTTGCACGAGATGCATCTTCATGAGTTTCCATCGTTTCTCATCGCCCATATTATTCTTGCACTGAACTACTTAGACGATTTGACACGTCAACTTTTAAAACAATGACAGCCGTTGTTGAAATGGAAACGGTATTATTTCAGAAAATTAAAACAATATTTTCATCAGCTTTTGTCAACTTATTTACACTATGATTCTTTGTCTGGTTCGGGCATGTTTCTCTATATACATACAAGCATAACAATTTTTTGCAAATGTTCACTGGACCCCACCACTTTTTGACATTCGTCATAATGTCTCGGCATGGAAATATTGTTTTAAAGAAGTGAAAAGCCAGATTGCTACATATGACTCTGAAATAACAAAGAAACAAAGAAAATTATCTGTTGATCAGAAAAAAGGACAGACAACGTTTGTGTGATGTGAAAGTAATACCTGATAAAAACGTTTAAACATGGCATAAACACGTTATTGTGACTTTAAGTTGAAGGAAGCTCATGAGATAAAGGAAAGTTCATCCCAAGTTTAAGAAGAGGCTGACCAAGCTAGATTATCAGATATATTACAAAAGGATAACCGAAAGAATCAAGTATTTGGGATAGCTAAATAGAAAGCAAAGACAAATATGAATATTTCTGGAGATAAATACATTCGAAATGACACCAAATGAACAAGATAAGAGAGATGATTGGAAATTATATAATGAGAGATTGTTGAATACTGGGTTTTCATAAGGCCAATAAAATCTAGAAGTTTCAGAAGCAGTATCTGTTCTAGTTGTAAGAATTTAGAAAGAAATAATATGTGAAACTGTGAGTAAGATGAAGAACAGTAATACTGAATATGTTGTTGAAAAACTTTTGAAGGCTGTGGGTTAAACATACATTGAAATGAGAAATGCTCTGGACAATGAAGGTTTAAAGCAGGGGTGGGCAACCTCCAGCCTCGGCCCCCGAAGGCTTAGCGTCCGGCCCGCCACCCTGCTATCCTTTATTATTGCAATCCGGACCACGGACCTCCCAGTAAAACTCATCATTTTGTGACATAGATGTAAAAGTAGGTTTCGATTAAGATTTACAGTGGGATGAAAATGTATAAATATCAGCGAGCAATGATGCATGTATATTTAATTTTTCTTTAACTATTAATTTCAAATCCTTGGCCTGAGATAAAAATAGAAAAAGAGAAAGACAGAGGCAAAGAGGAAATGAGAGACGAGGAAAGGGAATGAAACAGAGAACCTATGTAAGGTATGTCAGAACGAATGCTGGATCAACTTGATACTTTCCCCATCATTATTTTTTGATTTCAAAATGACTCTTCGTCAGCGCCTTTTATAACATTACATACAGAAGTCTCCTGAGAAAAAATATCAAATGTGTAGAGTGTTCAATGCTATTTTTCTACAATTTATTCATGTAAACAAAATATAGTAATTCTGAGATTTCGTTTTTCACTCCGGACCGTGATCTCCTTCCAAAAGTCTCATCTGGCCCTCACTCTGAAAATGTTTCCCGCCTCTGATTTAGAGTGAAGGTTACTAGAACCCAAACAATTCTCAGTGGTTGTAAGTTTGCAAAATCCCAAACGGGGGAAAGTTCCTATGCTCAGTTTTATTAAACAAAAAGTGCAATGGTATTACAAGTAGGCTCAGAGAAGATAACTATTTTATGTGCAAGAAGAGAAATAATATGGGGACTGATGAGAACTAAGATGAGAAAGTATATTTGGACATTGAAATAATTGAGGTTGTTCAGAAGTGTTATTACCTAGGTGATACAATTAGAGTACAAGTAAGAGTTGATGTTATTGTGGTTGCAAGAGTGAGGTTTGATTTGATTTAGGAAAAGTTCCAATTACTAAAAAACAGAACATTAGAACTATCGACCAAGTGATGGATTTATCATGCTTGTGTAGGCACGTTATGACGTATAGAAGTAAAACCCGGTAGATGAGGGTTGAGTGAATGCATTGCATGGAAATAATGAGTTTGATACGATGTGTGTGACAGGATTAGATGTGATGACTTCAGTGAAAAATTTAATCTGGACAGTATACATAAATGTGTACAGAACAGGAGACTTTGTTAGTTTGGTCACATTCTAATAATGGATGAATCCCCTTGTGTAAGTTATGTAGAACGGTTTAGGTGTCAGGAAAAGGCAAAGGAAAACTTAAACCGGAGTTATAAAGAAAGCCGGAGATAAGTAAGTTTGAAAGTTAATTTATAAAAGCCGTTTAACACATGCCAGATTGTAAAACAGACATTAAACCGAAGAGGGTGACTATGATAATGATATTTATCATGAAAAATAAACAATAGAATACAATATATTAAAAAAAGATGAAAGTACAACAAAGTGCTTCTGGGAAAATTGTCTGAGAAACGAAAACTTCTTTGAATATGGGGCAACAGCTGTTTTTTTTTATAAAAGACTACTTTCTACAGAATCTTGAGTTCAATGAGTTCAGATCTGTATTCTTACAGGTATCTTCCAAAGACAAATACTCCTCTTGTTTCTTACTAAACCTAAGGACGGAGTAAAATGAAGATTCAGTGTGGGTGTATAATATGAATAAAAATATACTTTTTAACATATTTCATAGTATGTTGACTTTATTTCATTCTACCTCAGTATATTTTTTTACCACAACATATGACACATGAGAGTAAAAATCTACATATTACTTTAAGATATATTAATTACTCAATCAAATTTGTTGAAAGTTTTTATATTTTATAACGAAAACAAGTCTTGACACTTCTTTAGTACATAGAAAGCGTTCTTCAAATTAGAAGCAAAATCATTCTTTTTAATTCAGTTGATTAATATCGAAAAAATAATTCTAGTATGGTTAGGGTTTCAGCTTTGCATTATGTGTGTATTATAATTTAAATCCACTAAAAAAAAAAAAATAATAACTTGGTAAATGTGTGTGTAGAATAAACACATTCTAAATATTCTGATCTTTTCTTTCCAATGTCATTGAGTTCTTGATTTATGAGCATTCTCTTCTGTCATCTTTATACTGCACTTTTCATACATCTCTTTAGTTTTTTTATGAATAAAAAAATAAAGGATTTTGCATACAGAGTAGTGTATTGTATCAATGGATTTATATTAAGAAATTTTTGTTTGATTTATTTTGTTTTTAGTCTCTCGTTATATACGGGTTCGTTTAAATTTCGATAAGTTATGAGGCCTTTCGTCAATATATTTATCCATTTAAATATTTAGATAAATACTTCAGTCATTTTGTACTCAAATGATGGCAAAACTATCAACTTCATTCTGGCAATTATAATTCTCAATTCAACCGTCTGTTACGTGTTTCGTTCTTTGTAGTTCATTGTAGAATGAACGACACAAACTTAATTTTCTTCTTAATAATTTTATTCTTTGCTTTTAAAACCTCTACTCAACTTAATAAAACCGGTCCACAAGTTTCACTTCCATTCATTGTGTACACAAACGCGACTAATTACACTTAGCGAATGTTAAATAAACGAAGTCCATGCATATACAAAAAGTGTTTCTCAATTTAATCTTCACGTTTAATGTGTGTGATTTAACATAAAATTCTTGCTTTGGTAGAAGTCTCAAGAAAAAATAAAACTTGATCTCTTGAACGATGATTGTATGCATAACTGCATACGTTACATGATAAAAATACTTAGTATTGCTTGTGTTCTGTTCATCTGTCCCTTTCTAAAATAATGGCGTTTAAAGTCATTATGCTCTAAACAAAAACAAAAATAAAGTTATATATAATAATAGTTTATTATCGTCACAATTAAGACAATTAAATATTAACAGTTGTTCAAAATTCAGCATTCTGAGTATTTATAAAAAGAAATTTTACATGGATATTTCGTTCATTAAGGTAAGGTTATCTGGTAATTGAGTAAATACATGAACTTTTATGTACATTTGAGTTATTTTTATGTGATATTTGTTTAATAATACATCTTGTTCATTTATAGGTAACAATTATTGAAAAATAAATGATACCATTTATTGCTGAGAAATCTTAATCATCAGATGGAGCAGTACTTTACATCGTCCCCTTAAAGAATATACATGGAAACATCTGCAAGACGAAAACCTTATACTTGTGAAGTATGCAAATTGTCATTTACAAGTAGTTCAAATTTAAAAAGACATGTACGAACACATACCGGAGAGAAACCTTATTCGTGTAAAGAATGTGGATTTTCAGCTTCAGAGAAGAATAATATGAAATTACACATGAGAACCCACACTGGCGAAAAACCGTATTTTTGTGAAAAATGTGGGTCTACATTTTCAACAAGTACTGTCTTAAAAAATCACGTCCGAATACATACAAAAGAAAAACCTTATTCTTGTGAAGTATGCAAATTATCATTTACAAGCAGAGCTGCTTTAAAAAGACATGCAGGAACACACACTGGAGAGAAGCCATATTCTTGTGAAGTATGTAAATCTGCTTTTTCACGCACAGATTCCTTAAAAATTCATATCCGAACACACACCGGAGAAAAACCTTATTCTTGTAAAATATGTGAATCGACATTTTCACAATATTCTTCCTTAAAATTACATATACGAGTACATACCGGAGAAAAACCTTATTCATGCGACAAATGTGCATCTGCATTTTCAGAGAATTCAAAATTAAAAATACACATGCGCACACACACTGGCGAGAAACCGTATTCTTGTAATGTTTGTAGATCTGCTTTTACAAGTAATTCTAAATTTAAGAGACACACACTAACACACACTGGTGAAAAACCTCATGTTTGTAAAGTGTGCAGCTCATCATTTTCAGAAAAATACAGTTTAACAATTCATATGAGGAGCCACACTGGTGAAAGACCTTACGTTTGTGGAGTGTGCAACTCAGCCTTTCCCAAAAGTTCCAGATTAAAATCCCACATGCGTATGCACACTGGTGAAAAACCTTACGCATGTAAAGTGTGTAGCTCTGCATTCTCAGTAACAAGCAGTTTAAAAAGGCACATGTATATTCACACTGGTGAAAAGAGAGTTTGAATTACCTACTAGACTCACTTCCCGAGTGTTTTCGGTCTCTCTGTACAGGGGTTTGTCAGGACAATCTAACATGAGGATACTTGACCTTACAAGTAATCCCTAACTAGATATTCAAAATAACATAGAATTGGAAGCCCAAATAAGATCCTCTCGACACGGATATACATTGAAACATACAGAGATTGGTGCACCTGCTCCAATTATGTAAGAGCAAAGAATACACAAAGACAACATTAATTCTTGACCAAGAAACAAAAAAAAATACTATAATATAGTTAACTGGTCATTGAAGGATAGGAGAATTAATGTTCTTCACTTCTGTACTAACTCAACGTTTAGAGGTGGAGGAGAATCTTGAATCAACACACACCTATCTATGTATCTTATATAGAAATCAAATGTTAGCCCCAGAAATGGGTCCATTGATCTCAATGAACATACTGAAGTAAGATGAAAACAAAAGTAAAAGACCTTACATGTGTCAAGTGTGTAGTGCAGTGTTTACAATTTAAATTTAAATATTCACAAGCATAGACATCATCCTCGGGTATGGCTACATACTGGTTTATACATATGGTTACATACTGTCTTCTCCAAGTGATGTTGCCTCTAGTAACAGCACAAAGCTTGCTAGTCCACCAGAATAGATGATTTTTTTTGTCCTGGAATCCGGTAAGACCACAAGTAAGATATATTATAATTACCTTGTCAATTGGGAGAGGAAAATTAATGTCCTTCACTTTTTTACTAACTTAACGTTTGAGAGGTAAAGTAGAACTTTAGTTGAACACTTGCTTATGTATGTATCTCATATAAAGATCAAGTATTAGCCTCAGGAAGGGGCCCCTAAATTCATGAGAACTTCGACTGAAGTAAAATGAAAAAAAGAAAAAAAACTTATTCTTGTGAAACATGTCTATCAGCGTTTTCACAAATATATATCTTAAAAAAACATATACAATCACACAGCAGAGAAAAGGGATTCCTCGCCATAAAATTATTCTATATAAGTATATATGCTAACACACACCAGAAAGAAACCTTATGCTAATAATATATGTGGATCTGTATTTTCAGATAATTTTAGCTTAAAAATACACATAAGAACACTGGACAGCAACTTAATTTTTGTGAAGTTTTTAATTTTTATGTATTTCCATTTTAAAAATTCCAACTAGAGAAGCTTAGTCCTAACGTATATCGAATCTGCCTTTTGTTAACATTCCTTTAAAGAACACACTCTGGAGAGAAAACCCTATTCTTGTAAAGTATGTGGATAACCAGACACTTATTTCTTTAAAATAAACATTCGAACACACACTGGAGTGTGTAAAAACATTCATTAGAAGATCTCTAGTGAGATGCAGCTTGACTGATTGCACAACATCTGGAGCATGAACCTTTACCGATAATATAAAATCGAAAGGTTACACTCTGACAAAAAAACATTCAGGCAACAGATACATTAGGGACGGAGCTGTCAAGCCAGACATAGTTATATGGAACAAGCCTGAAAGGACTGTGCTCATTATTGATGTAATCATTCCAAATGACTAAATAAGTATTTAAAAACAACATGGTCGTTGAACAAAATAAGTATAATACTTGTTGTAGTAAGAGTAACTGGCCTAATGAAAAAACAAACCTTAAAAACACTTGGAAACAATCCCTGGAAAACCGAGCTGTAGCAAAATACAGATAGCAGCCAAAAAAAGGACAAGTTCTATCCTAAAAAAAAGCCCTTGGTCGCTCCAGGAAGGAGCCCCTTTATTTACTAAAACTAACTGACTAACTGGAGTAAAATAAAAAAGAGGTATGTAAAATATTATAGCGGTTGTGGTGGGAGCAACTGGCCTAAAAAAAAAAAACTAAAAATTACTTAGACACGATACCTGGAAGACCAAGCTCTAGTAAAGTACAAATAGCAGCCCTTATAGGGACAACATCTATCCTTGAAAGATATAAAGTTAATGCATAGCAGAATCAAGTGTTAGCCCCAGGAAAGAGCCTCTTGATCTCATAAAACACTGAACTAAAATATGAAAAAGAGAAATAGCAGGTGAATGTCTGGAATCCTGCAAAAAAGAAAAGATAAAGAAAATTAAAAATAAATAGACATTTTATCGTTTACTATGTGGATATACATTTTCATAAAATCTTGCAAAATTACACACACAAGCACATTTGAAAAAAAATCATCATAAATTATCAGTATTAAAAATTTCACAAAGGAATCTTGGAGAAATTTTATACTCACAAATAATTTAGATCTTTCTTTTCAGAGAATGCTAACTTGAGAAATGTTATACTTGTAAATCATCTGGATCTTTAGTTTCAAAGAATTCTAACTTGAAACGAGACAACATAATTCAAGAGAAGAAAATCTTGGGAGAAATGTTATACTTGTAAATAATTTGGATCTGGATTTCAGAGAATTCTTACTTGAAACAAGTCATGCTCATTCCAGAGAAAAACATTATTGTGAGACAATATGAATTTTATGAATTTCAAATTAAGAAAGAACACATGGGACAACAATTGGAGAGAAAACCTATTTAATTTAAGTAAGCTCCAAGTATTATTTTAGTTTATACATACAGAGGAAATTACACATGAAAGATATTTAATACATATTATTATTTTTACAGAATTTATCATTAACAAATACAGGTGACAAACACATGATGGGACACTTTTTAATTGTGTAACATGTCCATTTTAAAATTTGTGAAATATGTTGATTCTGATATTTACAATAATCTTATACTTAGGTCAAGTATGTGACGTTTCCCACCTGTACTATAAGCCGTAATGCTTAGAAAGAAAGTTACTATTTACAAATACACTTATAAAATTGATAGAAACTCGTTACAATTTTCATCTCATTGTATGCTAGCATCTTTTCTAAGAATTTGAAAGTTTTAATACAAAACAAGTTTAGAAATCGTTACATGAATTATATATATTAAACCTCATCTTTATGTAAGGCTAGTATTTTCCATAAGTAAAACTAATTTATCTACTGATGAAATATTAACTCAATATTATACATGAATAAAAATTATACATATGTGCTGAGAAATCAGCTAAACAAATTGCATGCATCAAATTACTGATAGTATCAGACATCGTAAGTTGACAATTTTGGAATCTATGAACCCACTTCCATTTTAGCTGATTGAATCCATGAAATATTTTTTTTATTCATTTACGATGTATTATGGTTGTATTTTCATTGGACAAGTCTCTGCTTCATCGTTTAAGTTAAAAATAAAAATACAAATAATCACTCGTGTATCTAGCATACTCCAGCTCACAGTTGCATTATATATATATAAGTTATAATATCTCCATTTCGTCAGCTTAAAAGTAATTTTTGTTTTTCACAATGTTTGCAAAATTTAATTAAATTGGAGATTAATCTTAATCAGTGATGAGAATTAATTCATGTTATCATTTGACAATGGATAAACTGTTGTATTGTTTATGCAAATGTAAAGTAAATATTCCTTTTAATTTATGCATGTCTGTTACACATGTTTTATAAAAGTCATATGTGTTCCATTGTTGTATTTCTATTGTAATATATCTATTAATGTTTATATCAAATCTTATCAAGATTAAGCTTCAGTTTCTGAAACCTGAATAAACGGAAAATTCTTCGACGGGTTGTCTACTTCCGAAAGTTGTAATCTTTAATAAAAGATATGGAATAGTGAAGTTACTGGATTTCTTTTAAGTAGCCTTAGCGAAGATGTCTATATTAATATCTTTTTTACTCAGGCTATTATTTTAGTAGATATAAACATTCAGTTTTCTTCTAGCATCAATTACTCTAGCAACTTTTCTTCGATCTGTATTATCTGTCAAAGATATCCAATGAAATGAAACTCAGGACATAAAATAAAAGAGTGTTCAGCTTAGATACATTTCTTACTGATTTGTTATGTAAAATCCATTTAATTTAATATCTTCATTTTGCGATTATACATTAATTCAATAAAGATAAAACTCTTATAAAAGATGAACAACAAGTTACACAATTAAAAAGTGTCACATCATGTGTCCGCCACCTGTATTTGTTAAGGATAAATTCTTTAAAAATAATGATATGCATAAAATATCTTTCATGTATAATTTCCTCTGTATGTATTGGGAATATATTCGTATTAAGAATGCATTCGTATGGCATTTGATGGTAAAACAATCTTAATTTGAGAGTTTGAAAATTATACTCTGCTGACATTTTGATTTTTAAATTTTGTCAATCTTTTTTAACAATAAGATCTATGGAATTATCAATCTACTGCTGTTGTATTTTTAATATTTGAATAAAACAGTGATAAAACTTCATTATATTAAAATTTCAGTTGATCAAAATTAACATTTTGTTTCATCGTTTAGTAATAAAATATTTTATTTAGTTAAATTTTATTTTTATATAGTTAAAATATCAAAATATACATTATTCTCTAGTGTTTGCTTCACTTACTTGAAAGTTTTCAGCTGAATATAATTCAGTATAATCTGCTAATTTTTCTATTTCCTGTTACGTAACAGGAAATAGAAAAAATTAGCAGATTATACTGAATAATAGTCGGAATGAAGAGACATAAGGTCTGCAGTGTGAGGTAAAGTGTCTGTAGTAATTAATCAGACCAAGGAAGTGCTTAAGTTGGCGAAGTAAAGTGAGTGGTTGAGAGGTCTTGTAGAGCCTTCCTCTATTTCAGGTAAAGAAGATATATCTTCAGGGCTTATAATGTGGCCCAAGAAAACTAGTCACGACGCACCCAAGACACATTTACCAGGGTTAATCCTCACCTGGCATTTCTAAAACCGTTCGAACCGATGTGAGTGACATGTTTCTTCTGATGTGACTGACATGTTTCTTCTGATGTGACTGACATGTTTCTTCCAACTATTATGTTGTCTATGTAGCTATAGACAAACTTAAGATCTTGCACTACTTCATCCGTGAAATGTTTGATCCTACTAGCCGCATTTTGCAAACCAAAAGACATAGTAATGAATTTGACGCTGACTGAGCCAATCCCTCCCACATAAACGACAAAAAATAGCCTATGCCATGCAGGAAATTTTCCTGGCATCAAGATGAATTGATAAAAAGAAGGAATTAGAGAATGAAGCAGAAGGAACAATGTTTGATTGTTATCTGATTGTCCCGGATTTTGTTTTGTGCACTAATTTCTTACAAGCTATCTCAGAGCCATCATGGAGATAAGATTGGTCTGAAGTTTATACCATAGTATACTAGTTCGAACCCCAGCC
Source organism: Sepiola atlantica (assembly GCA_963556195.1). NCBI lineage: Eukaryota > Metazoa > Mollusca > Cephalopoda > Sepiida > Sepiolidae > Sepiola > Sepiola atlantica. Next base: position 113,123,838 of record OY744525.1, read on the forward strand.
AATTCATAATTGAATGGATTGATGAATCTCAGTTTGTGTGTCGGCTCTGCTCTGTAAAAAAGATCAAATGCATAATCTCTGTGTGCTTGACAGGCGGAACCATTGCGATTTACCAAAAATTGAGTGAAGTAAAATAAAAAGTGGAGTATTCCTCCATAAAGGAAGCTTTATTTACAATGTTCGCCCTGAAATCCTATGCTGTGTATGTTAAGTTTTTGGCACACCGCATGCACCCGGGTTACACGTTTATCTGGCTGAAAAGTGGAAGCTTTCTGTACCATTCGATGTTATGACGGATCATAGCCTCAAAACAGCATGCGTCCATGGGTTGCCCGACTATGTCCCACAGCTTCTACTGGCTTTCTCTTGAATGAAAGAAAATGACTATTTCTCAGTTTCTTTTTCGAGTGAGAGCTTTATTAAAAGATGGCCCACCTGGACCCGCATTTATTACGGAAGCTGTGAGGCCAATGCAACCCCACAAAAAAGTCAGTCGAAGAAGGTAATAAGGTATCCGAATGCGATGGAATAACCTACTTTGCTAGGGATTGTTTCGCTCAGCATGACAGATGGAAGGAATGTGATCCCCAACTGCAGAGAAGTGGTGTATGTTGTTACCGATGTGAAGGACTAAGCCACATTTCTCTTAATTTTCCGGGAAAAGGTTTAGAGGACGAAAGCTATGCACTTGCATTTTCACCAGACAAGATATGAACTCTGCACTGACAATTGTGAGAGTAACAGTGAACGGGAAAGAGTGCCTTGCACTAGTTGATTATGGGTGCTCCTGCACCATAGTGAGCAAACAAGTGTGTTAGACGTGGTGAAAGCAGACCATCGAGGTGGTTACTATTTTCGGGAGAACGCAGACATGCTGAGTTGGGTCTGTTAGCCTCTGAGTAGAAAGTTATGTGCAGTTGTAATTGAGGTCCTTGTAATGGTGTGGGACCCGCTTTGGTTCGACCTTTTAATGGGGATAGACGCGATCAAAACTCTCGGCAGAGTGTCCATCTTAATGTCAGGGAGGTCCAATTTCTTGACAGGCCACCTCTTGAAAAAACCCGATTCACGAGTGGATTTTGACGAACAACGAAATGAATGGACTGTGATGTGGAATTGGACGGAAGCAAGTCTCCCGACAAGCTGAAAAACTCTGTTACTGAGTATTCAATGGCGTCATAAACTGTTTGAGGAAGAAGTACAGAGATGGATCAAGAAAGGCTGGCTTGTTTCTTATGATGCACAAAAGCTGGGAACCCCGAGAAACTTTCTTCCCTTGATGGCTGTCGTACAGCAGGATAAATCAAAAGTGCACTCTGTAATGGACTACCGGGAACTAAACTCCCATGTTAATGCATATACGGCAGACGCTGATGTTTGCACCAGTAAACTGAGGGTATGAAGACGGCAAGTATTAAATGGTAGCGTTGCTGGATCTTCGATCTGCTTGTCTTGAAGTGAAGTGTGCATTGGTGAGTCGCTTTGGTCTTATCAGACCGTTATTTTCGAAGGTAGAAGGTACTGTATAATTAGGTTGCGATGTGGTCTGAATGTGGCTCTGAACATAATGAGATCATTGTAAATCCACTGTAATAATGAGATCCATTGTAAACGAAGGCTTCTCGGAAGAGAAAAACATCAATAAGGTGACCTCGACTTACATCGATGATGCATATGTGGATGAAAGTGTCGCATCAGCAACCAGTGTTGCTGAACATTTTGACTTGCAAGCAAAACTCTGCAGTGACCATAGGATGGTACCTGCTGCTGTTACACGACATTATCGTATAAGGGGTGAGAGATAACTATACCCGTACAAGACTGCTGCCAAATACGGCACTAACATTTCAACAAAGTGTTGACATATGCCGTAGCTGTGAAGTAATGGCTACACGGCTGAAAATAATTAATCCTGAGCAACAAGAACGGATTAACAAAGTCCAAGTTCCAGATTATAAGAAAGAGAACCAAAGGTACGGACAAATAGACTATCATTTCTGTGATAGAATGGCATGGCAAAAGAAAAGAAGCATGTCCTGCATCGGGCCAGAAATGCAACCTTTGCAGTTACAAAACCACCTTACGACGGAGAAGTTACACGGTGAGAGTCGAAGACCGTCTAAACCAAGACACAAGGTATATAAAATAGTGTCCGACTTTTCTAGTGATACAGGCAACGTACTAAGCGTCAACTCCAAGGGAGAAGGAGAAAAAAACAACGGAACCATTTACGCTAGAATGGTGCTAGACAATAAACAGTTAAATTTTCAAGTCGACTGCGGTGCTACTGTTAATGTAATTCCACTGAAATACGTACGCGATGTAAGTCAAGCATCTTAGAAATTACAAATGTGGAATATAACCGAACTCATACCGCTCGGCAGATGCAGGATTACATTGCCAGGATTACAATTTTTATATACGCACAATAACTTTTACTGACACTCCCATCACAAAAACTTTCTATCACTAATATTTACTACTTAGTAGTATGAACCCTCACGCCTTCATCATGATTAAGACATATTATAAACAAGTTTATCATTCCAATAAATCAGTCAAAGCGTTAACACGTCTTGATCATCATGTTATATATGAAGTAAAAACGATTCCCCCGATTTTGAAATCGATAGCAACAAAAAAAAACAACAACATAATAATAGTAAAACATCAATTTGTTTTGTTAGTAATTTCAGGCAAATAAATTTATCTGTTAATTAATTTACAATCAATTTTTGATTTTAATATTCAGTATTTATAAATATTCGATGTTTTTTGTATCCAAAAGAAAATAGGTGAGTGCTCCGCAATAACTGGGCATAACTTTCAATCTGACAATAGAACCATCAACAGTGTTAGCGACATTCAACAAGACGCATATTTACTGAAACACTATAAATCATATTTCAAGCGTTTGCATTGTCTTTTTAGCTGAGAAAGCCAATGTTTGTTTTGGGTTCAAATCGAGAAGAAAATCAGAATGACGAACTTATTTGGAAGAATAATTCGTCTTGTCAAATATGACTGAAATAGAAATGTTACATAAGCAAAAAGGCATCACCATTCTTCCACGAAATAATAACGGCTCAACAACTAAAGAGATATGCAGTTTTATTTACGGGAATACAGAAAGAAAATGAAGGTTGTACAAATAGTTTATTAATGTAGACAAGACGAAATAATCTCATCCTGGAGTTCGTCGATTCTTCTAACGGTGGCCCGGCATAGAAAGCAGGATCACATCTTTCTGTTTGAGATTAAGATTGTTCTGTTCATCACGTGGTTTAGTTTTTGCGCCAATATGAGTCATAGCGTATGAATCTCATTGGGGTTATGTGAGTTGCTTGTTCATGAGGTGAACATGCGATGGTGACCTAATCTCCAAGCCGATTCACAACTCACTGCCTGTCACGAAGACTGACACAAAATAGTTTGCTCATGTTACTGCTACATAACACCCTGCTTAGGCTTTTACCCGATATAACAAGATAAACTTTATTGATAGTAGCAGCACATTAGAATACAATGAAAACAACATGAACATGCAAAAATAGATCATATGACATTTAAACTTGAACAAGTATGTCTATGTTATGCTGCTAAGGGCAAAATATATTTTTTGCTGAAAAAATAAGCAAACCTGTAATAATCTGAAGTGAAAAGAGAAAACTTTATTTTTTTCTGTCATTACAAAGTGTGAATGTTCATTTGCTGAAAAGTGACAGAATTACAAATGTTTTCAAACTGGAACAAAGTTCATACTAAAAGAGAATTTTACACATGCAGGTGCAACATTGTAGAAGTGATAGTTAATTACTGCACGAAATGTAAATGTTAAGAAATATAACGGTGTATTAAACTTTTTAGGCTAATTGACATGTTTACCAGGACGTGTAGTGGTAACGTGAGTTGAAGACATGATTTGGATGTAACTGAAGATTCTATATCAGTTAACCCAGGCAATGTTATTGTGGGTGGAACATTGGGTGTCGTTGTCGAAAAATGCTCGCTTAAGTCTGTCGACCGATACAGTCTTTCTAATTCTACCAATATCCAGAGTAAAATATTTTTTGGTACGATCGATCACACGATATGGACGAGGATAAGGGTCTGTTTGTAATAGTTTAACCGAGTCATTCTGAATATAAAACGTGTGTTCATGATTCACTGTCTTTAGGTAGAGTTGACTTGAGGCATTGATGACGAGTGTTCATATGTGGTAAACTGCTGAAATGACATCTAAGTCTGTTAACATAGAGTTCCAAATCCACTACCTTCGACACTGGAAGAGTGAACACATGACCAGTTAATGCAAGTGATGTACCTGTTGTGTTCTGGTTATACGCTGAAAGCAAGAAGTGATACGAAGCAATGAGAAACAGAGGTCAAAGCAAGGACAACAATCAACAACGTGTTACTTGTAATTCGCCCGGTCGATCAAGAGAAGTGATGACGTGTCCGGTGTTGTTTATATATACAATCAGAAAGAACAAAGGGGGATAATTACAGATTACTATTGTTATGGTGCAAGGGAGACAACTGTTGTCATTTCCAAATGTACGATTGGATATTACACCTCTCTCTTTCTCAATTAAATGTACGTGTGCTTACGTATGGTAAGGGGAGGGAGTTCAGTCAAGGTATGTTTCACCGATTAACAATTGTCTCAGTCAAGGAGGAATCGTTTTCTTTTCTGTCCTTTTTTTTTTTTTTAAATACACAATTGCAAACTACTTACGTCGTCTGCAGGATGGGGGGGAGGGAATCGTCTTTCGATTCTTCAGAATCAGAATCTGTTTCTTCTTCAGGGGAGCTGACGGAATTTCCAAGACAGAAATAGAGACTTTACTCACTCATCTAACTATCTGATATAGTCCTCAAGGCGTATCGGCGGGAGTCGTTTCCGTGTTGGATTACGTCTTACCACTGGTGGATTATGTTTTGGTATGGGCGGTAAATGCGTCTGGCCTTCGTGTCTGGAGTCAGAGTTTTCCTGTTGTGGATATGAGTATAACTCATCTTCAGAGTCTGATTCTATGTTTTCTCTGGGAAGATTATCTGGACTTATCCGCTTAAAGTGAGAGGAATTCCGGGTAACTTGGTAGTCATCTCTTTGTGCTGTCACCATGCTATCCTTTATGCCGATAATCGTCAGTTGATTCGGGTCGAATGGTGGGGATAGCTTGTTGAGACGTTTCTGCTTGACAAGTACTTTGTCACCTAGGCAAAGAGGAGAGGCCTTTGTCTTTCTTTTTGTGTCGGCATAGATCTTCATTTTCCTCTTCCCTCGTGCATCATTCTCCGCTATGTGAGTGTGAATCGGCTTTGACATGGGTTCTTTCAGAACAGCAGGTATGCCGATTTTCATCTTCCTTCCAGTGAGGGCTTCGAATGGAGAAGTTTTGGTTGTACTGTGGGGGGTGGCCCTGTATTGCCTTAGAAAATGGACTAGTTGGGTTTTCCAGTTCAGACCCTCCACAGTGGAGGCGCGAACATACTTGTTTAGTGTTCTCATAAACCGTTCGACCTCTCCATTCGCCTCTGGCCACGCAGGGGTAACTCTTCTGTGGCGGAATCCTGCTTGAGTGGCAAAATCCTTGAATTCTTGCCCTTGGAAGGGGGGACCATTGTCAGTCTTGACAATATCGGGGTATCCTTGTCTGGCAAAGATTGCGTCAAGGCGGGGAATGACCACTTTTGCTGATGTCGAGGGGAGTATCTCTACTTCTGGGAACCTACTGTAGTCGTCGATGACGACCAGTACATAGTCTCCAGAAGGGAAAGGACCTGCGAAGTCCAGGGAGATTTCAGTCCATGGGGCAGCAGGGAGTGGTGTGGTGCGTATGGGCTCACGGCGTGATGATGTTGAGTTGGTAGCTTGACAAGGGATGCAGTTGCGCACTGTCTCCTCCACCAGCTTGTCAATTCCATGGAACCAGACCTTTTCCCTCATTAGCTGCTTCGTCTTAACAACGCCCTGGTGTGTGTGGTGGGCTATGTCTACGGCTCTCTTCTGCAGGGTGGACGGGACCACCAGGCGGTGACCTCGAAGGATGAGACCATCATATGCAGATAGTTCATCTTTGACATGTGCGAGACAGGATAACTGCGGGTCGTTCCATTTTCCATCTGAAAGTGCAATCATCACTTTCTGTAGCAAGGGGTCTTTTCCCGTGGCTAGCTTCATCTCTTCGAGGGTGATCGACTTAGGTATGGCATGGTGAGCCACGTATCTTATATACGCCTCAGCTGAATTGTCCCTCTCGGGTTTGTGGTGAGGATGTCGACTGAGGTAGTCGGCGGGGTTCTGGTCATCTTTTCCCGGCCGGTATACCAAGCTATACTCATATTGCATGAGGCGTAGGCGCCATCGTTCGATTCTGGATGTAGCTGGTTTGAGACTTTTTACAATACCGAGAAGTGGTTAGTGGTCAGTGGTGATGGTGAACCTTGACCCATACAAATAAAGATGAAAATGCTCAGCAGCGTATACAACGGCTAGCATTTCTCTCTCCGTCTGCGAGTATCGCTGTTCCACATCTGTGAGAGCACGGCTGGCATAACACAAGACCTTCCCGTCTTGTGTAAGCATTGCCCCTAGTCCAACGGGGCTCGCGTCTACCAGGATGTTTGTCTCCTTGTTCTGATCGAAGTAGACCATAACTCCAGCTCCAGTCAGGGCCTTTTTTAATTTTATCACTGCCCTCTCTTCTGTCTCTGACCACCTCCATTCTCTGTCTTTTCTTGTGAGTTGTCGGAGTGGCTCGGTGACAGTGGCATAGTGCGGGATGAACCTGGCCACATATTGGACCATGCCCAGGAATGAGCGCACTTCTCCAACGTTGGTGGGCGATTTGCAGTTTGTAATTGCTGCTATTTTGTCTGGGTCTGGTGACACCCCTTTTTCGCTGAAGGTATGTCCAAAAAAAGTTATTTGTTTCACCGAGAAAAGGCACTTTTTCCTGTTTAGCCTGGCCCCGGCATTCTGTAGTCGTTCCAGCGTGGACCTCAAACTGGCATCATGTGAGGCTTGGTCACGTCCATAGACGATAATGTCGTCTGAGAGGTTTTTGACTCCTGGAATGCCCCTCAAAAGATCCGCAATGGCCTTTTGAAATATTTCAGAGGCTGCATTTACTCCGAACAACAGTCTCTTGTATCGGAATAGTCCAGCATGTGTGGTGAACGTGGTGATGTATCTGCTGGACTCCCCCAGCTCTAATTGGTGGTACGCGCTCGACATGTCTAGCTTGCTGAACACATTTGAGTGGTTTAAATCTGCAAACAAGTCATCCACGGTCGGCATGGGATGTTTGACCCTTTGTATGGCTTCGTTTGCTTTTCGCATATCTATGCAGATTCGCACGCCACTCGGTTTTTTGGGGACTATCACCACGGGACTTACCCAGGGGGTAGGTCCAGTAACATCCTCAATTACGTCCATCTCCTTGAGGCGTTTTAATTCCGACTCGACGTCCTTCCTCACGTGAAAGGGTATTCTTCGTTGTCTCTGTGTCACCGGTGGGATCGAAGTATCGATGTGCAGCTTAACAGTGGGTCCAGAAATCTTTCCCATCTTTCCGTCGAATAATGAGGGGAATTCATCTGGGATAGATGTTGCCACATTGAACGTAAAATTAAAGGATATCATATCCAGTGCTTCAGCAGAGTGGGCACCGAGTAGATTCTGTAAATCGTGCCCGAACAAGGGGTTTTCATCGTTGATGACGAACATTTTTGCTTTGCAGCGTTTTCCTTTAAATTCAATGGGGGTATTGATGAATCCACGGACTGGCATGGCTTTTCTGGACCGATATGCAAATATCTGTGTGGCAGTGTTGTGTATTTTCGGCCTGTACTGGAGACCGTCGTACGTGCGTCCAGACATTATATTAACACTGGCACCGGTATCCAAAACGAAGGTCACTGGGGAGTCATTAACGAGGATGGTGGCTGTGGGTGCTTTTGTCGACGTGGGAGTTTTTATTGTGTAGACAGACTCATCACTCGACGTAGAAAGGGATTCTATATCATTTCGATATGAGTAAGAAATTTGTCTTACCGGTTTTGAATTACATACTTTTGCAAAGTGGTTCTTTTTCCGGCAATTTCGACATTCTTGACCCTTCGCTGGACACTTCACATGTGTTGCTGAGTATCCACAGTAGTGGCAGACACGTCCGGCGTCTTTGCCACGTGGCTGGGTCCTCGGAGTAAACTGGCGATTACTGCCTTGTGTGTGTCCGTAGTTGCGTTTTTCGTCGGTATTTTTTCTTTCTTTCTCTCTGCGTGTGTATTGCCTGCTGTCTCGTTTATTGTTATGTGACGACAGGGCATTAACCACCTCTTCCCGTTCAATGTCTGCGGCTCGTGTGCGAGCTAATTCAATTGCTCTGGCCTCGTCTAGCACTTGTTTGAGCGTGGAGTTGTCTCGAAGTGCCCTTCGTCTGACCTTAGAGGATGAACAGCCTTGGACGATCTGTGCGAGTATCTCCCGATCTGTATCCATGAAGTCACACGTGGACGCTAGTGTCCTCAGTCTCACATGAAATGAGTCTAGATTTTCGTCAGCATTTTGCGATGCGCGTCGAAATTTGAAGATCTCATAAGACATATTTCTTTGCGGTGTGAAATAGTCGGTCAGTGAGTTCTTTGTTACTTCGTATGTGTTTGGTGTCGTGTGATCCGTTTCGACGGTTGCACCAACGCCTTTTTGAATATCCGTGAAATTGTGGAAAATATCAAAAACTTCGTCACCTGCAAGGTGCAGCAAACACGCTTTTTTTTTACGGTCTTCTTGAATGTCTAAAGCCACGAACACATTCTCAAGTTTCTCCAACCACTTTTGCCAACGATTTGCGTTAGTACTCGGATTTTCGTGGACGCTAAAACTTGGAAAATTGGGTATTCCGTTGTAAGACATTTTTTTTTTTTTTTGTAATTAAAAAAAAATTGGATTTTTTTTTTTTTTTTTTTGAATTAAACGTGTGTTCGATTACTGTGAGTTTTTTCCTTTGAATTCTCGTCGCCAGTGTTGTGTTCTGGTTATACGCTGAAAGCAAGAAGTGATACGAAGCAATGAGAAACAGAGGTCAAAGCAAGGACAACAATCAACAACGTGTTACTTGTAATTCGCCCGGTCGATCAAGAGAAGTGATGACGTGTCCGGTGTTGTTTATATATACAATCAGAAAGAACAAAGGGGGATAATTACAGATTACTATTGTTATGGTGCAAGGGAGACAACTGTTGTCATTTCCAAATGTACGATTGGATATTACAGTACCGTAAAGCAGTTCGGCTGGCGAATAAACTAAATCTTCATTCATAACAGAGCGCCAGCTAATGAGAAAGATCGGAGCGTACTCCATTCAACGCTGTTGATCAGGGGATGCACGTAATGAGGCTTTTAATTGTCGATTAAATCGTTCAATCATTCCGTTGCAAGCTGAATGATAACTTGTAGTCCTAGTACGTTTAATATCAAGTACTTTGCATAACTCTTGGAAGGAGCAAGATTCAAACTGTCTGCCACGATCAGTGGTAATTGTTGCTAAGATATCATTACGCGAAATTCAGCCCGCCACAAGGGAACGCAATACAGCTTCGGCAGTAATATGGCTTAGTTAAATTGCTTCAGGCCATCGAGGGAAACACGATCAATACAGGTCAGTAAGTAAAAATAGCCTCGTACATGTTTGCGTTCCTTTGATTTATCACAGAGTAGGCAAGAACGAGTCCAAGCAGTGATTTAACAAGGTTTTCCTTAACATGATAATGCTGCAAGCGCTCAAAAGACAATCGGAGATGCTTTAAATGTTCCTTCGGTGAGGGGCTCGCTATAAGAATGTCGTCTATATAGTTATACACAAAATCTAAGTCATGGACCATATTGTCCATAAAACGTTTAAGAGTGCTAGCTGCATTACGTAAGCCGAATGGCATAGTTAAAAAGTAAAGGAGTAGTAACAGCGGTCTTAGGAATATCATCAGGATTAACCGGTATTTAAAAAAACCACACTGTGAAAATATATTATAATCGTGCAAGAACGAATCAAATCCTGAATATCGGAGATAGGATAACGATCGGGAACAGTAGTAGAGTTCAGCCGACGGAAATCTCCTGTAGGACGCCAGTCCCCAGCACGCTTCGAGACCATATGTGTAGCAGTCACCAATAGGGACAAATTTTGGATGCGTAATCACTGTCCCTGTGAGCTGGCTTGTCCAATCAAATCACAGGGTGCAGTAATATCATTAGTTCCCTAAGGGACTACTTATGTCCCCTTAGGGTTCGTGGAAAAAGATCAGACGACCTCCTGGCACCAGCTTGGACACATCGCAGAGAGCACCAGCGAGGAACGAGGAAACGCTCTCTCTCCTGTCGCCCGACTCGACGACTACTACCATCTTCACCTGAAGAAATCCACGGGCAGCCCTTAAGAACTCTTATATTCTTCCTCTTCCTCAATCGGACATCGTCCCACTCTCATCTACCCATACCAAACGGTATAGGTAACTGTGGTGTTTGGTAATAAACAACAGTCGATTGTGGTGGTTGTAAACATATCTTTATTTAACAAGGGTTATAACAACATGTGTGTATCAACGGTCGTCATCTCTCTATCTATGTCTCTAGCTATGTCGCTGCTGCTGCTGCTTCCTGCTCTCGTACCGATCACGTTGGTACGTGATCTTCGACACTACATCTTCCCTCTTTTTTTATAAATTTATGTCACTATAAAGTCTTCTTGCCACACTGGGGTGGATCTTACTCTAGGTGTTCTGATTGAACCACTAGGGGCAGTTAGGGCCGGTGTTAGGGGTTCTAGAGCAGTTTCCTTAGGGTCTGGACTGGAGATGGGAAGTGCATCGATTGGGTTGAGGTGTGTGTCTTCGATATCTGTTGTAGAAGTAGGGGGCCAGTGGGTTGTATCAGGGGGAGAGTAAACTGCTTTAGGGACGTCGGTGTAGTCAGGACTATACTGCATGTCGCCGGGTACCTTTTTTACATGGGCAGCGTTTCTCATTCTCACTTGGCCTTGGGGTTGTTGTATTAGAACAGCATTTCCCTTCTTTTCCACAACTTGATAGGGCTGAGACTCGAACCGAGCGTCCAGCTTGTTTGTTCTGTGTAAATTTTTACACAATACTGTGTCCCCTCTCTTGATCTGTTGGTCTCTGGCTCCTCTTCTCTGGTCAGCAGCTATGTTGCGTTTTAGTTTGTGTAGAGCATCCTTATCATGTACGTCACTAAAATCAGTGGACGCTCTTACAATACTTGGCAGCTTACCTCGGAGTTCGCGGTTCATTAGTAACTTCGCTGGGGATACTCCGGTTACTGTGTGAGGGGTGGTTCGGTATTGGAACAGAAAATTCCTTAGTTCAGTCCTCCAGTCTTTCCCTTCGACTTTGGCGATCTTAATTGCCTTTAGGATTGTTCTGTTGAACCGTTCCACTTCGCCGTTGGACTGTGGCCAATACGGGATCCCTCTCACCTGGGTGATGCCGTGAGTATTCATATACTCATTGAATTCTCTTGATGAGAATGGCTGTCCGTTGTCACTCCTCAGATAGTTGGGATATCCATGATTATTGAACATCATTTCTAGTGCACCCGTTACATTTTTGGCATTTGCTATTTTCATATGCGCAACTTCTGGCCATCTTGAGTAGTAGTCGACAACAGCCAGCAGGTAGTTCCCTTCGGAGACACTCAGTAGGTCAACAGCTACATAGGTCCAGGGTTGGTCAGGCAGCGGTGTACTCTCTAGTTCTTCTGGAGGGGCATTTTTGCCAACCACTTGACATGGGTAACACGCTTTTACTCGCTTTTCTGCCATTCTATCCATCTCTGGCCACCAAACTTTGGACCGTAGGCGATTTTTGGTTCGCACAATCCCTTGGTGTCCTTCATGAGCCAGTACAACTACCCGCCCCTGAAGTGCCTCAAGGATTATGATCCTGCGTCCTCGGATGACCATCTGTCCTGTAATTCAGAGTTCATCTTTGATTGCATGAAATGCAGTACCTTTGAAATGGGTCCAGTCATTTTCGGATATAGCTTGCCGAAGTTTGGAGATCGTAGCATCATCCTTTGAAGCTTTTTCCACTTCACAGGGAGTCAGTGCCTGAGGTACAGTATCTTTAATGATACTGTAGATGTAGTCCATTGTTTCCTTTTCCTCAGTTTTGTCTGGGTTTTCAACGGGCTGTCGACTCAGCAGGTCCGCCTTATTGGTTCGGCCAGGAATGTGGATGACTTTGTAGGTGAACTGTTGTAGAAACAACAGCCATCTCTCCACTCTTGCTGAAGGGGGCTTCGAGGAAGGTGATAGTACCTTTACCAGCGCTTTGTGATCAGTCAGGATCTGAAAGTCACATCCAATGAGGTACAGACTGAACTTTTTGCATGCCCAGAATACTCCCAGTGCTTCTCTTTCAAATTGAGAATATCGGGACTCTGTTGGTGTGAGCTTCCTACTGGCATAGTATACTGGTTTCCAGTATCCGTTTAGCTGCTGTTGTTCAATGATTGCACCCACGCCAACGGGAGAAGCATCAGTTGTGATTCTAGTTGGCAACTCAACACTGTAGTATGCCATGACTGGCGCTTCAATTAACCCTTTCTTTAGTTTGTTAAAGGAATATTGTTCCTCTTCTTCCCATTTCCAATCAGAATCTAGTCTTGTAAGATCCCAAAGTGGTGCAGTTACACTAGCAAAATGGGGCACAAACTTATCACAGAATTGGGCCAGTCCCAAGAAACTCCTCATCTGTGATGCATCTTTTGGTGGAGGAGCATCAACTACAGCCTTCACCTTTTCGTCCGAGACCTTCAAGCCGTCTTGTGTCAGAATGTGGCCCATGTATCTTATAGATGTCATTTTAATCTGGCACTTCTTTCCATTGACGGTCAGTCCTTGTTCGGCTAGGTGTTGGAAAACTTTGGCGAGTCTAGTGTCGTGCTCACTTTCTGTTTTCCCGACTACTATGATGTCATCTGACATGTTGTATGCTCTTGGGCAGCTAGCTATAACCTGACTTATGATTTGCTGAAATTTTTCTGAGGCCATGTTTACCCCAAACATAAGTCTTTTATACCGGTATAGCCCATCAGGTGCAGCAAATGTTGTGATTTCTCTGGAGTCTGGATGCAACTCTATTTGATGGTAGGCCATATTCAAATCTACTTTTGAGAAATATTTGCCTCCAGCCATTTCTTGTATAGTTTCCTCAATCGTGGGCACTGGATGACGTTCTCGAACGATAGCTTCGTTTGCTCTACGCATGTCGATACATATCCTCACATCGCTTTTTCCATTGTCCTCGGGCCTTTTTTCCACTGTCACTAAAGGATTCACCCATTGAGAAGGTTCCCTGACCCTCTCAATTACATCCAGATCAACCAGTTCTTGCAATTTGTTTAGGACACATTGCCGCCGCTTGAATGGTATCCGACGTACTGGCTGAGTGACAGGTATAATTTCTGGATTTATTTTGAATTTTAATTGGTAGTTTTTCAGTTTTCCCAATCCACTGAAAACCTTTGGAAATTCTTTTCGTATTCTTGTCCATATATCCAGTTCCGAGCAGTTCAAGATGTTGGCGTTAACGCCCACACTTAAAAGTCCTAGTCTTTTACTAGTTCTACCACTTAAAAGTGACGCTTGGGCCTGTGGTATGACAACAAATGGAACTGTTATGTAGCGATTTGTGCTAGGAACTTCAACCTTCAATATGCACTTTCCTAGAAGGGGAAGTGGTTTTTCACTAGCATAGGTGTATAGTTTAGTAGAATCTGGCTGGAGCTTAATTTTGGGTCCTTCTTTTTCTATTTTCTTGAAGTCTTCTACAGATAATGTATTATGCTGTGCTCCTGAGTCTATCACTAAAGGGATGGTGGTGTTTCTGACTTTGAGGTTTATTACATTTTCACTCATTGATATTTTGAATAAATTAAACCCATTAGCGCCACCAGTTTTGTTATCTTCCCTTTCCCCTACACTCTGTTGAATTCCTTTGTTATGATAATGCTTTCGTCCACCACGACTGTATTTTGGGGCTCTGTCATGTTCGTTTCTATTCTGCGTTTTTTTTTGTTTTTTTTTGTAGAAACAACAGACTTCAAAATGTCCCTTTTTCCCACAGATTCCACACTTGTGATGCTTGCTTCTAACACAATCTCTTGCAAAATGTCCATTCCCCCCACACTTATAACATGCAGATGACACATTGTGGCTTGGTTTAGGTTTTTGTCTGTCGCTTAATCTATTTATATCAGACGTACAAGTAGATCCTAAAATTAGGGCCTCTTTGTGGTGGTACGTCCCAATAATTTGGATGAGACGATCCAACGTCAAGTTGCTTTCACCATATAATTTGGCTTTTAGTTCCGCGTCCTTTATGTGAAGAAGGATCTTGTCTCTGACGAATTCGTTCGGTTCTGGAGTGAAACCGCACACCTTCGCCAAACTATTTAAGCGAGTGATATAATTATTCACGGTTTCTCCCGTGTTTGGTTCAGACTCCCAAAATCTTGAACGCGCTTTAGGGATATTTTCCTTTAGAGCGAAAGTTTTGTCAAACAGTTCTATAGCTGTTCGGAATACATCGACTCTTTCTTTATTAGCCTCGTGTCCGGCTTTTTGTTCGTCCGTGAAATTCGTCCAAATTTCACGCAGACCCTCGCCTCCTGTTAACAAAAGGATAGCTCTTTTTTGCTCAGAATTTATGACACCTGAAGCTAGTATGAAAATTTCCAGATCGGTTTTCCAATTTACCCATCTTTTATGTAAAGACTCTGGATCTCCGATCGTATCTAACGCACGTGGAGGGCTTAGCCCCCCCAATGTGACGAATTTTGCCATATTGTTGTTTAAACGGACAATAAGATGTGAATAACAAAAGGATTGTTATTTAAAGACAATAAATGTGATAACAAACGAATTACTTATCTCTCGTTTTTTTTCTGTACTTTTCCTTTGGAAGAAAAAAAGTATATTTTTCTTTCTCTCTTGTAGCACGTGTGACCTCTTTTTTGTGTTTTTTTTTCCGTAGAAAAGTTCGTTGTTTGCACTTTTTTTTTGTAGATGTCTTTCTTTGCTTTTTTTTTGTGTAGAATTTGATCTCATCGTCGTCGCCAGTTTGTGGTGTTTGGTAATAAACAACAGTCGATTGTGGTGGTTGTAAACATATCTTTATTTAACAAGGGTTATAACAACATGTGTGTATCAACGGTCGTCATCTCTCTATCTATGTCTCTAGCTATGTCGCTGCTGCTGCTGCTTCCTGCTCTCGTACCGATCACGTTGGTACGTGATCTTCGACACTACAGTAACCTTGAGTTAATAACCCCCTTTTTGTTATAGTTATAGAAATACTTTTTGTTGTTCCGTTTCTTTATGAGAAGATAAAAGGATAACCCATTTGATCTTCTCATCATCTCCTTACATATGTAAAAGGGATGCCCAAAAGGTTGGATAAAAGTCGAATAATACCTAGCTGAAACATCTGATTATATTCATGCCTGACAACTTTTAACTTCTCCACAGATAGGCGATTAAGACGAGCAAAAATTAGAGCCACTGTTGTTTCAATGAAATGCATAGTAAGATGATTAGGTTTGTATATGTAAAAAATCAAGTTTGTTTGGTCAGGAAATAAATTCAACAAATCAGCAGAAGCAACAAAAAAACGAGGTTAGTAAGCTGTTCAGAAGCTTTTCTACCAGATTAAGATAGGTTAGTGCTAGAATAATTCAGTCTGCGTTTAAGCATATCAACCATCAAGTCAAAGTGGTGCAAGAAATCAGCACCTAAAATAGGGGCAAGGATGTGAGCAATGATAAAAATCCTCGTAAAATTTATGCGTAGTTGCAAGTCTAAGGATCGTGCAACTTGGCTATTGGTGGTTATTGAAAGACGATTTACAGACTTAGGTTAAATCAGCAGTCAGTGTGATTATACACTGTGGCAAGCGTGGAGCACGAGTCCGTGCTGTTGTATGAAGAGAAAAGTAGAGAGCGGTCTATACTATCGTGCGTAAAGAGAAATACATGTGTATATGCACTGTTGCGAGTAATTACACTTTATTCATTCAGTGTAGCACGTTAAATGTGTATGTAAGCTGGTATGCACTTTGTAGTAAGCTTAGCTGTATTGATTCTGATGCTATGCCGTGGGCAGCGAAATGTGCTTAAATCTGGTAAGTATATGAAAATACAGTGCCCTAAATTCCAATAGACGGCAAAAGTTTACGTGAATGGTAAATATCACGTGTCGAGACAAGATAAGAAGGGATGGGTCGAAGTAGTATTAGGGAAAAACTGTATTTATCGAATTACGAAAATTGGTGTGCGTGTAATGCAGCACATGGATAGTCGAAAATAGCCGAAGTGAAGACGCAATACATATTTGCTAAAAGAAATATGTGAAAGAATGCTAATGCGAAACCATTATCCTTACAACATAAGTCTACACCATACAGGATGACTTAAAATTATAGTAATTTAAAAGCGATTAACTTGAATGTCAGTTAGCCATTAGGAGAAATCCTGAAATCCTCCATTAAGCGCAAGATGCATGCCACGTGCTGATTATTTAATATTTTGAAGAGAAAGCAGAAATACGTTATCATCATTACAATTCTAAAAATCGCAACAAATCGTAATTCAATTGTAACTTAATAGCAATGGAAAATGTATATTATTACTAAATCAACAAGATTTAATCTCTATCCCCTATTATTTTTCTACCTGTAAATTCTAACTAGAAGTCTCCGACAATTTTTTTTACCGAATTGAAATAACCCATATTAAATGTACTAAGCATAATCGATTTTGCCGTAAATCCTTGAATAAAATGGAATTTTGTGTTTTTTCATGGTAGTCTTTAAGTCCATAAACTGCCGAATATGAAGAAAATAATTTCTGTAGACAGATCTGTAGTTCGCTGTACAGAAGAAAAAATGTCTGATTTTTTATTTCTTTTTTCTTGAAAGAGGTTGCGTGAAGTCTGGAAAAAGTCGGAGTTACTAATTTTAGCTGCGGGTGCCAATGTTGGTCTGGGGTTTAAATCAGGAAGAAAATCAGAATGACGAATTTACTTGGAAGAGTTATGGCCGGGGTGGAAGTGTGTGTTTATGGCGGGAGATTCGAAGGAATAACAAAGGATTATGGATATTAACCACAGTGGCGAAGGATGCCGGACAAATGGTTTTGCGATAATGAATCTCCCGGCCATAGGTAGTGTGATAGATGCCTTTGTAACGGCACGTAATCTCACTGTTAGAATTCCACCATCGGACCACGTGTAGATTAAATAAAACAGTTAAGACAAACAAAGAAGAAAGGAAGAAAACATTATTATTAAAAACTTATATTAAAACGAAAGCGAGGGAAAGATGAAGCTAAACAACATAATAGACATTTTATAAAAGTTAATAAAAAAGGAAAACATTTATATAAACTAAACAATTTATTTACTTAACATTTTTGTAAGCGATATATATACGAGCGAGATGAATGTCTTTTTGTGTGTCAATTTGTGAATGGTGAATGTGCGAAGAAATGTTTGTCAAATTTAAAGATTGAAGAAATGTTCCTCAAATTGAAAGAGTGAAGAAATGTTCGTCAAATTGAAAGATTACCTTTTCTTCCTCCTCTCTGGTTCGAGCTGGTGGGGGGAAGTCAAAGATTGTTCTTTGTATGTTCGTACGTCTCAGAACGCTGAGGGAAAAGAGAGAGAAAAGGAACGCGTGTTCTTTTATTGACCCCAATTCACACGTGGTCAAGTTGGCCGAAATCTTTCGGCAAACGTGAATCTGCGTGACTTCATAGGTTCCCTACATCGAAGGCGAAGAAGGGTCAAAGAAAGAAAGAAAGAGAGTACCTAATTGTGGTGTTCACAACACAAGCTCCCTACCGAGTACGGAGTTGATGGATCTGTTTTAATTAGTCTTCCCTTTTTTGTGTAGCAGCAATATTTACCGACTTAGGCATTTTATTGGTAATTCCTACAGGAGATAGCCTATGATAGAACTTTAAAAAATAGTTGTTGCCATTTTGCTATCCCTGTGTAGAATAAATCTATCTTTTTTGTTTGTCCGAATGATGGCGTTTTGCCAATTGTATTAAAACTTTTTTTATATATATAATTACAATCTTTATCAGCGAGGAATTAGCGTTCATTCTGGATGGATGAAGCTGAAGTTATATGGTTGTTTTAGCAAAATTAGCGTTCGCGGGCGAAATTTTAATTTTTGTGCACATTGGGATTTTCCGCCACGCGAAGCTGGTAATGTTTGTAGTTTTAGCTTTCGAGTGTGTATGTTTCTGCTGGAACTTAGCGTTCACACTAGAGATTCTTAGGCTGATGAAATGTCAGGTGCCAGAAATGTTTCTAGTATGAAACTGGGTATTGTTAGGAATTAATTTCGAGGCTGCGTTTGGGCGCGTTCATGTAAGTATTCTTGGGCTGATGCAGATTTTCTCAGGTTGTAGATTTCTTACACGAAGCTGTATTTGACTTGGGAGATTCAACGCTTGGCGCCTCTTGTTGCTTCCTTTGTTCCTCGACTGATAAGACTATCATTATTATTTTTTTGGTTGTCGGGTTGACGTCATTAATTTTTCTTTCAAAAAATAGTTTGTTTTTTTTGTATTTGCCGATTTGTAGCTCCATTTTTATTAAAATGGTGTTTAGCGGGATTTTTAATTGTTCAGTACATTTACGCCACGTGGGAAGATTTTTATTATTATTATTATTTTGTAAACGGATTCCTGTTTTTTGTAGACCCATCTCTCCTTGTCTCGCAAAAAGCGCTTTTTTGTTAAGTGAAAAAATGTTTTTTTTTGTTTGTTTCGTTAAAAATTTGTTTCATGAAAGAAGTTTTTTTTGTAAAAAAGATTCTTGTTCTTTTCGTTAGAAATGATTTTTGTATTTCAAGATTTTCTTTCCTTGCGTTGTCTCGTGAAAAGGATTTTTTTGTTGTTGTTGAAAGGGATTTTGTTTGTTTTATGAAAAGGATTTTTTTTTTGTTGAAAGCGATTTTTTCTTGTGATGTGAAACGCTCATTTTTTTTAATTATTTTTTTTTTGTTAAGTTCGCAGACTCGTATTTTCTTTATATTGTTTTCTTCGTATATGAATTTTTTTGTGTCACGAGCTCGCATATTCGTGTTTTAGAACTTTTGATTTTTTGTTTTACTTACTCTGTTCTAAGTTTCCTTCGCTAAATAAGATTAATATTTAAATTTATTTGTTTGTCTTTAAGTTTAGAAATGGTTATCTTAATTTTATTTTATTTTATTTATTTGTATCTTAAAATTGTATATTATCAGAAAGATTTTTAATTATTTTATCGTAGTAGGATTTAGTTTGCGTGTTAACGTCGGAGAGGTCACCAATTATGGCCGGGTGGAAGTGTGTGTTTATGGCGGGAGATTCGAAGAAAAACAAAGGATTATGGATATTAACTTCAGTGGCGAAGGATGCCGGACAAATGGTTTTGCGATAATGAATCTCCCGGCCATAGGTAGTGTGATAGATGCCTTTGTAACGGCACGTAATCTCACTGTTAGGATTCCACCATCGGACCACGTGTAGATTAAATAAAACAGTTAAGACAAACAAAGAAGAAAGGAAGAAAACATTATTATTAAAAACTTATATAAAAACGAAAGCGAGGGAAAGATGAAGCTAAACAACATAATAGACATTTTATAAAAGTTAATAAAAAGGAAAACATTTATATTTAACAAAAACAATTTATTTACTTAACATTTTTATAAGCGATATATACGAGCGAGATGAATGTCTTTTTGTGTGTCAATTTGTGAATGTTGAATGTGCGAAGAAATGTTTGTCAAATTTAAAGATTGAAGAAATGTTCCTCAAATTGAAAGAGTGAAGAAATGTTCGTCAAATTGAAAGATTACCTTTTCTTCCTCCTCCCTCCCCACACAGCTCGTTCGAGCTGGTGGGGGGGGGAGTCAACGATTGTTCTTTGTGTGTTCGTTCGTCTCAGAACGCTGAGGGAAAAGAGAGAGAGAAAAGGAACGCGTGTTCTTTTATTGACCCCAATTCACGCGTGGTCAAGTTGGCCGGAATCTTTCGGCAAACGTGAATCTGCGTGACTTCGTAGATTCCCTAGTTCGGAGGCGAAGAAGGGTCAAAGAAAGAAAGAAAGAAAGAAAGAAAGAGAGTACCTAATTGTGGTGTTCACCACAGAGTAATTCGTCTGACCAAATCTGACTGAAATAGGAATTCCATGGAGTTCGTCGATCCATCTACCGCTGGCCCGGTAGAGAAAGCAGGATCACATCTTGTCTGTTTGAGATTAAGACTAGAACTGAAATTGTTCTGTTTATCACGTGGTTTCATTTTTGCGCCAAGATGATTCATAGCGTATGAATCTAATTGGGCTTATGTGAGTTGCTTGTTCATGCGATAAACAGACGATGTTTACATAATCGCCAACCCTACTCATGTTTTAAATGCGAAACTCTGACACGAATGTTATTAATGTGTAAGGCTGGAAACACCTCCGGCCTCAATGTATAGATTCAGAAATTATATAACTGAAATCTTTTAAAAGCTTACAACATCATGTCATACGCTGACACCAGTGGTATCTCCCCCGCCCCTCTCACACCACGCGTCTCCTATCCTTTGTGTTTTATTCGGATCCTGCGAGTCACTTGTTAGACTCGCTGTTAGTGAAAACGACTTTTATTTTTCAAGAAAATTGTAACAGGGAGACAAGCAAGTAATCGTGCGAGAGAAAAACAGGACACATCAGAATCACAATTTATAAACATGAAACACACACTTGTAAAAGCCAACAAAGGCGATATTAAGCAAACATAACAAGTGTTTATTTTTTCACATGATCAACGAAAATTTCTTCAGCGCTCTAAGGGAATTCTTGATAGAGGGGCTGGTTTTGTTTAGCCCGAGAATGGTTGCTCAGATAGGATATTAACTCAGAGTCAAAAATTTGTAAATACGAAGGTTCATAGTTTTGAACGTACTAAATATGAATTTCTTTTTTTTCATACAACACGTAATTCAATGAACACATGAAAAGTTCTTCTCCGCTCACGAGGAGTTCTTAATAGAGGGACTGGATTTGATAAAACCGTGGTGGTGGATCAAATATCAGCCAATCTATGAGACAAGATTGCAAAAATACGAAAATTCAGAGATGGGACGAATGAATATGGAATTCTTTTTTTTCTCCATGAGACACATACCTCTTCTAATGTTTTTCGTTTGGTAGTTTACACGTTGAGCGAGTTAAGAGAGCTTGCAGCGACCCCATAATTTCTGTACGGCTATCGTTAGTTGACGGCTGTGTTAAAGATATTACCACAGAATTTTAGATACTGATGTACGTCTTTCGCAGACAGTTTATAGTGTAGCGAGATATATGTAATCTCGTATCCTTAAAGAAAAACGTTGATTTTGTCTATTGTGATCAACTTTGTCGGGCTGGGTTTTCCCAATGATGTCCGATAGACAGTGGTAAGATCGTTGCGGTTTTTTTTTCTCGGCCGATTAATCTTGAATCCAACTTTTTCTGTATGCGGGGATATATTGTTTCGATTTCTCTTTGGTGAGCTGCCAACCATTGAAGCGTCTTCTTTCTTCTACCGTTGAAATTCGTCTCCCTGTGCGGGGATATATTGTTTCGATTTCTCTTTGGTGAGCTGCCAACCATTGAAGCGTCTTCTTTCTTCTACCGTTAAAATTCGTCTGTGCGGGGATATATTGTTTTCGATTTGTCTGCATTGTGAGTAGCAAATCTTGACACGCCCTGTCTCCATCGCTGCTGAAATCGGTCTCTTCTTGTTTCGACTTGCCGGGGTTTTTTCGCGTTATTCTCTCTAAGCCTTTCGTTTGCATAGCAACAAGTTTTCTTCCAATTTGATTTGTTGCCCTACACCCGCCCCCGCAAACCGCGTGGGTCGACTGTACGGCTCTTTGCTTCTCGCTGTCTAGACTACATCCAGTCCCAATTTTAAATGTGTGTTCCTTTTTTGGCGAATTGCACCTTACTTTTTTATTATATGAAGAACATGTGCCAACAAGTACTCTATTCTTCTGTTTATGCTTTATGGGCAAAATATGTGGATATAACAATCACCACTCACTGCCGGTCACGTAGACCGGTAAAAATAGTTCGTCTATGCAATATGTATTCTCACTGATGTGCTAGATAAAACGAAAATTTTGTTTTCTTTTCTGTTTACTAATAATGTCAAAAACATTTACTACATAAGGTTTTCTTTAAATGTTTATGTATTTTTCATAGCTACCATAGCATCAGTTAATTACTATAAAAGTCATAAAGAAAAAGAAATATATTTAAAAAGTCGGTGCTCATTTTTTTTCTGCGATTCACATCTTCTCGTCGTTTACCTTTTTATTATTAATGGCAAACGTGTAGCAGTTTGCTAAACGTCGCCATATTGTTTAAATATCAATGAGTCTTAACTTCTAGCTGATCGGTTCAGGCAATATAATTCCTCCTTGGCTTGACCAATCAGTGACCTACTCTTAGGCGAATCTCGTATGGCTAGTATAATTATATAAACAATCGAGCGCCATCCACTCTCTCTCTCTCTCTCACTTTCCTTCTTTGGCACTGCGAAACACACGCCCCCCCCTTCTCTGGGGACGCAACAGGCATCTTCCCGGGACTTTAGTCTTGGGTTCGACTTTGACAAGAAGCCAAAACGGCTACACGTGGATTTAATATCTACTCACTCTGTTTTTCTTACTTCTCTCGACATGTAGACGACTAATACACCTGGCCGGGCTACCTAGCTCTGGCCACTTTGACACGAAATACCAAAATGCAAAAATGGCTACTGCCTCATACACGTTGAATTAATATAACTGTTGTGGGGTACAAATCACCCCTATTGAAGAACTAATGGAAGCAACCATCTATAATAAATACCATGGTTGCAAAGACTCAAACAGAGGACATTCCTATTATGTGAGTGTCCACGTGTGGTATCTGTTCCGATGGATACTACACCCTATAGACCGGTGTTGTCTTGGCCTTCGGGGCATGATTCCGCCGGTCTATGGGTCTGTCCTGTGCAGTTCTAGGAGGTCCACCCTCCCAGGCTTTGCCTCTCCTCTTTGGGGAGGAGTAAGTTGATAGCTTACTGTCTGAGGCGCCCCTACCGGGGAATGCCGACGGGGCTGTCCAGGCAATTTTTAATGGCTAAAGCGCTCACGTTCTCGGGCGCTGGCTTTTCAAATCCCACTTTCCGACCTTGTGTCACATACTCCTAACGTGGGTAGGTGTTAAATATCGAGGACATTCCTATTCATGTTTTACCGCATGGTAGGAATCCGGTCATCTCCTACCACATTTAGTGGCGTTACTGTATTGCTATGAATAAATACATTGTATATTTTAACCTGTCACAATTTGTGGTTGTTATCTTTGTGACCCCTAGCACGGGTCTACAACAATAACACACACACATACTTACATGGACACGTCCTGACACCGTAACCGGTATACAAACATTCTATTACGAACTATTCTCTCTTCCCTACCCATGAGAAATTATAGTAATGGACTTCTTTTACTTTTGTATTCGTCCATACTTATGGACATACTAACTTCTTTTCCTTTTTGTCCATGTACTAACGAGGAAGACTCAATAAAGTTGTTTCATGTATTAGAAATGGACTTCGTCTCACTTTCTAAAAAAGCGCACGTGTTTGTATTAATGTATTTAGTTACTTGCATGAACGAAACAACAATTACAGTAAAGACATTTCTTTTTATTTCAAATAACTGCTCTCATCATCTTGAGAAAGTAAAAATACTGCATCTAATTACATCCTTTGCGTACATATTCGTAAATGATAACATTTATTCATTTTATTGTTAATAGTCTTAAAATGCACGTACACTCAACACTACAACATCGTCTCCCTTCGATGGTCACTATTTTCATATTAAACATTTAAAACTACTGGAAAAGAGTATTCTTCATTTAATTTTCAATTATTTTCAATAATTTTCAAATCCTCGTTAACAAAAACATGAATAGTTAGGTTATAAAATAGCTGGTGTTTTTTGGCAAACATGGTACAATTACGATATTTGCACATTTTTGTACAAATTATCCACCATATAAAAGAGAATATCTTCAAAAATATTCTATATTAAATAAACCATTATTATGATGTTATATTTGTAAGATATTTTAATTTCATTCATAGAATATTGTTTGGTTTTATTTATTTATTTTTTTTGTTACAAATAA
The DNA here is from genome assembly GCA_963556195.1 of Sepiola atlantica. Lineage (NCBI taxonomy): Eukaryota > Metazoa > Mollusca > Cephalopoda > Sepiida > Sepiolidae > Sepiola > Sepiola atlantica. Next base: position 113,148,138 of record OY744525.1, read on the forward strand.
AACATACAGATTCGTACTAATGAATCATCGCTTATCAAGGCTTAAAGGTCACTTGAGGATAGGAGTCAATGAGTTTGTCAGATGGACGGTGAGACAGCGCCATAAGAATTGTAGGTGATGGCTGAAAATAAGTAGAATTTTATTATTTAAGAGGACGGCTTGACAAGAATTTATGTTCCAAAGACGAGTAATTCTTGGAAAACAACTTTGCTTGTAGTAGTTCTGTTTTATTTTAGATAACTCAGAGAAAGAACAGATTGTAGTTGTTTATTTACCTCCTCTCCAAGATGTTAGGCACAAGGCCAGTTTTATCTTACTCTCACAAGTAAGATGACACCCAAGGTCGGGTCGGGAAAGTGGGGATTGAAAAGCCAGCGCCCGAGAAGGTGAGCACTCTGGCCATTAAAAATTGCCTGGGCAGCCCCATCGGCATTCACCAGTAGGGGCGCCTCAGGCAGTAAGCAATAAACTTACTCCTTCCCAAAGAGGGTAGGCAAAGCCTGGGAGGGTGGACCTCCTAGAAATGCACAGGACAACCCACAGACCGGCGGAATCAATCCCCGAAGGCCAAGACAATACCAGTCTATGGGGTACAGTATACATCGGAACAGATACTACACTTTCTTCCTAGCCAAAAGACCAGTTTTTAAATTTTTTTTATTTAGGCAAAAGTAACGGTTACAGCAAATATTTAATATGAAAATAAAAAAATAATGCATGAAAATGTTCCTATTCATCTTAGGCACAAGTGTTTTACAAGGGGAACCAATCATTGGAGCTCATTCGAGCAGCTATCATGAAATGATAGCGATAGAATAGAGAACGACTAGCAACGTCGCTTCTGTTAGAGGCTGTAGGGACGAGACGATAACATCTCCCACTAGATTTTGAAGCCGGTTTCGACCAGAATTAATCTCTGGAGCGCGCTGGCGTTGATAACATGTGTTTCAAACTTCTAACCATCGACCACTACTTTTATTAACTTACCAGAGTAAAAGGAATTGATGGTTGAAAAGACGTTTGCAGATAAACCTACTACAAACTCTAATCCGGGTGGAAAGTGCCTGTTGTGATATCCGTATGCATTGATTGATGTCGATTAGACGAAAATACAAGGAGGCTGAAGTGAAACACGTTTATTTACTTAGGTGTACAAACCGGAACTGCTGACGGTGAGCCCGAAACCGGAAGAGGGGATATGGGAAGGGAGTGGGAGGAGGGCTAGCTAGATTTCTATTGCTGATACTACAACATCCCCTTCTGTATTAAAGAAGAAGTACGTTGGGCTGTGATGGGCTGGAGAGGTTGCGGGGTGGGAGAGATAGTTCATTTTGTTCTGTTACAGGTCGAGCCGCTGGGTGGGTTTGCTCGTCCTGTTCGACCTACGTAGTTTGGCAGGTGTTGATGGAACTGGTGGATGTGTGCTTGAGATGGTTGATGGTTGACCACTGGCTGGCCGTGGTCCCTGTGCTGGGATAGTGCTGTGAGGGTAAGGGACTCGGTGTGTGCCACAAGTTTTCCGTTGGTGCTGGCATTTCGTGTTGTCCGCCTTTCCCTTTGTTGGCCTTAATAACTGCCGGTTTCTGCGATGGATTCCACCGTTGGCGAATTTTACTACATATGACCTTGGCTCTGCTGCGATCTGCACAATCTTTCCAGGTTCCCAGAGTCTGGTTCTTTTGTCCTGAACATGAATCTGTTGGCCGGTATGTAACTGTGTGTGTTGATGGCTATTCTTTCGGTCATACCACTTTTTTGTTTCTTCTTTGCTCTTCTCCAACTCTAGCTTTGTTTGTTCATCCCCTAGTTTTTGTTTCGACACTAGTGGGGTCCTCATGGGTCTTCCATTCAGTAGTTCTGCTGGGGATTTGATTTGAGCTGATAGCGGTGTGGCCCTGTACGCCACCATTGCTAGGTGGGTGTCTGTGTTCGTTTCTCGTGCTTTCAACAACAACTTTTTACAGACGCCCACCATCCTTTCTGCGAACCCGTTTGACTGGGGGTGGAGTGGTGACGAGGTAGTGTGCCTAAAGTTGTACGATTTGGCAAAATCTTCAAACTCTGCACTGGAATACTGGGGCCCATTGTCACTGAATACTGCCTCTGGGACACCTCGTTCTTCGAACAGGAGCTTCATTTGTCGGATTACTGCAGCTGATGTCGTCGAGTGGAGACGCCGTATGAAAGGGCTGCGGCTGTAATGGTCCCCCACCAGTAAAAATTCCTTATCTTCCATGGTAAAGATGTCGGTACTGACATACTGCCATGGGTAAGAAGGGGTCTCGTGCTGGAGTAGTGTTTCTGATGGGAGACTGGGTGTGTACTTCTGACATGTGGAGCAGTCTCTAATTAGTTCCTCTATGTCTTTGTTGATACCGACCCAGAACACTGCTGTTCGGGCCAGTAAGCGGGTTTTCTCTATCCCTTGGTGGGATGAATGTAGTTGTTGTAGGATGTCTGGTTGAAGTGAGCGAGGTATGATGATTTTGTTGCCTTTAAGGAGTACTCCATCTTGGAGGCCAATTTCGTCCCTATAATTCCAAAAAGCTTGTACGTGAGAGTGGCAGCAGGATCGATTTTCTGGCCATCCAGACATAACTGTGCTGGTGAGCTGTTTTAATACTGGGTCTTTGGGTGTTTCTGCCTTGATATCTAGCAAGCGAGTTGGGGATGCGTTCAGGTGTGCGTTAAGTAGATGTATGTTGATGTCTACATCCCTGATTGGTTCCCCTGGGATTGGTGACACCCTGGACATGCAGTCGGCTATGGGAATGGATTTTCCTGGACTGTATTTAACTGTGAAATCATAGCCTTGGATTTTAAGTAACATTCTCGCTAACCTTGGTGGTGCATTAGCAAGATTCTTTAGGGCTATTGATTCTAGCGGTTTGTGATCAGTTATTATTGTCACTGCTTGGCCCCATACATAGTGATGGAACTTTTCCAGCCCAAAAACCACTGCTAGCATTTCGCGTTCTATGTTCGAGTACCTTGTCTCAGGCCCCGACAGGGTTTTGCTTGCTAGAGCGACCGGCATTCCATTTTGGATGAGGGCTGCACCCAGTCCAGCTGATGATGCATCAACCTGTATATTTATTGGCGCTTTTGGATCAAAATATTTAAGCACAATTGCTTTCCCTACTTCGTCTTTTATGCTGTTAAAAGCCATCTGTTCCTGTTCAGTCCAGATGAATTGAGTTTTTGTTGACAGAAGATCTCGGAGTGGCTTGGTCAGCATTGCCAGTTGTGGCGAGAATTTGTTTAAATAATTTGCTAGCCTAAGAAAGCTTGCTAATTGTTTTTCGTCTTTTGGTGGTTTCATTTGGACGATCGCCTCTGTCTTCTTTGGGTCTGGTTTTATTCCATCCCTTGATATAATGTGGCCAAAAAAAGAGATTTCTTGCGTGCGGACCACTAATTTATCCGGGTTGAATTTGCAGTTCTTAGACCGAGCTCTTTCTAGGAGTTTGTTGAGTGCTATGTCATGATCGCTGCCATCCTCCTCAAATCCAACGATAACGGTGTCGTCCGATATTGAGAGGACATTTTTTATGTCCCCAAAGGTCTCAAACATGGCTCGCTGAAATTCGTCTTGCGCACTCTTGACCCCCATTGGGAAGCGCTTAAAAATATAGCGTCCCTCAGGAGTGATGAATGTTGTAAGTTCTCTTGATTTTTTGTCCAGCTTCATGTTCCAGTAGCCTGATTTCACATCCACTATTGAGAACCATTTTGCTCCATGAAGTCTGGAGATGATTTCCTCAAATGTTGGTGTAACAAAGTGTGGCCGCAACACTGCCCTGTTTAAGTCCTTAGGGTCCAGGCATAGTCTGACAGATCCATTGGCTTTTGTGACGCATACAAAAGAGTTGACCCAGGCTGTCGGTTTTGTTACAGGGGTTATTATATCTTGAGCTACAAGGGAGTCTAACTCTGCTTTGAATTTCTCTTTCAAGGCTATTGGTACCCGACGGGGTGGGTGTATTACTGGGGGTACTGACGGGTCAATATTGATGCTGTACTCCCCTGGCAAGCAGCCAATGCCTTCGAATATGTCAGCAAATTCCTTGAGTATCCGTTCTCTTTCTTTCGTATCTCCTTCTGGTTTTGATTGTACTGCCGCGGGTAAAGTGGTGTGGTCTTGTTTTGGTATATTGGTCCCTATTGTAAAATTGAGGGTCACTAGTCTTAGTTTCCTAGATGTCTGGAGGCCAAGTAGCGCGGGTCCATCACTTCTTACTACATGGAAGTTGGTACTTGTGAACTTGTCACCATATCTGACTCCTAGGTGACATACGCCCACTTGGTCGATTTGAACACCCCCAAAGGCTAATAGTCGGATAGGAGTGTCTTGAAGGTGTACATGCTTGAGTTTTTTTAAGTATTCCCAAGGGATGAGGTTGCTCATAGCGCCTGTGTCCACTTTTGCATTTATTTTTATTTGGGATCTGTTGTTCCCTATTCTTAATTCCGCATATGCCTCTCTAGCATCTGTTGGAGTATGCGATTTTGCTGATATGGTATGGAAATATGCCTCTTTTGGCAAGTCGTCGTTTTCTTCGTCGCTGTGTGCTGTTATGTTGTGAGCGTTTCTATATCTTGGGGGTTTTGCCGATCTTGGAGGTCTATCGTGCTTATTAATGGAGTCTTTTGTGTCTCTGGTGCGGCAAACAACTGCAAAATGCCCTGTCCTCCGGCACTTCCCACAGGTTTTTCCTTTTGCTGGGCATTCACCCCTGTAATGGCCTTTCCCACAGAAGTAACATTTATTATAGTGCTCCTTCCCCGTCTTTATTGCGTGGGCATCTTCTGTTCTTTCCTCGGGGATCTTTGGTTCTCTATGTGTGTTTTGTATTGCCTCCACCTGCTTCAGTGTTGCCTCTTCTGTCTCTGCAGCATGTAGCGCTTCTGCGATGCTGAGATTCTTTCCTTCTTTGAGTAATGCCTTTTGTGTGGACTTTATGTTCAGTCCAAAAATGAAAAGGTCGACCAGAAGGGTTTTCTCGACGGGGAGATCGTACTCGCACTGTTTTATTATTTGCCTTAGTCTCTTCAAGAATCCGTGGGCTGCTTCATCAGGTTGTTGCCGGCACTGTAGGAGCTGGTATCTCGCGACGCGGAAGTTTGACCTCGGCTCTATATATGCGCGAAATTTTTTGATGTAGTGTTCTACATTGCACGCTTCACCTGCCTCAAATTCAAATGTGTCACTCAACTCTTTGCCTTCTATTCCCGACCATAGCAACAGATAATTCACTTTTACGTCTTCACTTGCATTTTTGAGAGGTCCGTTAAAGTGCAACATAACCTGTCGAGCGAATCTGTCGAAATCTTTTGGTAAATTGGCACTCTGCCAATCCATAGACGGGGGAGGTAATTGACAGGCCATTGTTGATAAAGTGAATTAGTACACGTAGAAGAGATGAAAAAGAATACGTATTATTATTTTTTTTTTGTTTTGTTTTTTTTTTTGTTGTGTAACTTGAGTTATTAGCGTACGGTATTTGTATATAAATTATTTTGTTGTTGTTGGTTTAGAAAAATAACAATAACAATATGGATATGAATAGCGCATCGCCTACCTTCACAGGGTCTTGTTCTGGCGTTTTTCGACAGCATTTCTCTGTTTGCTTGTTTTTTTTTTTGTTTTTTTTTTTGGTATTATGTCCGTGACTTTGTAGATTCACTTTACACCGTGACTTACTTGTTTTGAGTTCCTCTTTTACCGTCTCCACGTGTTGACTGCTGACCCGTTTCTTTTTTTTTTTTTGTTTATCTTCTCTGTTGTTGTTCGACTTTTCTACTTATTTGCAACCACTTCTGACACCATGTTGTGATATTCGTATACATTGATTGATGTCGATTAGACGAAAATACAAGGAGGCTGAAGTGAAACACGTTTATTTACTTAGGTGTACAGACCGGAACTGCTGACAGTGAGCCCGAAACCGGAAGAGGGGATATGGGAAGGGAGTGGGAGGAGGGCTAGCTAGATTTCTATTGCTGATACTACAACAGTGCCCATAAAAAAAAATCCACGAAGTTGTTTTAAAAAAACAATCTTTAATCATTTCTCGGGAGATTTGCAAAATAAAAGTAAGAAAGAAAAATGAAATCCCCATAAATTAGAAAACAAATTATTATTTGCAAACTAGTCTTTAAAATTTAATTCAATCTGCAAAAATCAGCAAACAAATAACTATTAACAAAATAATCGGCAAAACTTAGTAAACAAATTAGTGTTAGCTAAATAATCTACAAAATTCAGCAAACGAATAAGTATTAGCAAAATAATCGGCAAAAAAACAAAACAAAATAGTATTTGCAAAAAAAGAAGAAATTCACAAAATCAGCAAATTAATCCGATTTATCCGAGTTTAATCTGATGAATACATATATATATATATATATATATATATATATATATATATATATATATATATATATATATATAAATTGTATTCATCTTTAACTATTTTGCCATTAAAAATGGACAAATACGCGTTACATTTGATGTTAAACCTTTCGTCACGCTTAACTAATAAATGGACTTTTTGACAAAAGGAACGAAATAATTATTTACACCGCTTCTACATGATGATATTCCATTTGTCATTTATCAGTTTACATCGTGTTTTTCGTCTTTTAATTTTTATTCTGTTCAATCTTAATATATGTATTTTAATGAAACGTGAATTGGACACACTAAACAGAAATCGATTTACAAAGAAATCCCAACAAACCGACCAAGTTTTTTTTTGTTTGTTAAAAAACAAACACAAAAGAAAAAAGGAATCATCTCGGATTTTGCTTCATTTTTGTTTGTTTTTTTGGTTTTTTTTTCCGTATTGAATTTCCTTGAATGAAAGGTAAGATTCCCCCCCCCCTCTTTTTGTTTGTTACTGTTCAATAACTTGTAAAACAATTTAAAACATTTTGTTTTTATTTCAATCCAATAAATCCAATTCGACACTTGTGCAGAATAGGAACACGAGCCGAAATTTATTTTAGAAGAGCTCAAATGGTCTAAGGGGCAGACAGCTCTTTTTTTAGTACGCAATTTCTCCGCAAATGGAAAATATGCATTTTTTAAATAAGAAGTCATGCAAATTCAATTAATAGAACATTTTTCGAAGAAATAACAGTTTTTGAAAATAAACAGCCTATTCATAGAAAATGTATTGAAGAAAAAGAAAGGAGTCTATGCGCTTGCAACAAATTAATCACTTTCTGTTTAGTACTGGTTAAATACAATAACTCGCGCATATTTAAGGCATTCACGTCGATTACGTCCATTTTCGGACAAACTAGAAATTAGGTACTTAAAAACACAGAGTTGTCTGCCCCTTCTTACACCATTGGAGCTCTCCTAAATAAATTTCCGCTCGTGTTCCTGTTCTTCATAAGTGCCGAAAATTCTCTTCCGCAAGGTCGTATGACGAATGTAGGCGAAAATAAATAGGTAAAAATGGTACAAAGGAAAAATATAGATGAACATTTCACAATGAGTTTATCAAAATCTTGGATACCATACATAAAGGGAAAACATTAAGAAGTTTGTCAAATTAAAAAAGAAATTGTATCTTTAAAAAATTAGATCCTAATTTTTGAAGCGATTACATGTGAAAACCATGAAAACAAACAAACAATCTTTTAGAATTTAGAGTGGGGGATTAGTAGTGTATATAAATTTAACGTAAAATGATCCATGCCATTCTAACTTTTTAGAAGAGCTAACTAACTGAATTCGACTAGCAAAATCGTAAACCACACGTAATCACCTTAAAAAGTAGAAAGTCCCCTCATTTTACGTGGCAGAACTTTCTATGCCCACCACTAATAACTATCAAGGATTTGTCTCATGTGGATCAAATTAACTAATCAAAGGCAACCATTTGAAATTTAAGACAAAAACGTCTTCTTTGAATATTTAATAAATGTACAACTGCTGTTTTTTTTTACGTCTACTCTAGATATTTGCCGGTTTTACAATTTTTTTTTCTTTAAAGTTGACTTCTATTTTTTTATTTTTCAAAATAGAATTAACGTTACTGTCTGTTCTTATACTATTTGGCGATTGGGGCAAGAGGAAATGTATAGCGGACAGTTGTAAACCTCTTTCTACATAGTTTTTATTGTAACAACTCAGAATCGAGAAAATTGATTAAAGATCTTCAGGAAACAGAAAAGATAACATTTTATTGGAAATGGCTGAAGGGAGATGATTTTAACTGGAAGGAGAGATTAATTTTGGACGGTGAAATAAGGAAGATGAAGGAGATAGTGATGACACAATATGTAGAGTAGTTTATGACGTCAGAATCAATTGTTGATGATGATGGCTAAAAGGTGTATCTGGCTTGATGGCATTTATGGGCAGATGACACCAGTGTTACATAACCACCTCTTTCAGAAAAGCAGTCGAGGAATAGAAACCAACACAGCAAAGTGATTCCTCTTATGGTGTAGTTCTCGATCCGGTAGCGGAGCTGTCAGCTGTAAAGCACAAAAAGACCTTGTCATTCAATTCTTTACTATGAATTCAGGGAAAGACCTGTTGACCAGCAACAAAGATGGGTGACAAAGCAGAAAGACACTTGACAGGGCGCCAACGGATCAAACAGGTTTGAAGCCCATGATTCATGAAAATTAATTGCAACGAGTTAAGATTATAAAAAGTTAAGATTATAAAAAGGACCCTCAAGATCTGCGGGAACAGAGAGAGGATAACACATCAACAAAATCGGGTAACATGGAAATGAACTCGGTACGAAAAAAGGACAAAGAAAATTTATTTGTTGTGGAAAGGATTTTGATATTTTTCTAGGACTACTAATACATCAACGAAAAGTTTGTATGAAAAGAGATTCTCACAGTGCAGGTCGATGCACTATAAGACATGTAGCATATATTCCCAGGACGTAAACTACAGTGGGAAACACTACCGTTGGGGAACTTAAGCCAGCAAAAGAATATAATAATAAAAGGTCCAAGATAAAGTAGCCAAAAGCTAATGATACTGCTACTTATTAGAAGTTCGATGGCGAGGTAGTTAAGATAGTATCTCGATATAAAGGAAGTACAGAAGAGAAATGTGAAAAGTTAGCAGAGATGATCTACGACAAAGGAAAAGAGATTTAGGTAGGGAAAAAAACATCTTTGCCGAGCTGAAGAGGGAGAAAATGAATCTGCGGACGAAATGGTTATGTGCAATAGTAGAAGAGAAATATGGATTAAAACAGCTATATGAATATATTAAGAGAAGGTTATGAGATGAAATGGGGAAAGAAAGGCGATTACACAGGAAGAAAAAGAGGGAAAGTTGCTGGAAGAATTTTGTGAAAAACTCATGTAAGTTTGCAAAAAGGACTTTTTACAGAGAATAAGAGTGGGAAGCGGAAATGTCCAAGGGAAGCATTGGAAATGCATATAAATAATACATACTGCGATCAAAATAAAGATAGAGAACCACCGTATATAAAAAAGTTGAAAAGGCCGACACAGCCAGGAGTGCCATTTGATATCAATGATATAAAGAAGAAGGAATTTGATGATTTTGTGAAGAAGGCTAGAGCAAAGAGTTCCCCTGGGGTTTGTTATAAAGTAAACAAATATTGTCTGCAACTCCGCTTCCGGCTATTTTTGTTGATAAGAGACATGTGGCGAAGTAAAGATGTAGCAGATCGTTGGTGTGTTGCATCTATCTGGCGAAAAAAGAAAGATCAGAAAAACTAGGAGGATTCCATCTGATATTATTGCTGAATATTAATGGCAAAATAATGTTTGGTATCATAGCAAATTGGATAATTACATATGTGCAGAAAAACAGATTTATCAATGAATCGTTACAGAAGGCTGGAATCCCAGGTATCCCAGGGTGTATTGAACATGCTTAGGCAATAAGAAGAGAATTTAAAAGAAGAGAATTGAGATATGGTTATAGTATGGTTAGATCTTGCCAATGCATACGGCTCAGTACCGCACATGATAATACAGAAAGTTATGGATTTCTTTTGGATTCATAAAGCAGTGAAAAGGATGATAATTAAATATTATGACCAATTCAAAATGAGATTTACAATCGGAAGTTTTGCAACAAATTTTCAAAGTTTAGAAGTGGGAATTGCTACAGGTTGCACAATTTCTGTCATCTTTGTACTTGTTATGGAAATGATATTAGGAGCAACAGATTGCAGAAATACACTAGTGGATACACCACTTAGAGCATTTATGGAAGATGTGACAGTTAAATCGGAGAGCATTGAAGGAATGGTGGAATTTCTTCTTCGATTGGATGAATTGATTCTGTGGTCAAGAATGAAATTCAAAGCGAAGAAATCCAGAAGGGTTACATATGTGAAAGGCAAAAAGAAAGAAGTTCGGTATAAGATAGGAGGTGATATGATACCAACTGTTAAAGAAGAACCAGTGAAGAGTTTAGGAAGATGGTACAAGGGTGCATTAAATGACAGAAGTAAGGGAGCAGAAATAGAGCAGCAAGCGGAAGAGGGACTACAAACTATAAAAAAGACTGATCTATCTGGGAAATTCAAATGTTGGTGCTTACAGTATGGTTTATGTGGCCTTTACAGATGTATGAGATACCATTGACCCGAGTTGAAAGAACAGAACAGTGATGCAGCATATATATAAGAAAATGGCTGGGATTGCCAAATATGTTCAATTATACTGCAATATTTGGCAGAAATAATCAACTAAAACTGCCGGTCGCATCTATTGTAGAAGAATGTAAGGCTGCTACAGTGCATACAGTTATGATGCTTCGCTTTTCCAGTAAAAGATAATCCACCTGAATTAAGAAGTGAGACGAAATAGAGAGCAGAAACTGCAGTCGATCATGTAATAGTAAAGTTTTTGATGGTACAAATATATTTGAAAACTTTAAATCATTTTCTAGGAGTAATGCAAGGGAAAAGAGGGATATTGTAGTGAAAGAAATTAGGAAAGAAGTTCAAGAGAACCGATATTTGCATATTGTTAAATGTGATGATCAGTAACAGTGCTTACCATGAGAGGAGTGTGTTGTGAAGTGAAAAATTCGATAGAAAGAAATATGGGCCTGGAAACGGGTAAGGACATCGTTCTTAATTAGATCAACATATGATGCAATGCCATCACCTGCCAGTCTTGTTCGGTGGAAGATATGTGATAATGATAGATGTCGATGCGGGAATAGGGAACACTAAGGCATATTCTCTCAAACTGAGCTGACAACAGAAAGGTATACGTGGCGTCACAATCAGGTGGTTGTAATAATTGAAAAACAAATCAAGCAAAAAATAAAGCAATTTCATGATGAAGAATTATCCAAGATAAAACAAATAAAGAAGATGAAATTCCACAAAGCAGGCACAAAAAGTAATTAGAGTAGTAATTCAACGACTATGAAAATAGATGACAGATGGACTGGAAACTTGAAGTTAAGTGTAGATCTGGAAAACCTTTTGGTGTTCCCATTGATATCTGGACAACGACCAGATATTGTCATGTTGTGTTAAGAAAAGAAAGAAAGAAATAATACTGGAATTAACAGCACCATGGGAAGAAAACTTTGCTGCTGCAGAAAATAGGAAAGAGATCAGATATGAAGAGTTGGTACAGGAGTGTCAAGAAAAAGGATGGAAGATCGAATTCTATCATTCGGCCATTGAGGCAAGAGGAAATATAGATCGAACAGTTGTAAACCTATTTCGCATCAGAATTGAGAAAATTGATTAAAGATCTTCAGGAAACAGCTGAGAAAGCATCTTATTTTATATGGCTTAAGAGGGATGATATGAACTTGAATGAGAGCTGAATTTTGGATGGTGAAAGAAGGGAGATGAAGGAGATAATGATGATGCTATATGCAGGAAAGTTTATGACGTCACATCGCAATCAAAATGAAAAGTGAAAGGTGTACCTGGCTTGATGGCATTTATGGGCAGATAACACCAGTGCTACATAACCACCCTCGTGACAGAGGGCCCCACCACTTCAGAAAAGCAGTCAATAGGGGCCGAAACTGCGAAGTGAGTCCTCCTGAGGATGGTGTAGTTCTGTATCCTGTAGCATAGCTGTCAGCTTCGAAGCACAAAAAGAATGTCATTCAAATCCTTTATCTTTTCAGTTTTCAGTCAGTGAAGGAGAAATCCTTCTAGACTGATACAAATTTATTTTTGCTCGAATTTAGAGTGATCCTTATTAAAAACTATAGGAGTGGGGGAGCTCTTCCCAAACATAGACAAGAGAGTAGAATGGTAAAAGTGCAGAATAGTTAACACTCTACCAATTGTAAACAAAAAAACAATGCCTTATATTAAATGCAGTAGAATTTAATTATTTACCTACCTGTATACTTTTTACGTTCCAAAACTTTTTTAAGTTTGTTTTATTTTTCATTTATTTTCTTTTTAGCTGTCTTTATGACTCACGGTAAAAAATGTTGCTTGTCTCTGAACTGTTTAGGAGGTTGAAGCCTTAATAGTTTTAAAAACTATGACTTATCCTACCACAAACCCTATCAAGTTAGTGGTAGGATAAGTCACTTTTGTTTACAACTTTTCATTAAGTAACCACTTCTCCTTAACGACTAAGCGACAATTAGCTATTTGTTTTTTTTGCACAGAATAAAATTTTAAAATTAAAAATTAAAACAATTTCAGACGTTAATTGTTCTTATTTTTGTTTTATATTTACGTTTTCTCAATTGATAACTAAAAATATACTTAGAAAAATCGATTTTATTTGCTTAAAAACTACATAATCAATTAAATTAAATATCTATTAAAAATATTGTGGGTGGATGGTGGGCTTAGCCTCTATTTAAAACTAGATGTGAGATAAACTCCCACTCCCCCCAAAATCATAGAAAAGTCCATTTTATTTGCTTGAAAATCAAGACTAAATACTTTTTTGCATATGTTTTAAGCATGTGGCCATACGACAATTCCCTACCTTTATGCAGTACTTTGCATTAGTGTTGTACTCTGCAAGATCTTTCAAGCTGCACCAGCTGGGCAGTAGAAAGCAGATAAGCCAGTGTAGCATTGTATGGTCCTCCTCACCACATTCACAGATGGTTGAGTCAATTTTGTAGCCAAATCATACCAACTTCTGATGCCTCATTCCCATTCTCAAGCGGTTTAGTGTTTTCCAATGAACCGGGAGGGAATTCCTCAGAAGGGGGATTCCCATGTCAGTAGGAGGGGTCCCTATTCTCTAGCCTCTTCCTCTAACTGCACTCCACTAACCAACATTTTTACATGACTAGTCCACTTCCACTTTACTTCCCTCCCATTTATTTCTTTTCACCTGTTGCTTCTTCCCAACCCCCAAATCAGGATTGTTACTGATGACCTCTGTGCTGTTTCTGACTCTTATGTTTTAGCAATAATTTGTACCAAAATAAAACTTTAAATGGTGTTATATCACCCTTTCGGACATGCTTCCGGTACTTATGTGGTATTATTTTACAATGCTATACTAACCTGACCTATATGTATCTCAAAAATAATGTTTCACATTCCACCGGTCAAAAGTATTTCACAGAGATTATGATCAGAATGTTGTCATCCATGATCACAATTACTTGTGTCACAAATATATTTCATAATCTCCACCCTTATCTTTTTAAGTATTGCCGATCACCCAGCTCAACAATCGATCATTGAAAATGAATCCTCCCCTGAAAATAACCAATTTTACTAAGTTGTACTGTCCCCATTTTGTGAAGAAGATCTAAGTTAGTTATTAACTAGGTTTCTTCCTTGTCAACATTAATATATCACTCATAGTTCTCTCTGATAGCAAAAATCTGCCATCAATTCAAGTCCAAAATAATCTGTAAATTCCTTGATAGCCATTTCTGCACCAGCTGTTGATCAGTTCATCATTGTACCTGATATTATTTTATTCATAAAGTAACTGAAATGATCCTTAATTCTCTTTTTCCGACCTTAAAAGACATCCAGTGGTGAGGCCCCCACTTGGGAGTTATGGGGAATGTGGAGTTTCCCCTTGGTTGCCATTTCTCCCAGATCCACTCTAACTCAGAGTGGTAGTATTTGTAAGGCTCCATCTATATGTTCAATAGAACTTACTTACACTACCAGATCAGGCTGTCTGACTTTACTGACTTCCTGACTCAAAATGTACCAAACATTACGTTTTTGTTTTTTCTCTTTGCAAAACTCAATTATGTTTTGCAAAGAAAAAACAAAAACTACACTCCCCCTAAATGTGGCTACCTCCTGGCCGTGGGTAGCAACCTGTGTCGTCTTAGTAGCTGAGTGATATGTGGCCTGGTTACATAAATAGTCATGTGCCTTGCAACACTCTACTTTGGCCCTTTCTTTGACTAGACAGGAGGTCGGAGAGGCTCAATCAGATCAATCGGCTAGTCATGTTAAGCCCAAACTCTTACACCTGCAAATGACGACCGCACCTTCAAGGTTCAGTACCTATAATTATTGCATTACCGTTACCATAATCACAGGTAAACCATGTGTCAGAAGGCAATGGCAAGGTCAATCAATTTTTTGAGATGAAATCACATATCTGTTCCTTACCTGATGTTTCTCTAAAACTGGGAAGACAAAAAAGAAAAGGAAATCATTAAATGATGGATGAAATTCAAGACAGTTGGTATACTTTTCTTGTATCCTTGGGATAAAAGGATGAATGGGCTTCTTCCTAACATCTCCCACTTTCGGGCTCCAAGGAGAGTGAATAAATAAAACACAGCCACATGGAAACTGTAAAACCTAACAAAAAAACAGAAATAGTAATACAATCAAAATAACTCACTCCGATGTGTCTGACAACTCCAACTCAGACAGCGAGCAAGAATTCAAGCCAAAGAAAAGCAATTCGGTTGAACAAATAGATAGGAAAAACTTTCCAAAATTCTTAGCCATTGAAATCTTAGTAAGAAAAGAGAATCAGCAAACTATTTCCCTTTCTGATCGAAAAATGTTATCTCAAAATAACCCTAAAGCAGTTAAAAAAATGAAAAACCGAAATCTACTTGTCGAAGTAGATAGCTACAGAAATGAAAAAAAAATCTGTAAGAATTGGAAAAGTTCCATACCTACAAATGTAAAGTATTTGCTCAAGAAAAACTTAATACTTCAAAAGGAATCATAAGAAGTCATGATATCCGAAGAAATTAAAATTGCTTTGAAAAAACAAGAAGTAATTGATCACATCCAAATTAATTTTAAAAAGACCGGTCAATCTATACCCACCAATACTTGTATCCTTACTTTTAAAACCCCAACCATACCAAAAGAAATCAAAATTGGATATTGAATTGAAAAAGTCAACTGATATATACAATCCCTCTTGAGATGCTTTAAGTGCCACAAATTTTGGCACCACAGAAATGTGCTGAAAATGAACCTAATCATACTGAAGAAGAATTTAGTTACTTCTAAAGAATAAAAAAAAATGCTCACTTGTTACTCTCGCTTATTTTGTTTTGTGGGCCGCTTCAATTTTATATGCCAGGGCTGTGTTTCGGTCCCAATCCGTCCCTGCATCAAGATGTATTATTTTGAGAGATGCAATGGACATCGTTCATGAAATATGCAAACTTATAAAACATTCATTCTAAAAGAGAAGGGCACTTCAATCAAATTAAAGAGGAAACAAATCCTGATACTGAAGTTGCATCACATGGAATCCGAGTATTCAGCTTCACGAAGCAAAATGCTCTAACTGCCATAAAAATCACCCAGCGTACTCTAAAATATGTAAAACTTTTTAAAAAGAAAGAAATCACAGCGTAAAATACAAGAGAAACATATCCTTTCCAGAGGCAAGGAAAATAGTGGAATCCTTCAAAAAGCAAATACTTATGCAGAAGTCATTCAAAAACTAAACCAATCTAACAAAAAAAATAATCAAGACTCACTCAAACTAATCGCTGAACTAAAAATCCAATTGAAACATATAGTAAAAATCAGGAACAAATCTCCAAAAGCAAATCGGAACCAAACCAAATCAATCAGAAAATACAAATAAATCCACTAATTCTTTTTCACTATTAGGAATGGAACATCCTGAAGAACAAAGCCGCCACAATAAAACAAATCACTCGACCCACTATAAAAGTCAACACATAACATCAGATAATAACAGCAAAAACAAAAAGAAATGTATCACACCTGCACAAACAAAAACAACAAATGAAAAGAATTCTCCAATAAAAAATCAATCCTACAAAACCAAACGATGATCCCGATCAACCTCTAAAAATACAGATATGTAAAATACAAAATCTAACAAGTGAACAACCCGACCCAAAGAATTAAAAGGCATAGAAACTGAAACAATACCTACCAGTGAACAAAATCTAAGGAATGAAACCTTTATAAACTCAAAAGAAAAATCCTTCCTTAGACAAGACTATAGGAACGAAAAGTTAAAATCTAAGACTTCCCAAAATTACTGTAAACTTAATGAATACAAATCCAAATATAATATTACAATGAAACTCTCGTGGAATCAAAGCCAATATTAATATCATTAATATCAAAGAACAAAAATCAAGTTCATTCATGTATCATGAAAAAGAACTCATTTTAATGAGCCCTGTTTAAGTTAGTTAAAAAAATTTCTCCGACCCCCCCTCCAAATTTTTACCCTTCAGTCCCAGAAGAAATATTTTAGGTTCAAAAATAAAAAAAATATTTGGCCCTATCCCCCAAAACATTTTCCCCGACCCCCCCTAAATATTGATAGCAGAACTTAAGTCAGCCGTTATTTGCCTTCAGGAAAACTTTCTTAAAACGACGACAAAACTGGCTTAAAAGGTTATCAACATTTCAGCTATACAAAAGTACATCTATCCAAGAAATGATTTGCCACATAGTTACATTAATCTAAAAACTAACATACAGGCAACAGCTGTCAGAGTAAGTTTGCACAAATCAATGAATATTTGCTCCATATATATCCCACCGAATGTAGAAACAAATAAAGACAAATTACAGGAAAATATAGGACAATTCTCCACTCCTTATTTACAACTGGGGGTCTTCAACAGCCACATCACTGAGAAAAAACAAACCGTAGAGGAAAATACATAGAAACATTCATTGATAACAACAAAACTCAAACATATGTTCTTTTTTTGGCAGCGGCTCAGCAATAAACTTGTCTTTATGTGATCCTTCTATCTTTATGGATGTTACTTAGTCAGTCCATGATGATACTTGTGGATGTGACCACTTCCCCATAATTCTTAAAAGCTTGAGCCCAAATCCAAATGATAAATATCTCAACTGGAATCAAAAAAAGGCAAATTGGAAAAAAATAAAACTTATGTGCCAATCGGTACTTACATACAATACGAAACCAATACAAACCAATTACATCAATAGCAAAAACATGTGTACCTAATTCCTTCAAATCCACGAACTATAATAAACCTTAGTTCAATGATGACTCCTAAAAAGGGATCAGATTGTGCCGATCCTCCATCCATAAATTCAACCTACAACCTACTACAGAAAATGTAAACTCCTTTAAAAGTACAGAGTAATAGTACGACGAATAATAAAGGAAGAAAAACTCCTTTTGGAAGGACTTTGTGTCTAAAATAAATATCAATGCGAATACAAAGACTGTCTATAATATTATTAGAAAGATTAACGGTAAAAACAAAAACAATCAACTTAAACATCTTTCTGATAATAACACAGTAATTACCAACCCTCAAACATTGACTCAAAATATTTCTCAAACTCCTGCTAACTATAGCAGAAAATTCCAGAACATTAAGAGAATTAAGGAAAAGAAGAAACTAAATTTCAAATCTGACAACTCTGAAAACTATAACAAACTTTTCACCTTATCAGAATTATACAACTCTCTAAAACAACACACAATACAACAACAGGTCCAGACGATATACATTACGAATTCCTTTACCAGTTACCGGATATCTTCCTAATACACCTCCCCGACATGTTTAATGATGTCTGGACTAATAGCAACAGTTCTAACTTATGGAAACAAGCCATGGTTATTCCAATACTTAAAACCGAAAGAGATCCATCGAATCACTCCTATTATAGACCCATTTCTTTAACCAGCTGCCTCTGTCAAACCGTCGAAAGATTGATTAGTAATAGGTTAACTTGATTGCTCGAAAAAAACCAATCTAATTGGTAGTAAAAAATATGGATGCATTGATTATTTAACTAGAAAGCTACATTAGAGAAGTTTTAATAAAGGGTCGACATGTAACAAGTATCTTTTTGACTTTGAAAAAGCTTATGAGACAACATGGAATTCTAAGAGATCTACACAATATCAGACTAAAAGGTAGATTACCTTTATTCATCTCTAACTGTTTATCCAATAGAACTATGAATGGGATCAACTTTATCAGAGACAAAAGAACAAGAAGGCGTACCACAAGGCAGCATTCTATCAACAGCATTGTTTAATATAAAATAAATGACATAACTAAGGAAATCAGCCCTGACGTAAGTGGATCCTTATACGTCGATGACCTCACCATATGCAATCGATCAGCATACATCCACTTGATAGAAAGAAAGCTACAGTACTGCATAAATAAAATCAATAACTCAGCAGCCAATAACGTTTTTAAAATGTCAAAAACAAAATGCATTAATTTTTGTAAAAAGTGCAAACCACACCTACAAATTTAAGGGGAAAATATTCCACTCGTAAATCAATATAACTTTCTTGGAGTAGTATTTGATAGAAAACTGAACTTTATCCCACACATAAACTATATTAAAAAGAAATGTTATAAAGCGCTACAATTATTACAAGTCGTAGCCCACAACATGATCAAAATTAGAAAATGGATCATATTTATCTATCAATCCGCTCGAAAATCATATCTAAAAAATTAGAAACTGTTCAGTATCGAGAACGGTGACTGGCACTGGGAGCCTTCCAAACATCTGTTGACAGTTTGTATGTAAAAGCACATGGAGTTCCTCTAACCCTATGAAGACAGAAACTAGGCTTACAATATT
Organism: Sepiola atlantica; assembly: GCA_963556195.1. NCBI lineage: Eukaryota > Metazoa > Mollusca > Cephalopoda > Sepiida > Sepiolidae > Sepiola > Sepiola atlantica. Next base: position 113,167,160 of record OY744525.1, read on the forward strand.
ATATGAAGATAAAATCATGGTCACTACACCTAGCATACAATACCATATTTAAACCAATTTTAAAGAACTGCACCAAAGGAAAAAATTGCAATAAAACCTATTGACTTTAAAATAGAAAAGAAATAATCAAACAAACCAACATCCCACTCAAAAGGATACATGATACCGTGCAACTAACAATACCACCGTGAGAAAATAACACAACAAAAAGTAAACTTTCAAATGAATAAACTTAATAAAACTACTACACATATTTTACATGAAAAAACTAAATAAAATCCTAGATTGTTATCCCAAATATCCCTCTTTGTCTTTGTATATGATATTTTCCTTTAACTGCGTTCTTTTTTCTTATCTCGTCTAAAATAATACCCCATCTTCAAATCATCACAATTAATCAGGCAATCGATCAAAATCTCATTCAACTGATTAACATCTGAGATCCTGATTACATTAATCGTTGTTGATGCTGTCAATAACTATTGCCTTCAGTTCTAAATGCACTCAATACAATAGCATATCTACATCAGTCTGCACTTAACTTACGTGGTCTGACGATGACCGAATAAAATGTTTTGTCCAGATTCAAATAATAAGAAACAAACTTTGTTTTTTTTATTTTAGATTTTCTAATTTTCGAATGAATGACGTCATTTGGATTACTAGTTTTCATGAAAAGATTACTCGACATTCATCTATTCGTGAATTAGTTTTAAATATAGTGTAGAACACTGAATTAAGTTTAGAGTAAGTTTTCTGTTTCTTAATAGATTAAATAAAATAATAATGTACAAAAATATTTTGAAATTAAACAAAATATAACATTACTGTGATTCTTTGATTACAAATTACTTCACCCATGTTTCAACATTTGTTTTTTTAAAGGGTGAATTTACTTTGATTAAGAAAAATTCCCTTTATCTTTGGATTCCTTACTTTAAAAGTAATTTCCATTCCGGCATGTGAAACTCTTTTAAAAGTCATCTCACCTTCCTGGTATATCGTGTCAAACACAGCACACTATGCCAAACATTAAACAAAGATTGCTCTATCAAAATACCGATCACTCCAGTAGTCTTAACAGTCACTGGTTTTAAGTTAAATCTGTTGCTAAATAATGAGAAATTCTGAATATTACTAGCATCACATGGACGTTAAAAATATTCAGGATTTATAGTCGAAGCAGAATCCCAAGGATAAAAGGCTACTTTCGTCTGAACGATTCATATCCCTTCGATCAAGCCTCACTGGTGTCACCTTGTTGGAAAGCAAGCAATTAATGACATCATTAAACTATAAATGTCTTTAGAACCGACTGGCAATCTACTTAAAAGAGGTAAGCCCAAATAATAAATTATTTCTCTTAACTGTCGTATATTGATACACTGATATTCACACTCACCCATCATTCAAAATGGCACATCTGTATAGGATGGACACATCGTTTCACACAGCCTCAGATTTTTGGAAAAGCTGGTTGATATCCTGAATATCGAAAAGAACGTTATTGCAGCAAATTTCATTTCATTGACGCTGAGCAAAATTCTGCTTTACAAGACATCCCTGTAAGGTTGGCAAACAACGATATCATGGGAGTTTTCAGGGTGTTAGCCAGACCTAATCAACCAAAAAATGCAACTATATTTGAAGCACAATTTTACATAAAATACCGTTGCCTGGGAATCTTATGGGCAGATATGCCTTCTTTTCTTTGTAGGAACCCACAATAATTTTACATGTGTTTAGAAAAGTCAGAAGAATGTGTTATTGGAATCGAAAGAAAAATTTTAATAGAAGAATTGTAAACTTATCATCAAGTATTTACAAATCTATATAAAGTAAAAGTTGGAAGTTAAAATTAAAGCACACATATGTATATATATATATATTATATATATATATATATATTATATATATATATATATATATATATATATATATATATATATATATATATGCCGAAGAGCTTTATACTCCAAAAGCTTCTTTCCTCGTGCTGCTGGACTCTGGAACTCCCTCCCTGTTTTCCTGACGCTACTGACATGCAGAAATTTAAAACTAATGTAAACAGACATCTCGCTGCACAGCTTTCAATTTAGGTTGACTCCCCTCCCCCCCCCAAAAAAACAACAAAAACAAACTCACACCGTTTTTCTCAGTAGCCCCGTCTACAGTGGCGCTCTGCCTTGTTTTGGGTTAACCATGTTAAAAAAAGAAAGTAATTTCACAAGTAACAATAATCCACAAAATTACCAAATAAAATACATCGTGACTAAGAAAAAACATACAATGTTTGAAATAAAAAATACCGATTATAATCTCCGAGTTTTAAAATATGAACCATAATTTAATTCATTGTAGACTGATAATTGTTTATTGTAAATCCTGTTCTTGTGCGGCATGCATATCGAGTGAGTTCAGCTGGCTTTTTACAGTATGACATCCCCAAGCCTTTCCCAGTTACATGTGTATCCTGCTAAGTTGCTAAGGCAAGAAAATCTTAGCATTATTAGTTTTTACATGGAGTTTGAATCATTCTTAACGGTACTCCCAAATGGTAACCCAACTGATGCTGACCAGGTTACATGTCACTTAATCGTGGTAATCGAATGAAAACCTGAGGGTCAACATGATTATGGTATATATATATATATATATATATATATATATATATATATATATATATATTCTACATCAGTGTTTCTTGTTTTCACAGGGATTGAAGTGATGTAGAAATTCTAGATATAATTCACCTGAAAATATTTCCTAACCAACGCAAGAGAGAAAATCCGCATTATTTGAAAACTATCGCATCTAGACGCCCTATAAATAGATTTATAATAAATTTGTGTATGAGAATTATCTAAGAAAACTTATATTGACAAAGTATATAATTAAAAATCTACTTTTTAAATTAACTACTCAGTAGAACATGAATGTCTGATTTCACATAATGTAAGTAAGGTAAATGTAATTTATTAATAATGAAATAATTATTCTCTTTTAAAAGAAAAGTGTATACCTATTAAATATATTAATGTAAACGTAGTTATCAGGATAATTTATGAATTACAAGTACAAACATCTCTCCTTATTTTCTTATGTGTTTTTCCCTGAGTGAATTATATCTAGAGGTTGTTAGTTTAATCAAATAATATTGAGAATAATAATCAAACTAAATCCTTGTTTGAATGCAAATAATAAAAAAATAATTTCATTTATTTTTGTATTTACAGATGCCCCTGCTTAAAAGTCTTTGTTGAATTCGAATGGACCATTATTTTCTTTAAGATGTATTATAAGGAAAGTTATACACTTATATGGAAGACAAAAGCAAAATGTGTTGGAAAAAAATATATCTCTGTATTTTACTATTTAACAAATTTTTTGAAATAGTTGAGAAAAGTCACACATCTTGAAGATAACTTATACTTGTAAAATATTGTTGTTACATTTTGTTAAACAATTAAAGAAATCAGAGCTTGATAAACGCATGCCATTTCACACTAGATAAAAGCCCCATTACTGTGAAGTATGTGACTATCCTCATACTATAAAATAAGAAAAGTTGATACATATGCAGACACACATTAAAAAAATACTTGTTTAGTATGCATACATGTTTGTAGTAAAATATCTTACATATGAGAACCCACACAAGATTAAACAAATATTCATGTGGGGCATGTGACATTTTTTTAAAGCATGAAATCAAATTGAGTACACCCTACAAGAACTCACACTAAGAAGAGACCTGCATAAATGCAAAATTGGCCAATATTCTTGTTGCCAGGAATCAAAGTTAGTGAAACATGCAGGTACATAGCAAAGAAAAGCCATATTGTTGTCATGTCTGCGAATATTCTTGTTCTCGGAAAGCAAATCTTGTAAGACATATCAGAACTCACACTGGAGAAAAGCCATATTCTTGTAAACGATGTGAATATTCTTGTTCTGATGAATCAAATTTAGTTAACCACATGAGAACCCACACTGGGGAAAAGCCATATTCTTGTAAAATATGTGCATATTCTTGCTCTCATGAATCAACTTTAGTGGCACATATTCATACACACAGTGGGGAAAAGCCATATTCTTGTAAAGTATGTGGATATTCTTGTTATCGTGAATACAATTTAGTGACACATATGAGAATTCACACTGGAGAAAAGCCATATTCTTGTAAAATATGTGAATATTCATGTTCTTACAAATCAAGTTTAGTGATACATATGAGAAATCACACTGGAGAGAAGCCATATTCTTGTAAAATATGTAAATATTCTTGTTCTCAGTCATCAAGTTTAGTGCTACATATGAAAATACACAGTGGGGTTAAGCCACATTCTTGTAAAATATGTGGATATTCTTGTTATCAGGCATCAACTTTAGTGACACATATGAGAACTCACACTGGAGAAAAGCCATATTCTTGTGAGATATGTGAATATGCTTGTTCTCATAAATCAAGTTTAGTAAAACATATGAAAATACACAGTGGGGAAAAGCCATATTCTTGTAAAATATGTGGTTATTCTTGTCTTCAAAAATCAACACTAGTGCGACATATTCAAACACACAGTGGGGTAAAGCCACATTCTTGTTTAGTGTGTGGATATTCTTGTTCTAGATCATCAAATCTAGTGACACATATGAGAACTCACACTGGGGAGAGGCCATATTCTTGTGAGATATGTGAATTTTCTTTCTCTTATAAATCAAGTTTAGTTAAACATATGAAATCACACAGTAGGGGAAAGACATTCTTGTAAAAATGTGGATATTCTTGTTCTCAAAAATCAAATCTAGTTATGCATATGCAAGCACACAGTTGGCAAAAGCCACATATGTGAAATATGTGGTAATTCTTATTCTCGTAAAAAAATACTGACACATAAGAATTCACACTGTGTGTAGAATTATAATCCCTACTAGATACCAGGTTTGAGTGTCTTTAGTCTCTCTCTACAGGATACTTCACCTTATTAGTTAACTCTTACCAAATATTCAATATAACATAGTATCCAAAGCCAAAATAATAATCCCTTGACACGGCTTACACTGGCTCATACGAGGATTGGTGCACCTTCTCCTTGTGATGTTACCTCATGTAACAGAATTAAGCCGGATACCACACCAGACTAGATGAATTTTCGTCCTTGAATCTAGCAAAACCAAGAAAATACCACAAAAAAGAAAAACTGTAACAGTTAATTGGGCAGGAGAAAAGTATGTTTTTCATTGATTTATTAACTCAACGTTTAAGAGGTATAGAATCCTTTTTGAACTCTTGGATATCTATGTATCTCATACAGAATTCAAGTGTTAGACTTAGGAAAGGACCCCTGGATTTCTGAATAAAAGGAAAAGAATGAAAAAGCCATATTTTCCTTGAACTATATGAATATTCTTGTGTCCGTAGATAAGTGTAGATCATTAAATACAGACACACAGTAGTGAAAAGCAATTTTCTTGTGAAGTATGTAAACACTATTGTTCTAAACAGTCAATCTTAGTTACACGTATTAGAATTAACACTGCGGAAACACCATATTTTGTGAAATATTATAATATTCATGTTATCAAAAATAAATGTTAATAAGACATTGTAATATTCATTTTTTTTCAGAAATCAAGTTTACTGAACCATATAGGAACTCACACTGTGGAGAGTTTGAATGTCCATTAGATATCATCTTCGTGTATCTTTAGTCTCGTTGTGCAGGTTTAGTTGATATTAGAATATGTAAACCCCCTGGCCAAATATTTAAATAAACATAGTATTTGAAGCCCAAATAAGACTCCTATGATGAATCGGAGAACTTCTCCAAATTATGCTATTTCGAGGAACAGCACTAACCTGGATACTCAAACAGACTAGATAATTTCTTATCCTGGAATCTAATAAAACCAAGAGAAGACCACAAAGAAGATACACTATAAGATCTTGACGTTATTCTTTACTAAGGGTTGATAAGTACAGCAGAGACTTGAATTAACACAGCGATATGTATGTATCTCATGAAGATATAAAGGTTTCCCTCGATTTCTTAGAGCTAATTGAACAGAAAACGGGAAACAAAGGTAGAAACATTTGTGGATCATCATATCCTTTCAAATGTAAATTAAAGACAGTTATCTGAATACACTGGTGATAGTTCTAATACCTACTAGACGAGTGTCTTTAGTCTCTCGGTACAAAGATTTATCAGAACATACATGAAATATTTAAATTGAATAACATAGTATTGTACGCCCAAATAAGATTCGCAAGCTTAAATACACACTAGCTTTTATGAGAAAAGTAATGATGCTTACTTCTAGAAATTATAATACAAGTAACAGCACAAAACTCGATAAATAATGAGATCAAGCGTAGAAAAATGTGGCTCTACATAACATTTTTTCACAAAATATGTGAAAAGGATGTGTCGAAGTCCATCTTAACTGAATAAGTCAAGTGCCTGTACTGTAAAACATACTAAACAGTTTTATTAATCAATTAAAATATGCGCCTTTTTTATCAAATATTTCTTTTCTCAAACTCTTAAAATATTTTATCTTTAAGTAATTAAATCGTGTAAAGATTTATGTCACACACTTTGGAACTGAATTATACTCATTACTATACGAAACAGTGTTAAAGCTGTGTAATTCGGCTTTTCGCTCGACCAGTACCACACATATACCATTGTAATATCACTATGTAGCAGCAACAGTCTCATTTGAGACTTCAGCCATTTTGAGAATTCTGAATTTCTTTATTTTCAATTACGTTTTACAACTATTTTTCAGTTGAATAACGTTAACATGTTGGAAGTAAAATAATTTAATCCGAAAATAAATTTTTTAAAAAATTTATTTAAGATTGAAAGTTATGGATAATTAATCATCGTTTTTGAGAAATGTTTATTACACACCAATCATTTCGCAGTTGTATTCTCGTTTTTTTATTTTGATTTGGACTACATTTCTCGTCTTGAATAGTATTCTCGAAATTCTTCGGCCAATGTAATTTCTGACCTTTTTCAGTTGCATCTTGTCGAACTCAGGGAATATTTATGTCAATCAGTACGGCACAGTGTGTGACTCATGCTAAAATCGTGGAATCCTGTTCTAACATGGTGAGCATTGTTCTCTCTCGTCCACTAGTCTTGGTCTCTCTGTCAAAGGGGAAGTAACCCACTGGGATCCTTAGCAACCAGTGTCCTTATCTCTTCCCCTACACAATTTTATTCAAATAGTTTCATGAACGCAAAACATGGTCCGGAAAGAGTTATGAAAACAAGAATACAAAAAAGGTTGAGTCTACTAACATATACGTGCCACAGAAGTGGACTTGAGTCAATGAGTTCCATCTCGTCTAGCAAAATCTGAAAAGGATCTGTTCATAATTTGTGTGAAAAGGTTTGGCCGGAGGTTACCTTCCACACGAACAGTGTTCTCATCGCCCAGTGTATATATCGCTCCATGAGTAAGAAAATTCAAGTGTGTTCTTACCGGACCACATACTAATAACTCCGTGAGTGAGAATATGCAACTACAAAAGAAAAAAGACCGTAATTATATATAACTGCTACAGATTCCTATCATTACAATGATTGATGCTAAATGGTACATGTGTAATAACTCTTTATTTAAAAGTACAATAATTTATTTTAGAATACAATTTCCAAGAACACTTTTCGGTACTGGTACAGTTTGTGACTCATGCTAAAACCGACTTTTGCTCAGGATCTTCTGGATGGTTAAGTAGAAAGCTGGAAGCTGACTGAGGCGCTTAACCAATCATATTCTGAGACAGCAGCCGCACAATGTTAAGATGTGAATTGAGTAGATCATGAAATTCGTCTGCGCTAACTCCAACAGTAAATGTGCCACATTTCTGAAAAAAAAAAAAATTTCTCGCCAACCCTAGCCCGAAAAAATTATCTGCTCCTTCACTTGCACACCAGAATGAGAAAAAAGTAGATTGTTCCTCCTTCGCTGAATTCGTAACTTAATCAGCACACTCCATTTTTCACCATCTGCCTGCTGTCTAATTTTGTAAACATGCTAGCTGCGTTTTTTTAAATTATTTATTTGCATTTTAAGTCTTTTTCCCAATCATAAATCTGCTGGCATTTCTGAACCAGATTGTATTTTTGGACAAGTTTAACTAATTCGGAAAATAAATTAATCTAAGGTTCTACTCGGTTCGTATCAATCGATTTATTGAGCCACAAGCATTTTTCTCCAATTGTTTCTTCTTCGTTTAATCAAACTCAGAAATGTTGATTGAAAAGGAAAACGCTATCTTTTTTATTTAGTTATAATTAATAATAAATTAACTAAACGATACTATAACAATAACATTTAACTCGAAAAATTTGATTAGAAAAGAAATTGGTAAAAAAAAGTCGAATTAATTTATGAGATTTAAAAACGCTCAATCGATTTTATTGCAAAATCGAGTGACAAAATACATTTAGACAAACCAGAAGAATCCGCGACTGAAAGTTTGCAGTAAACGGTGGCCGGTCAAATTCAGTTCTTCATATTAATTTTTTTTTGTAATATAACTTCCGGTGATAATGTATTTATTAAATTGTTAGATGAAAGTACAAAATACTTAAGAAAGAAACCCTCTCTTCGTATGTTAAGAATGGCTTTCTAAATAATAACGTTATAATTTCAGCACGGTCAGTAAACTTCAGAATATTATTTAGACAGTTATTCTTAACATGGGAACGTGGGAGTTGTTAACCTTGTACTTTAACCTGATAAGTTAATAAATAAAAGTAAGTGCAAAACTTGGCAAATCAGAAGAGTAAGTGACCCAAAACAGGAAGTATTTAATATCAGGAACAGAATCTGACCGAACACCATTTGCTGCTGACTGTGAGTCGGGTAATCTGGGTTGCCATATATTTATTCTTTGAATAATCAGTGGAGGGGTGGGCTTTACAACTTTGAATTTTTCTAAACATAAAAAAGGTAAACAAAATACCATATCAATAGAAATAAAATGTTGAAGTTAAAAAAAAAGTATTAACAATAACACAATTCGTGTATTACAACCAGGACATGCCAGTGTACAAACAGTCTTTGAATCAATGTCTCTTTTCAGTAGAGTTAGGGGTGAGTGATGCTTGTTGGAGATAGCCATTGTCTAGTATCATCACTGTGTCTGTATTCATCTCACTGGCCTTGTGGAGGTTGAGAAGAAAGGGTCACCAATTTTTCAGTTGAATGGACAGATATCGCTACAAGTGAAATATATTTTATTCAACAGTTTCGCCAAAAAAGTATCTGGAAAGAGTTAGAGAACAAGAACATAAGGTTATCGGCCAATTGTGCACTCGTAGTAAGCGAACCTATCTTTTTCGGGAGGTTTTGAAGTCCCACAGAAGCTTAAAGAGCTATTGGCCTAGATTTTACTTTCAAGTTGTCTACAAATCTTTAGATACAAGCGCTTTACGGACATAATTGTGGAAACGAATGTTATACTCAATCGTTTATTTTTTCTCCCGGTATTGGTGGACAAACCCATTGATTTATCGGTTTGTATCGAGGTATTGTACTCCTTATTAGACGAATTACAACTTAGAATGTACCCTCTTGCCGGATTATTTGACCAAGGCAACATAATTATTACAATTTACGGACTAGACTTAATTCAGCACCAATTCACCCTTCAGCTAGTACTTAGAACAGGTACGCATTTTCAATCCCAACAGAACTTGCTCTATTTTGAAAAATGATCAGATTTCAATAACCTGGACACTTTCAGAATGAGGATCATCTAGGAAATATCAACATTTCATTCGATAATTATATATGAGAATAATATTTAAAATAGTTGTCTATGTAAAAATTATAACTGTAGCAATTGCATCAGCGAACTATTTTGCATCGGTCACGTGATCAGCGGTGATTGTGATTCGGTTTGCCGATTATATAAGCATCTTAACCGCATTAACAAGCAACACGTCTATGTTCAATAAAATTCATACACGATGAATCTTCTTGGTGCGAGAACTAAACTACATGAGGAAGAGAACAATTCAGTTCCAGTTCAAACAGACAAGATGTCGACCCTCCTCTCTTTACCGGGACAGCAGAAGAGGAATAAAGGAACTCCACGATGATATTATTTCGTCTTGTCAACATTAATAAACTGATTGTACAACCTTCATTTTGTTCCTGTGTTCCCGTAAATAAAACTGCATATCACTTTGGTTGTAGAGCTGTTATTATTTCATGGAAGAATGGTGATCCCTTTTGGCTTATGTAACATTTCTATTTCAGTAATATTTGGCCAGATGAATTACACTTCCAAGTAAGTTTGTCATTCTGATTTTGATAAAGAAACAAGGCAGCCATTTTTGTTTCTTTCTTCATTCATTTACTTCCACGACCGACCCATTGAACTATGCACACATGCTAGTTAGGTAAGTCCCGCGTTTCCCTACACTCCCCCCTGATCTCATGATCACACACAGGGCAGGGGGGTGGCCGTCGTTGTCGAGTACTTCTTCGAAGAATCGGGGGCAGCACTTCCTCATTGCCATCTTCCTCATTACCACCGTTATTGCCACCAATCTGTTCCATTATCTCCTCTCGTGGTTCCCTATGCGGTGTTTCACAATCAGGGCATGGGGGCAGTATCCGTCTTTGTCGGGTACTCCTTCGAAGAACCGGAGGCATCACTTCCTCGGTCCCATCTTCCTCAGTATGTTCCATTATCTCCTCTCGTGGTTCCCTATGCGGTGTTTCACAATCAGGGCATGGGGGCAGCATCCGTCTTTGTCGGGTACTCCTTCGAAGAACCGGAGGCATCACTTCCTCGGTCCCATCTTCCTCAGTATGTTCCATCATTCCCTCATCTGGTTCTGTAGGTAGTGTTTCTACGCTCACCGGTAGGGGTAGTAGGCAGTCAGGATCATCCCTGAACTGTATGTGATCTTCCTCGTTATCCTCAGAATCAGGAGAGGTATAACAGAGGCGGATATCTTTTACATGCCGTGGTACACCATCAATCAACATGGTCTGATGCCTTATGATTTTATCTATTTTTCCTCTGCAAAATTTTTCAGTGCACCTAGCATTTGGGGGTTTCACCCAAACACTGTCTCCCACTTCATATGGTGTATTGACAACGCCAACCTCTGATGGCGTGACATCAATACCTTTTATACGCTGTTCATAGCGGTAAATCCCATTAGCTGGGGCAGTTTCTGGTGTTGCATCGTCCTTTGGTGTCATATTATACCAGTACACCGCTTCTGGAATAGAACACTGTGTCCTGGCCGCAATTCTTTTAATGGTGCGGTGACACCGCTCCGCTATACCGTTACCTTCGGGAAAATATGCGCATCGGTAATGCATTCTAATCCCCCATTCCTGCGTGAATTTCTGAAATTCTTGACATCGAAATGTAGTGGCGTTATCAGTCAGAATTTCAAGCGGGGCACCACGTTAAAAAAAGACAGCTCTCAACTGTCGTATAATGCTAAATGCATCCTGTCGTGTCAACAGGCGCCATATTGTGAAACGTGTTGGTCCACAATCTGTCATGGTCAAAAAGTGCTTGCCCTCATAATGCGTTATGTTCATTCCTACTCGATACCAGTTGTCCTCCACCTCAAGCTTTCCTTTTTGCCATTGGGATGGTGCCGGATCAATTCGCTGACACTCTTCACACGAGCGTATAGCTGCTTTGATTGATGCTCTTGTAGTTGAAGGACACACTCTTCGGACAAAATATGTTGTCCTCCGAATTCCGGGATGTCCACTCTGCTGATGTATCGTACGGATCTGGTCAGGTGTCAATTGATCTGTTACGGTCGCGCTTGTCTGTTGTGGAGGATCAGATCCCTGCCTCATTACATCAATCCACCTCTTTGGTACTCTCGTCAGGCTATCAGCCAAATTCTGCATTGACAAAACTAAAGTGATGTCCACCTGCAAGCTGTATTCGTCAACTAGACGCTTTATTATTTCCAGTCTCCTACGTACTAACATCTCACTTGCCGCTCTAGTCTTAACCCGGGCCTTCCCAGTTAAGGTGTCGGTCAACCAGTGGTAAACACACAATGAGTCAGTGTGAAGATGCACAACCTTGGCCTGCCATTGCAATGCAAGATTAACGTGGCATCGAGCTCTGCCAAATTTATATGCTGGGCATCATTTTTCGGACGAAGCCAGCACGCATCTTCCACGACAGCTCCTAATTGTTCCAACACGACACCTGTAGCCAGTGAACTTGCGTCAACCCATGCATTCACTTTGTTTCCAGATACTTGCCACTCACCCTGGGCAGGATCGTTCCTATGTACTCTGGACAGCGTTTCAGCCATCATTTGCCGGAGAGCATTATCATCCACCATGTCATCCCATCCTGTGGTTACTGCAGTTACTCGTCGTTTTAACACCTCTGTTGCCGATCGGAGCCATCCACAAACAGGTAGATGTCCTACTAATTTACCGCAAATAGAAAACACAATGCGTCTTGTCAATACACTGGGTAACTCTGGAATTGCGCTCCCTCACTTCCATCGCAAAGTATTGCCCTTCTCATAGACCTCTAGCCCTAACACGGGCGCCCCATCCTTTAGGCGCTTAGGGTCTTTGCTTATTAACCCAAACGATTCCAGTTTTGTTTGAACCACATCTGCAGACATTATATCCTCATCAATGTAAATGTCATCAATATAAGCTGAAGCAGCTTTTGCTGTGGTCTCATCCTGCATCAAAACAGTTTTAATAATAGCTGTCATTATTAAGGGTGCTACATTCAGGCCAAAACCTAAACGTGTCAAACAATATCGTTTTCCCTTGATTATCACCGTCTGAAATGGCAATAATGACTCATGGACACGTATCTGCAGGTAGGCTCTCTTCAAATCCAACAGTGCTACATTACTCCCTTTCTGACGCCACTCTCGTAGTCTAGCAGCGCACACATCTGCATTTCGAGTGAAAGCATCAACGTGGTGATTCAATTCTCGGTAATCCATTACGGGTCGAATTTTGCCTTTAGTAGGTTGTTCAACAGCCATGAGCGGAATTAATCCTTTGGGTGGTCCCAGACGTTCCTGTGGGTACGGTATTAACCATCCGTTTTCAATCCATATCTGAAGTTCTTCTTCATATGCGGCCCTATTCTTTGTGGAAACTTCATACTCTGGAATGGTGTTGCACAGTCGATCTGGTGCCTGGCTCATAGTCCATTTCCACTTTGCAGTCCACGCCTGTTCGTTGTCGTCAAACGTAGCACAGAAGTCCTTTTCTTCAATAGACACGGCTGCACAGACTTCTTTCCCTTCTCCAAGCATTACACCTCCAGTCGCTGTGATTATGACGCCTCCTAGTGCTTGTATCGCATCAATTCCAAGCAACATGTCATAGCCAAGGGGTTTTTCTTGCATCACCAGAACATCAACTTTGGCTGTGTCACCCTTCTCAGTACAAATCGTGACTGTCCCTTCACCACAACATGCTCGGGATAAACCATTGATTGTCATAATACCGACTGGTTTCTCCCGCCACATCCGACAGTAATGTGCACTAACTATAGACCGGGAACACCCCGTGTCTATGAGTGCTGAACACTTCACATCGTCGATTTTAACGCCAATGACCGGTAATCCTGTGTTTATTGGTTGGCAAGGGGCAAGGGTGGCGATAGTACCTTGCCCCCAACCTCGTTTCCCGAACAGTTGCGAGATATGTGCCCAAACTTATTGCAGCGATAGCACTGTACCGTTCTCTGTGCTCGTGGATATACACACCTCCTATCACTTCGGCACTCCTTAGCAAAATGATTGATTTCCCCACATTTATAGCACACTGGGCCTACACGCTTATTACTATCTGGGAGAGAATCTACCTTGCCTCCATGTGGTTCGACTGCTGCATGTTGAATACTAGTTGCTGCTGCAATTGGCTCATGTTCCTTGCAGATGTTTCGAGCTCGGGCTAATAACTCGTCCGTTGTCAATTCATCAATTCGTGACGATGTCCACAACAGACTGCTGACCTCCTCAGGTAAGCCTACTAAAAATGCACATCTTAATATCTTATCGCTGACTCCACCAAATGGTACCGACAACTTTCGTAGGTCAGATAGGTACACGTCAACCGTTTCCTTGGCCTGAAGTCGCCGGCTCGTAAACTGTTGCCATGCAACAAACGGATCTGTACCAAATGCTGTATACAGGCCATGTTTGATTGTATCCCAGTCTGGTTCATCCCCGAGTTGCTGGTAGACTGCATAGGCCCCTCCGATTAACCTCAGAGGAATGACTGTGGATGGTTCTTTAATTCTGCACAGTGTACAGATCTTCTCAGCCTTTTCAACCCATTCAACAACAGACGGTCCAGCGGTAGATCCATCAAACTCAGGTATCAAGCGAAAATCGAATTTGTTCATTTTCTGCCTTTCGAGTCACCACACACCAAGCGCCGAGATAGCTTATATCTTCCAACCTCTGTAAATCTCACTTATCTCTTTGAAATCCAACTTCAAAGTGAACGTCACCCCAAAAACAACAAATCAACCCTCTTTTATCTCCAACCAGGAGCATCTCATTTACATATCAGGTGGTCACATTGCAGGCATATAAAGAGACAATGCAGCCATTTTTGTTTCTTTCTTCTTCATTCATTTACTTCCACGACCGACCCATTGAACTATGCACAATGCTAGTTAGGTAAGTCCCGCGTTTCCCTACACTGCCCTTAGGGGATATATAACCAAGGGACACCGAAAAAAGGCCTCTTCTCTACTCAATTGGCCTCGCTGAACGACACTAAGACACCAGCGCTCCGTCAACACGTGTTCAACAACGGTAAGAGTTCTCAACTCATTTTCTTTGCACACGGTTTTCAAGGACTTTCCCACGCATGACTCATTTCTTCACATACTCTTTTCAAGAACTGTTTTCTATCGACACACATACATACACCACACACGTCATCATCCCACATACACACACGTTCAGTAAACCTTATTTGAGCTACCTCCTTTTGTTTGTTAATTATTACTCTGCTTTTGCATGCAACACTTGCTTGATTTTATGAACTCGCTTATAGTCGGGAACACGACCCGATTCTAACAGTTTTCGGAGTAAGAACGGCTAATCGTTAAGGCATCATGACAAGTTAAAATATTAAAACAAGATAAAATGTAATTTGTGTGACATTAATCTGATTTTTCTTTTTTCACACATACATTTTGGAACTGTTCTTTAATAAAAAATTTCAAGAAAAAATGAAAAAATAATATTTGAGAATTTTTAATTTACGTTTTTTTATAAAACGTAAATTAAAAAATCTCAAATTCTTTCTCACACAGATTAGGGATATGGGAGACCGAACGCAACCATTAAAAGGACACACCTACCTTATTAGTAGAAACTGAGGTACTGTGATTCTATCTTGCAGAACGATGCGTTCCGTGTAACCTGAATCCTTTTAGTTTGGTTATCACGTAGTTGGAACTTCTTGTAAATTCTTAGATAATATGCTTAGGTCCACCCTTACATTAGGATGGTTGAAGAAGTGTTTAAAAGAGTAAAAACCGATAAAACATGGAAAAACATGTATAAAAGTTAAATGAAAGATAAAGCATGCATAAGTTGAAGGAAGAATAAAACGTAATTTAAAGGTAACACAAAATATTTATATATTTACAAATTACAGAGCATTAAGTGTTCATTTCAAGTTTCCAGTTAAAGAAACGATAAATGTCCATGCCTGTGATTTATGAATGTGTATGTATGTACGTAGTGTAGCCAAGTGTCGAAGTATTTGAATGTGAGTGTCGCCTTTTGTTTGTGGTTGTACGAATGTGTATGCGTGTGAGTTTATAAGTTGTTTAGGCATTCATATGTATGTGGTTGTATGCGTTGAAGAATGATAGGAGTGTAAGCCTTTGTATATGTGTGTGGGTGTGTGTTTAGTAGTCAGCCGACGCGCTGGTACCCCCTCGCCGAAAGGTGAGGGGAGCCGAAGTTGTATTCTCTGAAAAAGAGGAGAGAGAAACAGTGAAAGAGAGATAGAAAGAGTTTGTTGCGCGGTCTTTTTTTATATTATTTCACAGTGGTTTGGCGGACGTAGTTCACAGCACCACACATTATCAACATTTTAGCTTTTTTTGCGCCATTTTGTTTGATTGTTAGCTGATTTTTATGGCTCCAGTTTGAGCTTTTGTTGTTAGATGGAATTTGGGCGTTGTTTCTGTTTTTGTGTTTACCCCGTCTGTTGATAAAATAGAGGATATCATTCGGATAGATGCTTTTAAAGTTCCTAACAAAAATTCAATATTAAATGCATTGAGTTGAAACGAGGTTTACCCCCCCCCCACGCTCGCGAAATCTCAACTGAAGAAAAAGGATCGTTTTCTAGAACTGCATGTGTTCAAAAAGAGGCGCCTAATATATATCGCTATGGGCAACTGCCAAAGGTCAACTCCTAAAGGTCAGCCCTTTTTTTCGATAGGAGGGGGGTGAGTGGGAAGATTTAACGGTGCGATTCTTAACAGACAATTGTCCGCTCATTTTGTTGCTGTTTATTGGGCATATCTATTAATTTACAACTGAATTCTCTTAAGTAATTTAGAATAGTAAAAGATTCTTTTTAATAGCAAAAATAAAGATTTGGCGCTTATGGTGACGTTGTTGCAATATTAGAGGCAAATCTTGTCCTGTTTAGTAGGGCCATTACTGAATATTACTCTTGACAGAGCATCGGCTGTATATAGTTCCTTGCCAGGAACGTAACGAATGGTGTATCCATACCTCATTAAACGTACCCGAAATGTCCGTATCCTTGCCGGTAGCTCGCTGAGGTACTTGCTACCTAGCAATCGCACCAGTGGCTTGTGGTCGGTTTCCACTGTGAAGTGTAGTCCGACTAGGAAGTCAGAGAAGCGTTCACACACCTATGTTGTCGCCATGGCCTCCTTTTCTATTTTAGCGTAACGAGTTGTGGTCTCTGACATGGCTCGTGAAGCGTAGGCGACAGGGTACATTTTTGTGTCGCCCTGTCGTTGTAATAACACTGCTCCCAGCCCATAGGATGAAGAATCGGCAGAAACTACAGTCTCATTTGAGGAACTATATAAGCATAACACTGGTGCTGAACACAGTGCCTTCTTGATGGAGCTAAATGCTTCCTGTTGTGCACTGTCCCACATGAATGCGTATTTCCGGCTTAACAGGTCCCTTAGTGGCTTAGTCATGTCCGCCAGGTTTGGAATGAATTTTCCCATTTGATTCACCATCCCTAGGAATCGGCGGGTTTCCGTTATGTCTGTTGGTGTTGGAAAGTTGAAAACACCAGCAGCCCTTTCTGGATCTGACCGTAGACCGTCAGCACTGAGTATATGCCCGAGAAATTTCAGCGATGGTTTGGATATTTCGCATTTTTCTGAGTTGAGAGTAATGCCCGCAGCCTGGTTTTTTTTAGTGCGCTCTTCAGTCGGGCATCATGTTCTTGTTGATTTTTGCCGTGGATTAGCACGTCATCTTGCATGCATATCACTCCGGCCTCACCCTCTAATACTTGCGACATGCGTCTCTGGTAGATCTCACTGGCTGATGAGATCCCAAAGGGGAGACGGTCAAATTGGTACCGTCCGGGTAGGCTGATGAAAGTCGTCAGTGTACGGGATTCCGATGAGAGTGGAATTTGCCAGTATATGCTGTTGGCATCCAGTTTGCTCATGACTCTCACTTCCCCTAACTGGGCTAGGAGGTGGTCAACTGTGGGCAGCATGTGGAGTTCACGTTTTGCGCACTTGTTGAGCTTTGTGAGGTCTACACATATTCTAACTTTTCCATTTGCTTTTGGTACTACAACCATGGGGGAACACCATTCGGTGGGTTCGTCGATCTTGCTTATGATCCCCAGCTTCTCCATTCTCTGGAGTTTTGCCTGCTTTTTTCTCATCAGGGTTAGCGGTATGCGTCGTGGTGTGGGTACTGAGTATGGCTTAGCATCTGCGTGTATCGGTATACTGTATTCTTCCCGAATGTGCTTAAGCCTGTGAATAGGTCTGGCATTTCCTTTATGGCTGCATTTCGCTCTTGGTGGTATGTAGCCTTGGGTGGACAATTACAAGCTTCGATGGCTGGTCTACCTAATAATGGCTCCTCAAGATTGGGGATAATGAATATCCGCTGTTTCGTCATCAGCTCTTAATGCGAGACAGTTACAGTGATCATTTCGGCAAATTTCAGCGGGATGCGTCGCGGGCCATGTAGGGTTTTGTGGGCATCTGAGAGAGCCGGTAGATCTCTTAGTTCGTAGATGTGCTCAGGGATTGCAGTTACATCTGTACCCGAGTCCAATTTGAATTCCAGTGGTATTCCCTTGACGGTGATGTTGGTTCGCGATGGTTTGCTCGGGCTGATTTCTGATGTTGTCAGGACACCAAGATATGCACTCTGGTCACTTTCACTGTCATCCGAGTCATGCTTAACCTCATGTATTCTTTTCGCAGAGCAACACTTAGCATAGTGGTCTATCGTGTCACAATTGTGGCAGGTGACGAAAGTGGCGGGGCATGCATGTGTCTGATGATGGGCCTGGTTACCGCAGCGGTGGCTACCTGCTTCCGCTCTGTGCTGCTGTGTGTGCCCTTTCTTCTGTAGTGAGGTTCCCATCTGGGTTTGGCCTTGTAGTTGTTCTGCCCTTGTCTGTGGATTCTATTGTGATTAACAGAATGGACAGCAACATTGTTATCAGCTAGTCGTTCACTACTGATACGTTCTGGTGATCGCAGGAGACGTTGGTGCGATTTGATCGTCTAACACTGTGGTGCGCGTCTAATGGCCCCGTCTAAGGTAAGGTCTGGAATCATCTGAAGACTCTCTGATAGCTTTGGATCTATGCACCCGACTACAATTCTGTCACGAATTAGTTCTTCGTGGAGGTCTCTAAAGTTGCAGTTCTTAGCCAGTGCATGGAGATCTGTAATAAAATAGTCAACCGACTCACCTACTTCCTGACGTCTCTGGTTGAACCTAGCCCGTTCATATATGACGTTGGTGTTGCCTTTAAAATGGTCGTTGAACCTTGACGTGACTATGTTCAGGTTTTGGGCTTCGTCGGGTGAAAGTTTGAACGTAGCGATCATGGACGGCAGCACCGGGGGGGGGGGGGCAGGGGGGCTCAAGGCCCCCACTTTTTGACTTGCCCCCCCCCCACTTTACGGTCATCAATAATGAAGTTATATATGCATGTGTTTAACCGCCCCCCACTTTTTAGGAGAGCCCCCCCCCCACTTGTATAACTGTCCCGCCGGTCCTGGCGATGCTGTCCTCTGCTTTATCACCCATGCAGTAGATTAGGGTGTCTACCTGACAAGGGGCTGGCTTCTCGTCTAGTCCGGACAGTCCTGTAGCGGTTGAACCGCCGAATCCATTTTTCCCACGATTCGGGCTGATCGAATATGAAGGGTTCTGGTGGGGTAACGTGGCTGTTCATCATGGGTTTATTTATTTATTTTTATTTTTTTTTATTTGGCTTTTGAGCTCAATATTTTTCTTAACTCATCCCATACGTGTTGCTCACGTCCGTTTTCGAATCCCTTATTCTGACACCATGTTTTGTTATGGTTTCCATAAGTAAATGAGGCAAGACGAGGTGTGTTATCTCAGACAAAGATCGCTGACTGCCGGGTTTCGTTAATTCACGTTAGCCCCGAGATCTTAGATTGCAGGGGAGGTAACTTCCATCGGTCCAGATTTTGGTTAACATAACAAATAACTTTTTTCAAAATCCAAGGGAGATAACTTTTTCAGGTAATTACGTGTGCTTTTACAACCTGGAACCACTGGGGTTTTTTAGAAGGGGGGGGGGTCTACTTTTTCAGGTAATTACGTGTGCTTTTACAACCTGGAACCACTGGGGTTTTTTTAGAGGGGGGGGGTTCTACTTTTTCAGGTAATTACGTGTGCTTTTACAACCTGGAACCACTGGGTTTTTTAGAGGGGGGTTCTACTTTTTCAGGTAATTACGTGTGCTTTTACAACCTGGAACCACTGGGTTTTTTTTTAGAGGGGGGGGGTTCTACTTTTTCAGGTAATTACATGTGCTTTTACAACCTGGAACCACTGGGTTTTTTAGAGGGGGGGGGATTCTACTTTCTCAGATAATTACGTGCGCTTTTACAACCTGGAACAACTACATATTTTTAGAGGTGGGGGATTCTACTTTTTCAGGTAATTACGTGTGCTTTTACAACGTAGAACCACTACATATTTTAAAACGTATATTTACCTTTAATTAGTAAAAACATAATAAATCGAAAATTGAAACAAGTTAATTAACGAACTAAAAATGAAACAATGTTAGGTGAAAATAACTTTAATTATAAACTGGAACGATAAAACAATGTTAATTAACCAAATACAAAAATTAAATAAACTTGTTAATTAACGAAAAATGAAATTATATCACATATTGCTCCCTGATTTCAATAATTATACGCGGGAGTTTTTACCCCTCTGTCCATCCGTACATGCGTTTGAGTTTTTAAAGTCAAACGTAGTTATGTCCCTTGGATTTGGAATAAAGTTATTTCCCTTTAATATTGCAACAACGTGTCAAGAGCGCCAAGATTTTTTGTTATCGTCTTTCTATGAAAATATGTTTTTCTGTGTAAACAATTGTTTTGACAATTAAAAATAGATAACATTATTTTTACAATGATATTATCGTCTTCTAAGAAAAAAGTGTAAGTTTTTAAAGATTTTTTTTAGATAACAGTACAATTTTCGAGGTTTCTAAAATAGTTAATTTTATCAAGAAAACGGAATACCGACTTTTTTAAAAATTGTTTTTTCAAATTGTTTTCGGTTTGAAATTCTTAATATAGACATAATATTGTCGTTTTTTTATGTTTTATGAAGACATAATACAATATTTCTGTTTATTAAGGCCGGAAGGTGGGGCGGGAGTCAGCGACTTCCGGTTCACTGTTAATTACTTATTATCTTATTGATTAACTTCCTCTCAGATAATGGACCAAAGTTGGTACTAATTACCAAAATTATTCCAACTGCTGAACTATGCTGTAGCAACATACGTCTTGCTGAATTAAAAATGTTTGGGTATCTTTTACAATACTCAGCAGAGTCGCGGACGGGGTCCAAAAAACGAACGAAAACAGGGTAAAAAATATATATATATACAACAAGTGATGGTGACCTACGTCGAGAATAGGTATTTTCCTACTTACCTATGAAATTTGTTTGTATTTTTATGTAGTATAAATAGTTTTTATTAGATGTAAAAAAAAAATTATTGTTTTTTTTGTGCACAGAATTTGCAAAAAGCAAATGACCGCCAATCCTCGTTCTCGTTACATACCCCCCTACGATCGCCATCTTGGAATTGTGCGATGATGGTGTGACGAACAATTTATTTTCTAATAAATAGCACTTCGAACGGGTTAAAAATACAAACAAATGCCACAGATAAGTTTGGAAAATAACTTTTATCGCCTACAGTTACTTTTATTTGTTGTATATTTGTTTTTTTAACGTTTTTACTCTGCTGAGTATTGTAAAAGATACCCAACATTTTAAATAAACTTTAACAAAAATATAATTTGTGTAAAAATAAAAAAAACAACAATATTATGTGTTTATTAAGAATTTATAACCAAAAACAACTTTTAAACAATAAAAAAAAATGAAAACAATAAAATAAAAGGTGCTTGTGCATATTGTTACGACCTAACTGCCAGATGATCGGTACGGATTAGCAATCAGATCGTTACACATATTTTTATTTTATTTAATGTCCGTTGGCACGTTAATCATCTTTGGTTAATCGTCGAATGTCGGATTAACCGGTGAAATTCGTCTTAGGGGAATTGGGATAACAAAGCAATAAATGACGAACATAGACACGAGTGAAATTAAAAGTCAATAAAGATTTTTATAAACAAACAGAAGAAGATGACACCACGAGAAAGAGTGAGGGAGACAGACGTGTATTTTGGAGAGTGTGTGCAGATGTATGACACATGAAATTTCAGTCAAGATATATATATTTGTGTAAGAAAGATGCTGCCAAGAGATAGGCCAATACTTAGCTGTTTGTCCGAAGTATAATACGGATCAAAAGTCCACGCACATACAATATAAATGATGACACGAAAATCAATAATCTCCTTGAATAGTAATCCTTGGGAATAAGAATGTTCTAGGTACAACCTGCGATAAGATTGCCCTTTAAGTTCCTGGAATCGTAATCCTTGGGAGTAATAAGATTCTGGATTCAACCTGCGACACGATTGTCCTTTTCTCTGTCTGATTTACACAACCGTTCCGTCTGCCTTTTTTCGCCCGCTCTGACGTGTGTCCTGAATTCACCTCGTGTGTTTTGTTTTTCGCGCCCTGTCGACGTTCCGTGTGTTCCGCTTCCGGTCGCCCACGTCTCCTGTCCTTCATAACCCTCGCCTCCCTCTCTCCCCAGTCAAGCGGCTGCTTGAATCGCACGACAAAATCCCAGACAGAGAGAGAGAGAGAGAGAGAGAGAGAGAGAGAGAGAGAGAGACATAGAGAGGGTAAGCGCTTCGCTTGACTCCGACAGTCATTAAAGAGAAAGAGAGAAAGATAGAGATATAGAGAGCGTAAGTGTTCGCCTTGCTTTGAGAATTATTTATCACAATATCAACCCTGACATGTTAGATCGCTCTTAAAAATAAAATAGCTAAAGAAATGTATACACTTTGTTATGGACGTACGTGGTAGATGAAAAAAGACTGTACAGCAAAAAGTATGTAAATTCATACAGTATTTATTTAACTATAAATAAAAAACGATTTTATCACTCGGTAGATATTTCCACCATTTGTATCTTAGATTTTCCAGGGGTCAAGGACGATAACTCATATTTTTACGATTTCGGGGTTTGGGGTCTCCATTGTTTACAAAAATGTCAAAATGTACATAAAATCATTTTTTTCTTCTTTTTCTTATAATTCAATAACTACTGGATGAATTTTCAGCTAACACATAAGTACATAATAAAGTTTATACATTCTTTAAATATTTCAATGTCAGGGTTGATAGGCACAAGCACCAAATAAAAAACAAACAAATAAGTTATTTTAAAAATATACTCGGTATTCTGTTAATTATTTGTTTACTACGAAATAAAAGTAATACATTCGATGTATTATTTGTGAAATTATGGAGAACATTTTCTTACCATGTCTCGCCATCCGTATATGAGGCGTCATTTGCTGCTGAGTGGAACCGGAAGCTGGAAGAACATATGAATTCACGAATCGCCAATTAAATGATAGATAATAATTAAAAAAGTAAGGCACTTGTATAGATCGGGTACACGAGCCGAAATTTATTTTAGAAGAGTTCCAATGGTGTAAGAATGGGGCAGACAACTCTTTTTTTAAAATACATAATTTCCTGCCTTGAATATGCGCGAATTATTATATTTAACAAGTACTCAACAAAAAGTGGTGGCTTATCTAATTTTCCGCAAACCCCCTACAGAGTCTTTTTGAACAATTTTTGAATTCTATCCCGTTTAAAAAAACAAAATCAAGAGAAGAAAAAAAAATCAGATAAATTTATTTTTTAAACTATAAAAAAAAATCAAAAATGTTTTAAACATAAAACGACGGCTGTTCGTTTGGAAATGAAAAAATATACTGTTGATTTTCCCAAATTCTATTTTCTTCAGTAAATGTTCTATCAATATACTGTTGATTTTCTCAAATATTGAATTTGCATGACTACTTATTAAAAAAAATGGATATTTTCCATTTTCGAAGAAATTGCGTACTAAAAAAAAATAGTTATCTGCCCCTTACATCATTGGAACTCTTCTAAAATAAATTTCGACCCGTGTACCCGATATATACAAGTACCAAAAGTAATAATTAGTACTGTTTCACAGAAATGCATAAACTTTGTTACGTGGTAGCTAAGTAAAAGACTGTACACCAAAAATTACGCAAATTCATCCAGTATTTATCAAATTAAAAATACAAAAAAAAAAAAAAAACGATTTATCGGTAGTCGCCATCTTGTATATTCACTCTAAAAATAAACGAGTTAACGCCCTTGCCTAAACTGTACAATCTTATTTTAAGCAAAAACGTAAGTACATTACAACATTTATACATTTCTTTAAATATTTTAGTGTCACTGTGAAACAGCAGAATCACCTAATAATTAATTAATAAATATACGAATTTCTGCGAGACAGCCACAAAAGTCATCCCATAATTCTTTCCAGATCGAGTGGAGATTTCTTTTTGAAAAGAAGGTATACCACGAAAATTAAAAAAAATATATGACACCATACAATAACATCTTGACCCGATATAGTACGTTGCTAAACAAGTCAGTAATCAAGATGACGTTTTTTGTTGGCTTTTTTACATTAATATCAATTCAATGGAAGATGATGTCTTTCATCCACCATTGTTAAAATAGTCGGCACAGTTGAAGTACGAGTGACTCTAAGCAAAGTTGTTTCCAACCGGAAACGGTGTCCGTTCGAAATTGTTTCCGATATTAAAAACTTCCTGTTTTGGTTAGTCGAATAGGTGTTATGTTTTTTCAGAAAATATAATGAAAGTTTTGTACTGAATTTTATTTTAAATAATTTATTTGAAAAAAATAAATAATCACAGTTACAAAAATAAATAATCACAAATTAGTTTATTTACACAGGTTGATTTTCTTTCGGAAAAAAATGCAATGTTTTTTGCTAATGAAATAATTTTAATTTGGGGGAGGGAAAATAATAAAGTAGGTTGTTTTATTTTATTTGGGAAAAATAAGAATGTTTCAGAAATCATAGTACTGTCGGATCGCATATATCATATGACCGAAGTAATTTATTTTTACTTGGCGACGTCAGAGAAACTGTTTGTTTGCTAATGAAATATTTTTGTTTTGGCGAGAGAAAATAATAAAGTAGGTTGTTTTATTTTATTTGGGAAAAATAAGAATGTTTCAGAAATCATAGTACTGTCGGAGCGCATATATCATATGGCCGAAGTAATTTATTTTTACTTGGCGACGTCAGAGAAACTCCTGCAGTACGATAGTATTCATTATCATATATAGAGTAAATAGAGAAAAAATTAAACCAGAAAATTGCACTACAGAATACCAGAAAATACAGAGAAAATGAAACTACAGAATACCGGAAGTTGTTATCTACGAAGTTTATTATCGGGTACGGATCGCGGCCCGACACCGTAGCAGCGTCGCAGAAACTGCTCTTAGAGTCGCTCGTATTTCACCAATGCCAAATAGTCAAATATTGAAATAAATAAAATTAAACAAAATTCACCTTTAATTCGGATATAGATTAGCACTGTTGTCGAAGTGGTTTCTTTTATTTCCTAATTCTGTAATTTTCTGCGAAGCTGCTCTTCTCGTCACCATCTTAGAATGCTTCCTTTGACTCAGGAAAACACAACACTAATCTTATAAAAGTAAGTCAGGGGGATTTCTTTATTTTACTTTTTTGCAAATGTTTTATTTCAAAACTATGTATTTAAGCTAACCGTATTTTTTTTTATTGATACCAGTATGAATAGAATCGCTGACTTTTAGTCAACAATTTTTAATGGTGGATTTCTAAGTGAATGCAGGAAAAAATAAAAATTCTAGACTAGGTCAGTTTATTTAAGATACACTCGAAAAACGATAATTCTAATTCATGTTAAAATTATAATTAATTAAAATATACAAAGTTTGTTAGTTTATTTCAGAGCTACAACAATGTTTTCCATAGTTCTATTGACAAGTGAAGCTAATAACTATTTGAAAAAAAAAAATACAATCTTTAAGTACAATTTAAAAAAATTAAATGCTTGATTATTTCATGATGAATTAAAATCTCATCATTACTTAAACCGGTTGTATACCGTTTCAGCGTCCCAACTCCCCTTTTAGAGATGGTTATTTGTTTTGTATTATTTGAATTACGTCGTAATTTAAGATGTTGCAACAAAGTAAAAAAAATATCCATAAAGATTTAATTGATATCGATTCTTTGTTTTGTTGCTAACTTATTCGAAAAAAGGGTGTTTTTTTACATTAGGACCCGCACTAAAAGTGCCTCGGCGTCGGTACTTTCCGGATGTTTACGTAAAAACAGTGCCGAATGAAAAATTCATTGACTTATCTGCGTCCAAAAAGCACAAACGAGGCAGAATTTACAAACGGGGAAAAACAAGCGAAACATTTTGTATGAACTAAATATTTATTTTGTTAACGAAAAAAAGTGATTCAAATAAGTGTTTAACTTTAAAAGTTTTAACGAAGAAATAACAGCGATTAAAATAAGTGTTTAAATTAAAAAGTTGGGTATTTTATAGGTACGTGCAAAATCTATGGCCGATTCCCAAAATGAAAAAACATTTTGACCCCCCCTTTACTTAAAAATACACTAAAATTCAGGAAATCAACCAATTTTACTGAAATTTTCAATATTTATTAATCAACAATCACGGAATATAATGAAACCATTATTTTTTTTTTAAATCTTAGTGAAAATGTATTATTTTTTAAAAAGAAAATACACCTTTACTAAAGTTATATTTTTATATATTAATAAAAAAAAAATGCATGATTTTTTAACTGTTGCTTATGTAAATAAAGGATCGTAGATGTTAACAATTCAATTTTTTTTTCAAAATATTTCGTATATATTACGAAATAGGCCAGTAAATACCGTGTTAATAAAATCACTATAACTCGAAGAAAAATTAATTTTTTGAATTAGCGATATTATTATTAAATAAAGCATTGTTTAATCAATATTTTCACCAAAAAAATAATATAATTGCAAAAAATATTTCATGTGATTTTAATGATTAGAGTTTTTGGAAAAATAAAAAATGCGACATAATTATATTTCTCTTTTATAGAGGAACGTGGCATCATCAGCGCAAGAAATTTTTTTTATAATCTTGAAAATAAACCCAAAATTGACAAATTTGAGATACAGGAACTTAACGAAAAAAGGAATTTAAAAAATTGAATAATTTCTACTAACGATGAACTTTCATTAGTATGGTAGCCCCGTTCTGCAATAACCAGGTGGGATTAGCAATCACTCACTTTTACAGCGCAAAATTTTATTTTTTTTAGAGATTCAACAATTTCGTTCATTTCACAATTCATCGTCAATTATTTGGAAAGATTTGTATTTGTTTTGCCTTTTTTTCATTAATAAATATTTAAGTTAAAAACAATTATTTATTAATAAATAAAGAGAATTCAAACATCACATTTTCTTTCAAAATTGAATTCTGTTTATCAATAAATAACTGTTTTAACTTTTTTTTTCAATGAATAAATTGTCAGTGTAGTCATTGACTTTAATATACTTTTTCACACTTAAAATAAAAAAAAATAAAAACACTTTATTTTTAAAAGAATCAATGTAATTTATCGTTACGACACGTTAAGAATAAATCGAGTAACTAAAGTTTTAAATCATGTAAAAAAAATTGATAAAATTGACGCAGTTCGTAACGTAAAAATATTTTAACATTTAAAAAATAGTTTTATTTCAAATTCTAAGGAAAAACATTGGTAAACACTAAACAGACGTCATCAATAATTTCAGAGTATTACTAAATTAAAAACTGAACCTTTTCAGTTAAAAATAATTGCGTACACTCACAAATAATTAAATAAGCATTTCCTTTTTTATTATAAAAAATAAGGGTACTTAAATTTGTTTATAACCTTAAAAAGAATAAAGAAATTAATGGATAATAATTTTTCAACTTCTATAAACTATTATTACATTTTTATATATAAAGTTAAAAATGATAAATTATGACATTTTTTGTCTTCCATATATTTTGCATAGTAATAGTCATTTTGTAAACAACGTCCTTTTCCGATGAAGTTATGGAGGATTATACTCATTTATCACATTTGAAGGGCTAATTTTGCTAATTTTTAGTCAAACTTGGGATTTTTTTTTTAATTCAGTGTCTTATGACTTTAATTTAATAATTACCTTTGAAATAGTTCTCAAAAACTTATATTTATCTTTTAAGGGATTTTTACAAGTAATTTTTTCAAAGTTCAAAATTCATTGAATTTTGGGGGGTTTTGACCGTCGTAATTACATATTTTATTATAATTTATTTTTCACACGTAAATATGCAGTTTTTTTCGTTTAGATATTAAGTTTAGGCTTTTATCTTTCAAACACAATCAAAGTTTACACGGAAACTAATTAAATAATTAATGATAAGCGCTTTTTAATAAGCATAGGCCGTACAAGAGACGGCCATTTTTGCACGTACCTAGTATTTTACAATAGGCCTCAAACGAAAACGCTAAAAAAACAAATATACAACAAATAAATGTTACCGTAGCCGATAAAACTGAATTTCCAACATACCTGTGACATTTATTAATCATTATAATCCGTTAAAAGTGCTATTTTTTATAAATCGATATTTTTATCGTACGGAAATTATAATAAAAAATGGCGGCTTCTTCTGCAAATTTTGCAGCCTCGTTTCGGTTTCATTCTGTCGGGGTTTCTTTACTGGGACTCATATTCAAAGCGCAATTTTTCATTTTTCAGCCAAGCAAAAGAACAAAACAAAACTACATTTTAAGCTAAAGGAATAAAATCATTTTCTTTTGATTTACATGTCATTGTGCTTTTATTTACATATTATTTTCATTCGTCACACTGTAATGTTTTTTTTTCCTGTTGTTGCTTTAAAAAATTATTTACCGTAACACTAGCCCTAACCCTAACTCCAGCCCTAACCCTAACTCCAGCCCTAAGCCTAACCTTAACTCCAGCCCTAACCCTAACCTTAACTCCAGCCCTAACCCTAGCTTTAACTCCAGCCCTATCCCTAACCCTAACTCCAGCCTATACCCTAACCCTAACTCCAGCCCTAACACTAACTCCAGCCCTAACACTAACTCTAGCCCTAACCAAAATGATCGTTAAAATGTTCGTTTCATAAATTAAATTTCAAAAATGCAAACAAAAAACCCCAAAAAACGCCACTTTGATTATGAGTCCCGGTAATAAAAAAACACACACGCCGTAACCCTTGACAACGAGAATCCGAAGCGAGACTAGCAAAACAAGACCGTCGACGCCATGTTTTGTAAGTAAAAATCCGTGCCCAGAAATTTTTTTTTTCATGTCTTATAAAAACTCATTTATCCTACGTAAACATACAAACAAATGGAATAGCTAACAAGGAAAATCTCCAGTCTCAACGTACGTCGCATTTTTTGTTGCATATTAATTTTTTTGACAACGTTCTACAACTTTTTTGAACCCGACTTGCGAGTTTGAGGGCTATTGTAAAAGATACCCAAAAAGTTTTAACAAAAGAAATAACAGTGATTAAAATAAGTGTTTACATTAAAAAGTCTTAACAAAAGAAATAACAGCGATTCAAATAAGTGTTTAAATTAAAAAGTTAATCAAGTAAGTGTTTTTTTTATTTTACAAAAAATGATTGTTATTTTCGTTTTGATTATTATTGTTGCTTTCGTTAGGGTTTGGGCAGGGTTAGGAATTAGTGTTAAGGCGGGGTTATGGTTTGGGCAAGGTTATGAATTAGGGTTAGGACAGTGTTATATTTTGGGCAGGGTTAGGAATTAGGGTCACAGTTTGGGCAGGTTGAGGAATTAGGGTTAGGGTTTGGACAAGCACGTTTGCAGATGCTAAACGTTCAATTTTCAAGTTAAGATGTATTAATTTTAATCAATTATTCATTTTTTTCACAGTTTCATTGACTAACCGCTTCAGGGCTTTCCAGCATTTTATGTAAAACGCCAATGCCAAGGAACTTTAAACCCGGGCACCAACCTAACAAAGTACCGAAAAAAAAATCAATAACAAGAACAGATAATTACGTGTTTTGAAATGGGAGTTTGGGATGCTGAAAACGTACACAACCGTAAAACTCGACATAAAAATATAGTTGAATTTCAATATGAAAGAGTAACCCACCCCTGATTTATACCTTTACTTTTTATAAGTATGGACAATAATATTGGTAAAATGACCAGACTCTAAAAATCTAAAACTATTTTTTAAAATTTATATTAATTAATTAAATAAAATTAACATCATAGAATTTTTTCATTACAGACATATTTCTTGAATAATTTTTTTTTGTTTATTAATACTAAAAAAAGTTATTAAAATAATCTTGGTGCATGTGGCGCTAAATTGTTCATTTTTTAATTATTTATCTTCCATATTTTTCAATTGTGCTTTCAATTTATTTTCCACATTTGTTTTCATAATCGTTATAGCTACATTGTTGAAAACGTTCCATCAGCTTCGGACCTATGTATCATGGATGTATCATTGAATGAACTGCTCAGCGAAGCAAGTCATCATAAAAAAATATTACAATGGTTGGCCTGTCATGGGATAATTGGTTATAGGCAAATGTGCTGGAACTGTCTACAGCCACGTAGGATTATATTACAATGGAGAGATATAAGGAAATTCATTGATTGCTATTGTTGGGCTTGCTGCAAATGTAAATGAACAAAAACTGTACGAGTGCAGGGCTCGTTTCTTAAGCGTGCACATTTAACACTAGGCCAAATAGTCCAGGTAATTTACTGGTGGTCCTTACCAGAGCCACAGGTCCAGGTGAACACAAAAATGGGTGTCAGTCAACGAAGTTTGTAGGGCTGGAATAATTACCTTCGTGAAATCTGTGCAATGTCTTTAATTGACAATTCTGTAGGGATGGGTGGTCCTGGTCGAACTATGGAAATCAATGAAAGTAAATTCTTCCACAGGAAATATTATTGGGGAACGTATAAAGACGGCCAATGGGTTATTGGTATGGTCGAGCAAGGAACAAATTCGACAATGATGATGCCAGTCTCCAAAAGAGATTCAGAAACTATGTATCCCATCATTGAGCGATATATTCGACCAGGAACACATATTGTAACAGATAGCTGGCGAGCTTATACTTCCCTGCACAACCATTCCATTGTAAACTATAGATACAATGTTTTTAAACCTGAATGATTAAACAATCTGCACAGACACTGTTGAAGGATCCTGGAATCTGGTAAAAATAAAATTGGACAAATGAGAGGTACTAGTCTAGAAAATTTCCAGAGCTACATCAGTGCGTCACCGAATAGAATGTAATTTCTCTGGCAATATTTTATATCCGTTTGTATTATGAAGTTTACAGAAATTAATAATTTGTAAACACAGAAAAAATACATAAATTCTGGACAAAAACAATTTTAAAAAAATCCCATGACATTAATTTTATTAACTTATTTTTACTATGAATAAATAAAAATTCATATGTTTGGACACGTACACATTTTCTTCAAGAAATATGTCTGTAATGAAGAAATTCCATGACGTAAAATTTTATTTATTTTTGTTTATATAAATAAAAAAAATTGTATGCAAAAAAAGAATTCCAAGACTTTTTTATTTATTTTTTATTCCATTATGTTAACTTTTTGTAATTACTTAAAAAAAACATTGCCCTAGGTTTTAGATTTTGTTCCAGAAATATGTATATAATGAAAAAATTCCATTACGTTAATTTTATTTATTATTTTAATGTAAATAAAAAATTGTATGCAAACAAAAATACCAGCAAACGTGCTAAAAAATATGGTAGTTTTTATTTTATAAAAGAAAATTAAATGTTAGTGATTTACGAAGAGGAAGTGCAAATATGACAGCCATTTTGATTTATTCAAAGGGTAGTAAGCCGGATCAATTTACGGTTATCCCCCTTTGAATTGTCTTCGTAAATCGCTAAAATTTAATTTTCTTTTATAAAAAAAACTACTTGATTAATTTACGTGACTTTTGGTATAGAATACATTCAGCCCGTGACAGGTACGTAGATCAAACAGATATTCCTCAGTTTGTTTTATTATTGTTTTCAAAAGTATCCGCTAAAAATATTTAAAAAAAAAATTAATCGGTTTATTTATAAATATTACCTTAACTTTTTTCAGATCGAGGAAAAAGAGGCATTAGCAGTCTCTCTATATTTTTCAAACAATGTTTGGCTACTTTAAAATAATTTTTCAAAGAACGTTGGACTCCTTTGACATTATATTTCTAAGCGTCCGTCAAATCATTCCTTTTTCGTTTGAAAATGATAATGTTTAGTTTTAAATCAAAGCAAATCCCAACTCGCCTTCTTCATTTACTTTTTTTATCTCACTTTTTGATATATATTCAATTTAAATATTCTGAATTCAATATGCAGCATTTTATATTCTCGATGTTGCATTTTAATTTACAAGTATCTTTTAGATAAAATACTGAGCCGGTAATCATCATTAGAAAATGAATATATTTCTTGAAGTGACGTCATCGGGTATTCATGAATATATACAAAAACAAAGTATAATACTTCACACTGAGTTTCACCCTATGATATGTACTTTGATTCAGAATAATTACTACCAAATATTACCGTCCTTGTTCTGTCAACAACTCTCTTGCAATATTTACTATTTTTATTTAGAAATACAGCAATCTTTTAATTCCACATGTAAACGATAAAATACAAATATATAACATAGAAATTATCCCTCTCTATCAAATATACTTTTCAGAATAACAATACTTTCCCATATATATATATATATATATATATATATATATATATATATATATATATATAAATAGATAATAGTGAAACCTACCAATATATTATTTCTTAGCTGTCTTCTATTCTTCTGCTCTCTATGTATTTATAGGGTTTTATATTTACCATCTTCCACTCCTTGAAATACACTTCTATAACAATACTTATATATTCATTTGTATGTGTTATAATCAAGATGTTTAAAGTCATACTAATAGATATCATATGCTACTTGTTCAATATCGAATTCGCAAATGCTGTTTCAAAGGAAATGCTTTTCTGTGGGAATTCCTGGCACAACGAATAAAAGCAATGATGTCATGAAACAACTAAGTTAAACAAACTTTCAATCCTCAATCTCCTCACACCCTTTTGACATGACTGATAACCCCCACTCTACCGAAAAGACTCTGACAAACATATGCATGGACTAGGTGTTTACGTTCGGAACACCCTCCCCTTGAATAGAGAACATAGGCTAGAAACAGACGAGCAAGCCCACATGTTCTTTAGCACAGTGTTAGTTAATTATATGTCTAATTCAACTCAGGACTGTAACCTCCTTAACTTTGTCTCTAAAAGCATAGATAACATGATCTCACTAGACTCAAGTAATCAAATTAGGGATTTTAATGCACATAACCTTAGATTCTCCAGCTATACAGACGCAGCTGGTAACTGCATGTATAGTTTCTCCATAGTACACTCCCTTTCGCAGACTGTCACATTATTGATATGCCTTCCTGATCAAGGGGACATGCTAGCCTCACTTCTCGACATGTTCTTAACCTCATTGTCCGAGGTTTGTGTGATGAATGCTAATCGCCTGCTCAGGAACGCTGATCACCTGGTGGTAATGATTGATATCACCCTAAAAATCTTGTCCCAAATCTGAAGAGCCGTTGGTCTTAACGACGAGATACAACAAGCAGGCTGATTTGTATACCTGCACCATTATATACTTATATACTCATATTTAATTCTATTTCTATTTCTTGATGTTCAAATCTTTTATCATTAATTTTTCGTGTTGTGCATGTGGTAATTGGTAACTGGTTTGTATTTTATATTTCCTGCCTTCCAATCATTTGCATAATATTCTATGACAATACGTATACATACATTTATATATTATAATCAAAATTTTAAAAGTCTTAATATTAGATTCAAGTGCCGTTTTTAATGTTAAATTTGCGAATGTGTTTCAAAAGCAGTTTTCTTCTTTCTAAGGTTAATTTGTGGCACAAAGATTTAAAAAGAAAACTATACACAATAAATAAATATTAAAAAAATTAAATTTCAAAGAACAATTGAGATGATGATTTTCATTTGAAAAATAAATGTATACTCTTAAAAATTTAATTTGCAACATAAATTCATGCTCTTATAAATGTAATTTAGAAAATAAATTTATACTCTCAAAAGTCCATGGTGAAGCAATAACAACAATAATAATGATTTTTGCGTTGATGTTTTCCATTTACTTTCTCTCTAAAAAGAGAAGTAACTTTTTTTCAATGATTTATATTAAAGG
This sequence comes from Sepiola atlantica, assembly GCA_963556195.1. Classification (NCBI taxonomy): domain Eukaryota; kingdom Metazoa; phylum Mollusca; class Cephalopoda; order Sepiida; family Sepiolidae; genus Sepiola; species Sepiola atlantica. The sequence continues at coordinate 113,201,353 of OY744525.1, forward strand.
TTTATTCATGTCATATAGTTATAGTTTTACATTCATTTAAGCTGTAAATGAAAAGGCATAATAAGTTAATTATAATAAAATGTAGATATAACAATATAAACTGCTTAATGTAATCTCTTCTTTGTTTACAGATTCAACCTATAAAAGGAGTTTTTTCAAATTGGAGAAACCAAGAAACTGAAAGCTTTGGGTCTATATATTAAATAAAGTACTTACTCTTTTATAGTGGGTATTTGTTCGTATTTAAGAATATGCATACAATTTGATGAAAACATAATTTTCTTGTTAAAAGTGTAAATGTAAATTTTCCTCAAAAATCTATCTTCACAAAGAGCATACAGATACACAGAAGAGGAAAATCACATTTAAGTGAAGTTTGTTAAACAAAAATTTTCCAGAATTCGAATCCTAAAACAGATATGTGAATGCATACAGGAGAGAAACTATATTCGAGTTGAATCTGTGGATCTGAATTATCACTGAATTCTAGTTTGACAATGAATATGCAAACGCACAGAGAAAAGAAGAGATATTCTTGTGAAGTTTGTACATTAGAATTTTCTCGGTGTTCTGGGTTGAAAGGTCATATGCGTACGCACACAGGTGAAAAGGCATATCCATGTGAAATATGTGGAACTGCATTTACTATAAAAAAATATCTGAAAACGCATATGCGCATCCACACAGGAGAGAAACCATATTCATGCTCAGTTTGTGGTTCAGCATTTCCACGGAAAGATGAACTTACAAGCCACATGCGAATACACACAAGAGAAAAACCATATTCATGTGAAGTTTGTGGAACTGAATTTTCACAGAATTCACATCTGAAATCACATATGCGAATACACACAGGGGATAAACCATATGTTTGTGAAGTTTGTGGAAACGGATTTTCACAAAACTCTAATATGAAATTGCATATGCGAATACATACAGGAGAGAAACCATATTCTTGTGAGGTTTGTCATTCTGCATTTTCACGAAAAGATCTTCTGAAGGTCCATATGCAAAAGCACACAGGAGAGAAACCATATTCTTGTGAAGTTTGTGGTTCTGCATTCTCAGAGAATTCTAGTCTCACAATACATTTACGAATGCACACGGGCGACAAACCATATTCTTGTAAAGTTTGTGGAAGAGAATTTTCAATTAATTCTGCTCAGAAACAGCATATGCGAACGCACACAGGAGAGAAACCATATTCTTGTGGAGTTTGTGGAAAAGAATTTTCACAGAATTCTAATCTGAAATCGCATATGCAAAAACACACATGATAATGACAGATATAAAATTTGTTACTGAAAATCAGTAAATTAATGCACGGGTATCTTTTTAGAAAACATTTAAATAAAATCTCTTATAACTTATGACGGACTCTAATATCTTTGCTTCCTTTACATGGGGTTCTGTTTTAGTAAACGCGGACTCTGTCCAATCAGTGTAAATCCATGTAAAATCGTAAAATATTTCCTCCTTTTCTACATTATAATGGGATTTATTAAAATGTCTCGCTTTATTATCTCATCATAATGTCAAGTTCTCGTGTTTTGATCTCAATATCCGTCCATCTTAACTATAAGATCTATATACAAAAGTATTTTGCATCACTCCACTTATCTTACAGTAACATGGTTCAACTCTAAAACACATTTTGGCGATTGTTCAGTTAAGAGAAACAAATCATTGTGGAAGAAAAATGTTAGCCCAGCAGACAAATAAATATTTTAGAATAATAAATTTATGTATGTATATATATTTAAATAAATATAATATTTGTGCAAATATCAAAATTTAACAAAACAAAATAATAGCAAAAAAATATTACTCCCATCATTCATTTGGGTACTCGTACAGCTTTTCAACCTCACGAAAAACGGCTTTTAAAAAATCATAACGACACAACACTTTTTTCTATCTCGTTCAGTCATATTTAAAAATCCACACGCAATTCTCATTTTTGTATATACATGACTCCGCTGAATAATTCTTTCTTTTAATCTCATGTCTCAAGATAAAAATGAGTATTTTCCCAGTTCGATAATTTGATCGTTATTCGACTTTAAACAACTTTCAATAAATAAAACTTTATTTTTGAGAGAATTAAAAACACAATAAATTAAAATATCTAAAATTTAAAGTACGCATATTTTCAAAGTACACACAGAATGATGACGTGACATAATTAAGTCGTTACCTTGGAAGGTCGGTATGGTTCAACAATTAATTTAATATAATTTGCAAATAATTAAGCAGAAAACCATTATTATAATAGTTTTCTCTTGATTATTTTAAATGGGAGATTTTGGCTAAAAATAATTGAGGTTATAAAATTTATTAATGTGATGTAAATGTTGTTATTAAAAGTTCAGATATAAGTCGTCGACTTCTGGGTCTCTGGGATTGGAGTTACACATGTGATTCGAGTAAAACACGTATAAGATCTGCATTGATTAAGAAGTCATTCGACCACAATTTTCCTATTCATTTCTTCAATATTACATAACTAGCACTCAGTTGGAGCCTCTAAATAGCAGAAGAATATTCCGTCCCTATTCTAACGAAAACAAATTAGAAAAATAAAAAAAGTGAAAACCATAATATACTTATAATATAACGAAGAGGGTTACGATTTCTGTAAGTCTGTCGACGAAAATTTTGTAAACGTAATAAATACATTAGGGCACATCTTTACCAATAAACACTACATGAATTCACAATAAATAAAGTTGACATCAAGATTTGAACTCGCAACCTAGATGTATTCCGTTAAATCTGATGTCATTAGTCAAATGAGTTAAACTCGTTCTAATTCAGATAAGTAGCGACAACAAATGATCTTGAAAACTACTTTTTCCCCTTTTTTCTAATTATGTAATAATAGATATACATAAATTTACAATTATTTAGATAAAAATAAAACAAATGGGTGTTCTTTTCGTAACAAAAAAGAACCACGAGAGTATTTTCATTTTAAAGATGTTAAAAGATCTTTAACTTCAGTCTCACTCCACCATTTGCACTCAAGTGAGCAGGTAAACAAATTAATATTCTATTAATAATTTTTATATTTTATGAAAAAAATTCTTTTAGAGGGGGTGGGATTTTGAACATCCACAAAACCAGCTGGTCGTGGCTTATAAGGAACCGAACCCCAAAAATTGGACTTTTTACAAACACATTACATTAAACAACCCTAAAATGAATAACATATGGTACAAGTGAATGTTAGGTCTTTGAGTGAGATTGAAATTTTGTATGTACGACTCAATTGTATATTATCTAAAGAAGAACTAAAGACGAGTCAACTGAAGGTAGAATCAAGGAAGAGCAGAGAAGTAAAAATTCCTTATATTTTGGAGAATACAAATACAAAAATTAAATAATATACATAGCTAATCTATTCGTATTGAAATTTATATTTTAAAGCAATATTGTTTAGATTTTTTTACAAATTCACTATAAGTTGTTTTAGGGGTTGTGATATGTTTAACATTGTATTTTAGAGATTTTAGAAAAATTCACTAACAGATGGCGGCAACATATTTCATTAGAAAAGGTGTTTTTTTTTAACATAGTTCATCACAAACAAGGTAGGCCGTCACTGTAGGCGTAAGGGGCTACTGAGAAAAAAGAAATGGGGAAAACGTTGGGGGGGGGGTCAACCTAAATTGGGATCTGCGCAGCGAGATGTCTGTTTACATTAGTTTTAAATTTCTGCACGTCAGTACTGTCGGGGAAACAGGAGACAGGGAGGGAGTTCTAGAGGCCAGCAGTACGAGGAAAGAAGCTATTTGAGTAGGAGGCTCTCCGGCATCCGGGGACCTCCACAGTGAATGAATGGGATTCAGTTGATTGTCGAGTAGGTCTAGTGAATTTACTTCCAGGGGGCACCAGAGTAGCCAATTCATCGGAGCATAATCCATTGAAGTATTTGTAAAACAAGCACAAGGATGCTACATTGCGGCGATGGAACAGGGACTGGAGCTTGGTTGACAGTGAGGGACCTATTAGGTTGGCGACTCTTTTTTGGACGTTGTCAAAGAGGGAGAGACTAGTAGATGATGCACCAGCCCAGATGTGACAACAATACTCCATGCATGGGCGGATGGTGGCTTTGTAGAGATACAGGATAATGTCAGATGTTACGAGTTTACTAGCACGGTAGAGGGATCCCACCTTCTTTGCTGCAGCCTTAGCAATGTCTTCAATGTATCTGTTCCAATTCATGTTACCTGTGAAGGTTAGGCCGAGGAGTTTGAATGTTGAACTCTCAGGTAGAGTGTTATTTGCCATGACAATCGATGGTTGGAGAGGTTTCTTGTAGTTATTGAAAGAAAAGGAGATTTGTCTTTGCGGCATTAAAAGTTACCAACCATTTATGACCCCAATCCACTACAGCTTGGAGGTCATTTTCTAAGGATTCAGCCATTGCCTCGGATATGATCGCGTCTGTTTTGCCAACATGGCGAGAGTAAAGCGTGGTGTCGTCAGCAAATAAACCAATCTCAGACTCTATGTCATCAGAGAGATCGTTTAGATAGATCAGGATAGATCCATGGGGTACACCAGAAATACCGAATTGCTATAACTTATAATAAAAGCATAAGTAGAATGTAACTCTTTCTTTTTCTTTTAAACGAACGAGTTTCCGCTCCTTTGCTGCCTGCGCCTCCTTTGTCGCCTGTGGAATATGTGTAGTATCGTCAACTACACATGTTGGCGAAAAATCAATAAATTAATAGGTTTCACAGTTGTAGAAAGTTCGGAACTCAGGGGAAATATTGTCTTGAACAAGTATATCACTTCCCTGACCCAATACCCTGGGTATTTATTCTTTTTTCTGGGATTTCAGAATAACATTAATTACAATTTTTGCAATAAGAATGGGACGCATCACTAACTTTCTAAATACCTTTACAGCCCGTAAAAAAATTATGTGATGTTTTTTCCATGTGGATCGCCAAGATGCCGATATTGTCCAATCGGATACCGAATGGTACAATACAATAATTGTGAACCATTTTTTTTTCAAAAAAGTAGAGGCACAATTGGAACTGCCAAGTCAAATTTGCATAGCCTTCACCCCTTCAGTTTTTTATGGAAAAGTCCATTGGTCCCAATGAGTGTGCCTATATCGCATCATTATGTTACGTTTAGATTGTCTTATTTGCAATAATTGCTTGTGCTTGAGCTTGCAGATTCACTACTAAGTTCAAATATAAACTTTTTTGCTAAAATTTCTTATCATCTAAATGATGGTTTAAAAGACAAGGAGCACACATCTGGAATCTTAAATGCATTTAAAACATTTTCAATTATTTTTAGATATAGGGTACTGAATGTGCAGCAGCAGCAGCCTAATGGTAATGAGTGTGGGTTACATTCAATCTTAAATGTTTTGATATTTTCTTTAAATTCAGACGCAACCAAATTTCGTTTTTCCAATTATCTTTCCAATTGGGCTACTGATCAACGAAACTATCTTAGAGCTTGATATAATTGCAATGCAATTTTAAAGCTTAGATCTAATAAATAATAATATTTCAAATTCGATACATTTTGATGAGATTTTTGTTTACAACCCTGTTAGAAAAACTCTTTCTAAACTAAATCAAACTGGGCTCGCTGCACACCAATCAAATCCTACGATGGTTAATTAAAACAATTAACATTATAGGCAAACATTAATCTGTCAATCTAAAAAAGGCAGAAGAAATTAAAGTGCAAACCTTTTATGACCCCATTATACGTGAGGACAATGCAAACATGCCTAAAATACATCAAACTTATGACAAATTGCTTGAAAATTATGTAGAACTTTTGCCAGCTGCAGTAGTTTCACATATACTACACTCTGATGTTAGCCAAAAGGCCAAGGTTTATGGAAGGGCCAATGGGTCATTGTTACACAATTTGAAACAAATAATTAACTAAGGTCGTTTGACATAATGTGACATTTTGAAAATTAAAATGATGTGTTGTCGTAATGAGTGAAACAACCAAGATATGATCTAGTAGAATAAATTATCTACTTATAAGGTAGAACTCTTTAGTTACAGCAGGAAAATATACGACCGTAGGAAGGTTGTCTGTCTGTTGTTCTGTCTTTCCGTCAGCGAAAGATTTTCTAAACTCGTTTAACATAAATAAATAAACAATAACGAAACTTGACGCCGAACCCGGGAATCGAAACCACGAACTAGAGTCTAGCAGTCATAGCCATTATTGACTGATCTAACTCACTGAATTTATAAAAGTCGTTAAAATTAACTCACTTAAACAATTCACTGAATCCGCTCGGTTCACTGTGGAACTCTTCAGTCAAAGTAAGGAATAACACGGCAGGTTAGCTAAAATATACGACCGTAGTCTTTTATTTAGTGTGTGTCTCATCACTTACAAGAACGTCTCATTTAAACTATATTTGAAGAGATGAGGATGCTTTCTAGACGAATTGGACACTGTCGAAATTTTCAAAACAAAAATGAAAAAGAAAACAATAAAAAAACTGCCAGATCGTCGCCTAAAACTAAAAGGTCCCCATGATTATGTATTGAGTTATCGGATTAACATCCTAATATGTTATTATTTCTTTCTCTGTTGACTCAGCCTTTCTTCGTCTCTAAGGAAGAAGACAGGGCCTATTCTCGACAAATCACGCTGTCAGAGGGTCCGGCCAATCAAAGACCAACAGGTCATGCTTGACCACGCGAGATTTTGAGTGATATAAAAGAAAGAACGCACTTCCTCCTTCCTCTTTTTCATCTTTTTTTCTTACGACCAGCGACTAAGACGGTCCTAAAGCATGGGGCAAGAAGCTGCCTGTCACTGTCTTACACCTACTACACGCCGTCTCCCCTCCCTCCTCACCCGACACAGGACAAATAGTAAGCTTAAACCCTTTCTTTTCTCTGTTTTAAGTAGCGTCGAACGCCAAATTCATACCATTTCGTACATACCAAAAAATAGGTAGAGAGACGGCTCATTTTCTCTAATATACGCGCGCACCAAAACACGTGTGCTTTTCCAAGAACAAACTTTAAAAGAGACATTTTATACAAACAGTAAAAGGGACATTTTCCTGTACACAAAACTCAGACTTTCATTGAGGAATTTATACAATTTAAATGAACCACGTTAAATAATTTGTTATGTTTATATGAATATTTTGAGTGCTGGCTTTCTTACATTTTATCTTTTTGTGTTGGTTACTGGCGTATTTGCTCGTTCTTTCATTTTTTACGTTTAGAATTCGTTAGTACCCCCACAGAGTTATACATGGAAAATTAAAGCAACTTTCGCAGTGATACTATCATAGATAGTTTCAATTAGCTGAATAACACCCAGATCAGAATAATTCTAATTCTGGACCTCAGAAAAATTAAATAACTATCAAAAGAAACGCAACTACACAAGATATGTTCTATTAGAAAAGAAAAAATATTATTCATCTTTTATTAGGCAACTGTGGAATTTAATTCTAATAAAGATCATAAGAGAATATAACTATACCCACTCCTACCCCTCACCCTCACCTTAACCCTATTCCCAATCGGGCGGAAAGCAAATGTGGAGTCTTATATCGGCAATGGAGTATGCGAAAGCCAAATATGCAGGTATTGAAGAAAATGTGTAGAATTTAGATTTTTTTACCCTGACCGCCCATACAAGAAGGGTATCCCCCAAAGGTAAACTTGCAACAAATGTAACTTCTTGGCTAGTGGGACATTGAGATTACAAAACTATAACACCGCACTTACAAGATGTTTGTAAACAGAATGTGCCCAATCAGTTACACCATTTTTATACCTGAAGTCTGTCTGACTCCAGCTACAGATAATTCACCACTGTACCCTGGATCTCAGCAACCTGACACACAGGAGAACTCTTTACCAAGGGAAACGATATTTGCGCAAAGTTCCCCCACAATAAATGCCCTGCAGAAGAAACATCACAACCATACTGGGAAGAGGCTACAGGGCCAGGTCGTTCGATCATATTCCATCAATCGATAAAGACCTGGTGAAACTAGAGACCCTGTTAGCAATAAAATAGAAAAGAATGTCTTCCATTTAAAGATCGACCTAGATAAATAAAAACGATAAAAGCCTTCTTGGATCTTTTTTGTAAAATCACTAGATAAAAACCTTATTCTTTTAAAATCAGCATTTTCTTTATTTTTATTTTCTATGAATACATATTATTCAATCACCTAATGAACAACACAAAATGAACTATCATTATTTTTATAATTAATATTCACACTCGTTTATATCTGAAGCTAATCATTTTCTGTTGTTCATTTAATGTGTTGATGTGCCCTTACATTTCAGCTCTCATTTTATATTGGAGTTATTGAACTGCACTAAGAAAGAGTGCATTTTTATCAACCTCTCATCAAAAGTGGAAGATACATTAGATTACAAAGACTGTAGAAAATGTTTGTTTATTAAATCAAAATAGACAATTAAGTACACTGAGACCAAACGCTATTTTGACCTTTTAGCTTATCCATTTCCTCTTTCATGAATACATTTTCAAAGATCTAGTCTGTTTTTATTTTTATTTATACAAATCATACTAAATCTTGTCTCACACAAGCGGACTATATATATATATATATATATATATATAAGCCAGGCAAAGTCCAAGATTTACAATTTGAAAAAGTAAAATAAAGAATGTGGGGAAAAATACATGGCAAAACGCTGCCCGAATGCAAGCAAATTTCCGATTCCAAAAAAATCCAGTGTCAAAAAGTCCAGCGGAGAAAGTGATTTGTAGGTAGGTAGGTCGTTAGAAGGCACGAGAAATAAAATGCGAAGTTTAAAAGTGAAACTCCAAAAACCACGTGTTCAGCGCGGCAAATATAGATAGAATCCAGAGGGTAAAAACCCCAATAGAGGGTTCGTTCGTGGATGCAACAAGGCCCAGTAAAACGTGAGGTGGGAAATAATAGCCATTTAAAAAAAGTATCCTTACCTTAAAAGATAAAACCCCTTACACTCTTTGGCAATCCTCAGATGAGGTTACCACCTGGTTTCTTAACCTCATTGATAAGTCTAAACCTAATTTGAACGTCATAACCTTCGACATTAATAATTACTACCAGTCCATTTCCCCTATTCTACTTAACAAAGCATTACTCTTCGCTAAAAATAACTCTGACATTACAGACCTAGAGATTGAACTAATAATATTAGCCAGAATATCCTTACTAGAATTTGATAACAAGCTCTGGACTAGGAAGGACACCCCAATAACTTTGATATTACTATGGGGTTTTCGGACTCTGCCCAGGTCACTGACCTGCTAGGTTTGTACTTGATGAGAAAATTGAGGTTTAATTTCGGGCACTTACAGGGTGGGTTGTATAGGGACGACCCCTATTTGTATCTGGGGAGAGATCGAGGCAATATAACAACACTATCAAAAACTTGCATAACTTTTTTCAAAAACTTTGGTTTGACCATTACAGTGGAACCTGAGAAGAGAATATCAAACTTTCTTGACCTTACACTAGATCTTAACTCGGGAACCTTCAGCCCTACCATAAACCTAACTTAATACTCTTCTACGTACTTAGCCTATCTAACCACCCTAAATCAATCATAAACTCAGAATCTCTAAACTATCTGCGAATAAATCTATCTTCGATTAGAATTCTAGCTTCTACAATAATGCTTTGCTAAACTCAGGCTACAATCACAAAATAAAATATAAAAGCAATCCCCTTACTCAGGTTAACAAACCCTCAGGCATTATTACGCACAACATGACGATATACAGAATTAAAAAGTTTAACGCATCTGCACCCAGGAAAATCAAAACACACGCAAATAAGCTCATAGGAATGAACAATATTGATAATCGGGCAGGCTCACAGACGCACAGACAAAGAAAAAAACTTAGAAAAAAGAACAAAATCTGGTTCAATCCACCTTTCAGCAGTAATGTCAAAACCAATATACCAAAGGAATTTTTCGAAATTTTAGACATCTTTTAAAAAACCCACCGATATAGCACTATTCTTAACAAACACTCTATTAAATATCCTATTCTACAATGCCCAATATTGAACAAACTATCATAACCTCTTACAATATGAAAATCAAACATATCCAACAGAAACCACCCACCGCACCCTCACTAGTTACAACTGCCGTACACCCAGAGATTGTCCCTTAAACAACGATTGTGTAGAGAAGAACGTAATATACGCTTGTACTGTGAAACAATTCCCCCGTTTCACCAATATTGTAAGCAATCACAGTTCTCACACTCCACCTGGATTCCACATCTCTCCACATCCCAACCCCTCTCTCCTCAAAACCCCCGCATATACAGCCATACCTCTAACCAAACACCACCAATAATAGATAGTGTCCTTGGGCTAAGAGACATTTCCTCCATAACTGCTCCACTCTACAACTCCAACCAAACTCCCTCACATAACCTGCATTCCCAAACCCAAATCTCCTCTAATACCACTAGCAATTTTAATACAACTATAGCATCACCTTTTAAGATACACACTTACATTAGGGGCGAGCGCTTTCCCCATTAAGACTCGGATTTCTAACCATATCTACTCCTTTAAAAATAGCAACGATAATGCCACTGGCACTTCACTCTCCAATTTAATTAGAAATCTCAATCTTAAAAATATCCCCTACTCACTCAGCAGGTAAACAAATTAATATTCTATTAATAATTTTTATATTTTATGAAAAACATTCTTTTAGAGGGTGTGGGATTTTGAACATCCACAAAACCAGCTGGTCGTGGCTTATAAGGATCATGCGCTGAACCAAAAAAAATGGACTTTTTACAAACAGACATTACATTAAACAACCCTAAAATGAATAACATATGGTACAAGTGAATGTTAGGTCTGAGTGAGATTGAAATTTTGTATGTACGACTCAATTGTATATTATCTAAATAAGAACTAAAGAAAAGTCAACTGAAGGTAGAATCAAGAAAGAGCAGAGAAGTAAAAATTCCTTATATTTTGGAGAATACAAATACAAAAAATAAATAATATACATAGCTAATCTATTCGTATTGAAATTTATATTTTAAAGCAATATTGTTTAGATTTTTTTACAAATTCACTACAAGTTGTTTTAGGGGTTGTGATATGTTTAACATTGTATTTTAGAGATTTTAGAAAAATTCACTAACAGATGGCGGTAACATATTTCATTAGAAAAGGTGTTTTTTTTAACATAGTTCACCATAAACAAGGCAGGCCGCCACTGTAGACGTAAGGGGTTACTGAGAAAAAAAAGGGGAGAAAGTTGGGGGGGGGGTCAACCTAAATTTAAATCTGCGCAGCGAGATGTCTGTTTACATTAGTTTTAAATTTCTGCACGTCAGTACTGTCAGGGAAACAGGAGGCAGGGAGGGAGTTCTAGAGGCCAGCAGTATGAGGAAAGAAGCTATTTGAGTAGGTGGCTCTCCGGCATCCGGGGACCTCCACAGTGAATGAATGGGATTCAGTTGATTGTCGAGTTGGTCTAGTGAATTTACTTCCAGGGGCACCAGAGTAGCCAATTCATCGGAGCATAATCCATTGAAGTATTTGTAAAACAAGCACAAGGATGCTACATTGCGGCGATGGAACAGGGACTGGAGCTTGGTTGACAGTGAGGGACCTATTAGCTTAGCGACTCTTTTTTGGACGTTATCAAGGAGGGAGAGACTAGTAGATGATGCACCAGCCCAGATGTGACAACAATACTCCATGCATGGGCGGATGGTGGCTTTGTAGAGATACAGGATAATGTCAGATGTTACGAGTTTACTAGCACGGTAGAGGGATCCCACCTTCTTTGCTGCAGCCTTGGCAATGTCTTCAATGTATCTGTTCCAATTCATGTTACCTGTGAAGGTTAGGTCGAGGAGCTTGAATGTTGAACTCTCAGGTAGGGTGCTATTTGCCATGACAATCGATGGTTGGAGAGGTTTCTTGTAGTTATTGAAAGAAAAGGAGATTTGTCTTTGCGGCATTAAAAGTTACCAACCATTTATGACCCGAATCCACTACAGCCTGGAGGTCATTTTCTAAGGTTTCAGCCATTGCCTCGGATATGATCGCATCTGTTTTGCCAACACTGCGAGAGTAAAGCGTGGTGTCGTCAGCAAATAAACCAATCTCAGACTCTATGTCATCAGAGAGATCGTTTAGATGAATCAGGATAGATCCATGGGTACACCAGAAATACCGAATTGCTATAACTAATAATAAAAGCATAAGTAGAATGTAACTCATTCTTTTTCCGCTCCTTTGCTGCCTGCGCCTCCTTTGCCGCCTGTGGAATATGTGTAGTATCGTCAACTACACATGTTGGCGAAAAATCAATAAATTAATAGGTTTCACAGTTGTAGAAAGTTCGGAACTCATGAGAAATATTGTCTTGAACAAATAATATCACTTCACTGACCCAATACCTTGGGTATTTATTCTTTTTTTCTGGGATTTCAGAATAACATTAATTACAATTTTTGCAATAAGAATGGGACGCATCACTAACTTTCTAAATACCTTTACAGCCCGTAAAAAAATTATGTGATGTTTTTTTCCATGTGGATCACCAAGATGCCGATATTATCCAATCGGATACCGAATGGTACAATACAATAATCGTGAGCCATTTTTTTTTCAAAAAAGTAGAGGCACAATTGGAACTGCCAAGTCAAATTTGCATAGCCTTCACCCCTTCAGTTTTTATGGAAAAGTCTATTGGTCCCAATGAGTGTGCCTATATCGCATCATTATGTTACGTTTAGATTGTCTTATTTGCAATAATTGCTTGTGCTTGAGCTTGCAGATTCACTACTAAGTTCAAATATAAACTTTTTTGCTAAAATTTCTTATCATCTAAATGATGGTTTAAAGGACAAGGAGCACACATCTGGAATCTTAAATGCATTTAAAACATTTTCAGTTATTTTTAGCTATAGGGTACTGAATGTGCAGCAGCAGCAGCCTAATGGTAATGAGTGTGGGTTACATTCAATCTTAAATGTTTTGATATTTTCTTTAAATTCAGACGCAACCAAATTTCGTTTTTCCAATTATCTTTCCAATTGGACTACTGATCAACGAAACTATCTTAGAGCTTGATATAATTGCAATGCAATTTTAAAGCTTAGATCTAATAAATAATAATATTTCAAATTCGATACATTTTGATGAGATTTTTGTTTACAACCCTGTTAGAAAAACTCTTTCTAAACTAAATCAAACTGGGCTCGCTGCACACCAATCAAATCCTACGATGGTTAATTAAAACAATTAACATTATAGGCAAACATTAATCTGTCAATCTAAAAAAGGCAGAAGAAGTTAAAGTGCAAACTTTTTATGACCCCATTATACGTGAGGACAATGCAAACATGCCTAAAATACCTCAAACTTATGACAAATTGCTTGAAAATTATGTAGAACTTTTGCTAGCGGCAGTAGTTTCACATATACTACACTCTGATGTTAGCCAAAAGGCCAAGGTTTATGGAAGGGCCAATGGGTCATTGTTACACAATTTGAAACAAATAATTAACTAAGGTCGTTTGACATAATGTGACATTTTGAAAATTAAAATGATGTGTTGTCGTAATGAGTGAAACAACCAAGATATGATCTAGTCGAATAAATTATCTACTTATAAGGTAGAACTCTTTAGTTACAGCAGGAAAATATACGACCGTAGGAAGGTTGTCTGTCTGTGATTCTGTCTTTCCGTCAGCGAAAGATTTTCTAAACGGGAGGAACTCGTTTAACATAAATAAATAAACAATAACGAAACTTGACGCCGAACCCGGGAATCGAAACCACGAACTAGAGGCTAGCAGTCATAGCCATTATTGACTGATCTAACTCACTGAATTTATAAAAGTCGTTAAAATTAACTCACTTAAACAATTCACTGAATCCGCTCGGTTCACTGTGGAACTCTTCAGTCACAGTACTGAATAACACGGCAGGTTAGCTAAAATATACGACCGTAGTCTTTTATTTAGTGTGTGTCTCATCACTTACAAGAACGTCTCATTTAAACTATATTAGAAGAGATGATGATGCTTTCTAGACGAATTGGACACTGTCGAAATTTTCAAAACAAAAATCAAAAAGAAAACAATAAAAAACTGCCAGATCGTCGCCTAAAACTAAAAGGTCCCCATGATTATGTATTGAGTTATCGGATTAACATCCTAATATGTTATTATTTCTTTCTCTGTTGACTCAGCCCTTCTTCGCCTCTAAGGAAGAAGACAGGGCCTATTCTCGACAAATCACGCTGTCAGAGGGTCCGGCTAATCAAAGACCAACAGGTCATGCTTGACCACGCGAGATTTTGAGTGATATAAAAGAAAGAACGCACTTCCTCCTTCCTCTTTTTCATCTTTTTTCCTTACGACCAGCGACTAAGACGGTCCTAAAGCATGGGGCAAGAAGCTGCCTGCCACTGTCTTACACTTACTACGCACCGTCTCCCCTCCCTCCTCACCGGACACAGGGCAAATAGTAAGCTTAAACCCTTTCTTTTCTCTGTTTTAAGTACCGTCGAACGCCAAATTCATACCATTTCGTACATACCAAAAAAGGGGTAGAGAGACGGCTCATTTTCTCAAATATACGCGCGCACCAAAACACGTGTGCTTTTCCAAGAACAAACTTTAAAATAGACATTTTATACAAACAGTAAAAGGGACATTTTCCTGTACGCAAAACTCAGACTTTCATTGAGGAATTTATACAATTTAAATGAACCACGTTAAATAGATTGTTATGTTTATATGAATATTTTGAGTGCTGGCTTTCTTTTTGTGTTGGTTACTGGCGTATTTGCTCGTTCTTTCATTTGTTTACGTTTAGAATTCGTTAGTTCCCCCACAGAGTTATACATGGAAAATTAAAGCAACTTTCGCAGTGATACTATCATAGATAGTTTCAATTAGCTGAATAACACCCAGATCAGAATAATTCTAATTCTGGACGTCAGAAAAATTAAATAAATATCAAAAGAAACGCAACTACACAAGATATGTTCTATTAGAAAAGAAAAAAATATTATTCATCTTTTATTAGGCAACTGTGGAATTTAATTCTAATAAAGATCATAAGAGAATATAACTATACCCAATCCTACCGCTCACCCTAACCTTAACCCTATTCCCAATCGAGCGGAAAACAAATGTGGAGTCTTATATCGGTAATGGAGTATGCGAAAGCCAAATATGCAGGTATTAAAGAAAATGTGTAGAATAGAGATTTTTTTACCCTGACCGCCCATACAAGAAGGGTATCCCCCAAAGGTTAACTTGCAACAAATGTAACTTCTTGGGACATTGAGATTTCAAAACTATAACACCGCACTTACAAGATGTTTGTAAACAGAATGTGCCCAATCAGTTACACCATTTTTATACCTGAAGTCGGTCTCACTCCAGCTACAGATAATTCACCACTGTACCCTGGATCCCAGCAACCTGACACACAGGAGAACTCTTTACCAAGGGAAACGATATTTGCGCAAAGTTCCCCTACAATAAATGCCCTGCAGAAGAAACATCACACCCATACTCGGAAGAGGCTACAGGGTCAGGTCGTTCGATCATATTCCATCAATCGATAAAGACCTGGTGAAACTAGAGACCCTGTTAGCAATAAAATAGAAAAGAAAGTCTTCCATTTAAAGATCGACCTAGATAAATAAAAATGATAAAAGCCTTCTTGGATCTTTTTTGTAACATCACTAGATAAATACCTTATTCTTTTCAAATCAGCATTTTCTTTATTTTTATTTTCTATGAATACATATTCAATCACAAAATGAACTATTATTATTTTCATAATTAATATTCACAGTCGTTTATATCTGAAGCTAATCATTTTCTGTTGTTCATTTAATGTGTTACATTTCAGCTCTCATTTTATATTGGAGTTATTGAACTGCACTAAGAAAGAGTGCATTTTTATCAACCTCTCATCAAAAGTGGAAGATACATTAGATTACAAACACAGTAGAAAATGTTTGTTTATTAAATCAAAATAGACAATTAAGTACACTCAGACCGAACGCTATTTTGACCTTTTAGCTGATCCATTTCCTCTTGCATGAATACATTTTCAAAGATCTAGTCTGTTTTTATTTTTATTCATACAAATCATACTAAATTTTGTCTCACACAAGCGGACTATATATATATATATATATATATATATATATATATATATATATATATATATATATATATATATATATATAGGTAGAAGGATGAAAAGGAATTAGAAACGCGAAAGGCAGGTCTTTTCAGTTGCTCAATGCAAGGTATATTCCACAAAAAGGCAATGTATTCAATTATTTTTTCCAAAGTCCAATATTTACAATTTGAAAAAGTAAAATAAAGAATGTGGGGAAAAATACATGGCAAAACGCTTCCCGAATGCAAGCAAATTTCCGATTCCAAAAATATCCGGTGTCAAAAAGTCCAGCGGAGAAAGTAATTTGTAGATAGGTAGGTCGTTAGAAGGCACGAGAAATAAAATGCGAAGTTTCAAAGTGAAAGTCCGAAAACCACGTGTTCAGCGCGGCAAAAAAAAAAAAAAATAGATATAATCCAGAGGGGGAAAACCCCAATAGAGGGTTCGTTCGTGGATGCAACAAGGCCCAGTAAAACGTGAGGTGGGAAATAATAGCCATTTAAAAAAAGTATCCTTACCTTAAAAGATAAAACCCCTTACACTCTTTGGCAATCCTCAGATGTGGTTACCACCTGGTTTCTTAACCTCATTGATAAGTCTAAACCTAATTTGAACTTCATAACCTTCGACATTAATAATTACTACCCTATTCTACTTAACAAAGCATTACTCTTCGCTAAAAATAACTCTGACATTACAGACCTAGAGATTGAACTAATAATATTAGCCAGAATATCCTTACTAGAATTTGATAACAAGCTCTGGACTAGGAATGACACCCCCAATAACTTTGATATTACTATGGGGTTTTCGGACTCTGCCCAGGTCACTGACCTG